>JAPMUY010003332.1:195000-205000 GCA_026901105.3 Galaxias olidus
AGCAGTGTGTCTGTTCTCCCGTCTCCACCACGGCCCTAATGTCATTTAGAGACACGGGGACACAGAGAACACTGTGTGTGTGTCTGTGTGGAGGGGACACAGAGAGCTGTGTGTGTGTGTGTGTGTGTGTGTGTGTGTGTGTGTGTGTGTGTGTGTGTGTGTGTGTGTGTGTGTGTGTGTGTGTGTGTGTGTGTGTGTGTGTGTGTGTGGAGGGGACACAGAGAGCAGTGTGTGTGTGTGTGTGTGTGTGTGTGTGTGTGTGTGGACACAGAGAAAAGCTTTGTTTAGGTTAACGCTACGTCACCTGCTGATCGTCTCCTGTTAGGGTTTACTTTAGGGCTATGTTAGGGTTTACATTAGGGCTATGTTAGGGTTTACATTAGGGCTATGTTAGGGTTTACTTTAGGGCTATCTTAGGGTTTACATTTGTGCTATATTTGGGTTTATCTTAGTGCTATGTTAGGGTTTACTTTAGGGCAATGTTAGGGTTTACATTAGGGCTATGTTAGGGTTTACTTTAAGGCTATGTTAGGGTTTACTTTAGGGCTATCTTAGGGTTTACATTTGTGCTATATTTGGGTTTATCTTAGTGCTATGTTAGGGTTTACTTTAGGGCTATGTTAGGGTTTACATTAGGGCTATGTTAGGGTTTACTTTAAGGCTATGTTAGGGTTTACTTTAGGGCTATCTTAGGGTTTACATTTGTGCTATATTTGGGTTTATCTTAGTGCTATGTTAGGGTTTACTTTAGGGCTATGTTAGGGTTTACTTTAGGGCTATATTAGGGTTTACATTAGGGCTATGTTAGCGTTTACGTTAGGGCTATGTTAGTGTTTACGTTAGGGCTACTTTGTACAGGCAGAGGACGTTCAGTACGTCTCCAGGGCGTTGTTATGGAAATATCCACTAAAGGAAGTGTGTTACAAATAGTCTTCCTGTTTGGTTCAGAAGTATGTCTGGTATTGGAGAAGGGATACTACTCATGAGTATAACAGAGGTGAGAATCCTTTGTAGAATGTAGTATTTAGTATTTATTGCTGGTGGAGCGTTTTATTGGCCCCTAACTAAAGGCTGTTTTGAGCACAGCTTTTCTCCAGAGTGGCCACAGTAAACACAAAGGCTGCAGCAGAGAGAGGGGGAATCAGGCTGGAATGAGTACCGTGGGGAGATTTAAGAGACGAGCAAATTTGTGTCACAACATCCACAAGTGGAATAGTCGTATGAGTAATAGGCCCCATTCACATTCTAACAGCATTCCCTGTTCGTTGCCTATTTTAACCTCATCAAACATAGTAAAATATTAATTTGAAAAATCTTCTGCTGTTGTGTTTTAGAAAACCCTTGAGGTCACGAGCGTTCCTAAGGCTGACCACTGAGGAGGAGAGGAGCTGCAGCCGACCCCCATGTGGTCACTAGGTAACCAGAGAGAGAGAGCGCGGCCTTACAACCCCTAAACTGTCACGAGAGAGAGAGAGAGAGAGAGAGAGAGACCCCCCGCTGAGTAGAATGGGACCTGTTTCCACCACAACACCCTCAAGAAAACCAATGGAATACTCGCGCATATTTATTTAGGTTTCTTTTCTTGTTTTTTTTTATTATTTAAAATTTTTATCTTAGATTTGTATCAATGTTGGTTGTTTTGTTTTTCTCGCGATTGCATGTAGGGGTTGACCTTTGTTATTTGAAAATATCTTTAGAGCATGGCTCAAGAGAAGATGTGCAAATCTCTCATGAAGACTGTTATTCTGCGAGGGTAATTGTGTATAGAAAGCTGTGTGTCATAAGGAAAGGCCTACTAAGTGTTTTACTATAAACCAAATGTATTTTACAGGTGTATTCATTGAACAAATACGTACAAGAATATAAGATGAGGGTTTGATTTTAACTATTACTTTAGAAAGGTATTGCTTTATATGTATACAATGGTTTTGACCATATACACTGAATTCATACTCCATGGTTTAGCTTTTTGGAAGTGTGTTATGGGTCGGCACAGTCATGACTGTTAGCCAAATGCTCTGTTTGTATCTGCGGTTCCTTACTCACTAATGCCACTTTACAGTTAAATCACGTTATCATTACATACAGTTAAATCACGTTTTCATTATATACAGTTAAATCACGTTATCATTATATACAGTTAAATCTAAGGACTGCTGATACTAAAAGTTACAAAGACAAAGGACTCTAAAGCTAGAACAAAGTAATTTGATGTCCGTGGCAAAATGGCAACCGGCTCAAAGGATCCAGGAGAAAAATACAGATACAGATAATCATCTGCCCATATTTTTGGTTAAAGTTATTGATGTCCTAGTTTGACTTCCTTCTACCAACTCCAAACGTTTAAATAATTTTCATCTTTTTAAATGTCTTTTTTAATATTCTGGTATTTCTGATGCAATACTTTATTACTGACTTAAGAGTTTTTGCCTGCTGAAGTATTGTAGGTTTTACAAGAGGTTAATGCATTAACGGTGATATGGCTTACGATATAATCAAATATAGATTAACAGAAGATCATCTATTGTTAAGATGTTCATAATGCCATAAAGGAACTATCACTAGATTCTAAATTAGGGTTATATTATTTTAGTTGTCCGACACTTGGAGAACGAATAGTGTTTGAAACTTGTGAGGTTGTAAGATTTTATTAAATTATTGTAAAAAAATAAATAGCATTGACCATACACATGTAATTGTAGCCCCTATGTGGGACTGTGCCTTGATGCGTGAAGGCTATCTGCAGCTTTCTTTTTGTATGTTACACACGTGTTGCTCACCACTTCTGTCATATTAGCAAGTTTATTGACATTGTTTTAAAAGTTGTTTGACTGAAATCTAAAATACTTACTCTGCATCCCTTTCCTCCAATAAATCTTGAGGTGATATATCATATGGCCTATTTGTGTCTTTCAACAGTTAACATGGTCTTGTTCTGTTCTCTGTATCAAAATCATATCACTCTCACGTACCATCATTTTGACAATTGACTAGGCTTCTAAATGGACATATGATGATTTGTGAATTCAAACTAATTTGCGTTAACACATTAGCTTTGACAGCCCTAATACATATCTATATATATATGTTTGACAGGGTGACCTGAATCTGACACGGCAAGTTACTAGAAGCAGCTTCAGGAGTCTCTCCTGGTGTCCGGTAGACTTTACCTCATGAATCATTGGGAGAGTCCATGTCAACACGTAGGAGACCTGAAGCCTGTAACGTTACCCCTGGCCTTCTCTCCCTCTCCTGGGGTCACACTGCTACGAGGTTCCAGCCTAAAGCTCCAGGTTCACCGTGGTGAACCTCAGCTTTGGATGAATATGCGGCACACGAATACGATACGTTTGTTTTAATATTATTCACATTATTGGTATTATCGTTCTGGAGATGAGCTGGAGACAAGGTTTTACGTCTTTAACTTTCAGAGGAACACTTCAGAGAACAGGTTGTCATATCTTAATGAAGCTACAAACCACTTTATTCCTGTATAATCTATGATAATAATAATAATCTGAATATTAAAGACAGAAATCCCCAGGCATAAAGACACCAGACACAAGTGGATGGGACAGCTCTCCACAACATTTTATTTTGGATATTACCATAGCTATATGTAACGTTTGACAACAGGTAGCAACTACAGAATAATACATTGAATAATTCTGCCATTTCAAACTGAATTCTCCTTCTCTTTCAGGCCAGTACAGTTTTGGTCCAACAGTAGCATATTCTTGTGGATTATATTCCCTCCCTCTCTCTCGCTCTCTCTCTTTCATCTCTCGTCAGTGTACATGGATCGATAGTCGAACATTGAAACACATGCAAGTCATTCACCCGTTAACAGCTGAGTAAAACAGCCGCCAAGAGACTATGTATGTATCAAGTGTTTTTTTTTTATTCTCACATTTACTTTTCGTTGTCGAGACACCCATAACTGACTGATAAAGCTATAATACAGCTATGCAACAACAGGATCACTGTTGCTCTGGTTTTAAAGAGAGCGTCTTACTGACCACTCTATTTACACATTTACTTTTCAACAAAAAAAAACACAAAAAAACAACAAAAATAAAATCTTTCATTCAGTCCTTGTGTATTCATTTTTAGATTATTCATGGGACGAAAAAAGAACACCCACCTTTTTTATCATTATTAACAGATAACTGCAACATATTATTGCCAATGCCCTTAAAAAATATCACCTATAACTCAGAGACTCTTTCTCTAGCTTCATGTTGTTCTTTCTCGGGTTGGGACTTTTAAAGCTTGTAGTTGACTCTACGGGAAAGAGTGTTTTTATTGGATTATTGACGAAGACAGAAAATATTCCTTGTTCTATGGGGTTACAAGGACGCACATACACACACAGACACACACACGCCATCATTCCAACCAATGAGAGACTCTGGGACAGCCTCAAAACTTTTGCTTTCAAACAGCAGTTCATTCCAAAGTCTAAAAATAAACATTTTTTAAACATATATATATACATATACATACTCAACCAACAGCCTCTACCAAACCAGCGCTTAGAAACACAAAGAAATTGAAACATTTAAATCCGGACAGAAATGCTTCAGGGTAAATACAGAATGTCTTACAGAGACCCCAACAAATAAAAAGACACATTTCTGTAGTTGGTTCTATATGAGGCAAGCCACTCTTTAATGGGTAGGTTTGTTGTTTTTAGTTTTTTTCAATACTATTCCACTGAGTCCGAGCCGTCACCGTGACAACGCTCGTTTCCCTCAGCAGTGGGACCACAGAAGAAGAAAATGAAAAAGAAGAAGAAGAAGGTGATCTCCCTGAAGTGAAACCTACAGGGACCATTCGACTAACGCACACCGTGACCACTCAAGTTACAGGTCAATTCACACCTTTTTAAAGGAAGGTCATGACTGAAATGTAGTCCTAAGAAGACACTATCAAATCAAACCATACCAAACACCCTTTGTTGTTGTTGTTGTTGTTTGAACTTTGTTGTTGCTGGGCTACCGCTGTATTTTAAAGGGCTTGTTCCTGCGTAACCTAGGTTACAATTGCTGGGACCTGCTGCAAACCAGTGAGCACATGTATAACCATGGTAAAACCAAAATATTTTATTCCACAAACAAACTAAGACGTTACACAGTAAAACCGATTGTCGAGAGTGCAAACCCCTCCCCCACCCCCAAAAAATATATAAAAATAAAAATACCCCCAAAATAAATAAACTCTACTCATCCACTCGTTAAAATTAGCTCACTCAGAGAGGTTTAAAACACGAACGAAAAGGAAAGGTGGTAGCGACAGACAGGGAAACTTGGCGTTGGTCGTTGGGTTTCTGTCGACACCCAGAAAGTCTCACCCCCCAAACCCCTCCTCCTCACCCCCTCGTTCCCTGACCAGGGAGCCCTTAGGGGGTGGCCTCGGCCCCCTCCTGTCCTCTTCCCCTTGTAGTTTGAAAGAAGTGCTAACCCTGCTAGTCACCAAAGACCACCTCTACACACCACACACTGGTTTAAGTCTCTCAGGTGGAACTATGTATCATCCTGAAATCAGTTACCACCTCTTTACTCAGTGAAGTGTGTTTAAGCGCTAGTTTTGTTTTTCTTTAGGGGGGCTTGGGAGAGAGCAAGTGACAGAAGGAAAAAGAAAAGACAAAAAAAGAACACAGTATAAAGTCTGTTAAAAACCACTGAGCCACTGGAAGCCGACACATTTCATCCTGCACTCTCATCCAATCCGTTTAGCTTATTGAAGAAACCAACAGGGAAACAACAAGAAGGACCAATAAGAACACAGAACACCGCTCAGTGGGAGGGGTTAAGACAATATCAGAAGGCAGGTGTGTCGGCGAGGTCCTATTGGTCAGGAGTCTGCTACAGACGAGACTAGGATGGAGGGCGGATGGAGAGAAGGAGGGAGGAGGCGAGAGGACGGAGCGAGGAAAAGAAAGAGAGGAGAAGAGGAAAGAAGGTGGAATGAGGCAGAGACGAAAAGAAGAAGAGAGAAGAAGTAAAAGGATAATGAAGAGGGTTGAGGTGTTTGGACCCAGAGCAGGAAGTGGGTATTCTGGGTAAGTAGAATGGAGGGGGACCAGGGTTCTCCAGACGGTTCCGCTGGTCATATGACCTGGCAGCAGCTGGCCTGGGCGGAGCTACACAGCAGCCCATCCCGCGAGGCCCCGCCCCCTCTCTGGATGTTGACCGAGATGGTTTTCTCACACAGAGGTAGCTGGAGAACGCCGGCCTTCACCACGCCGCCGCTGTCCCGGCCCGAGGCCCTGCGGTGGGGGGGGTGGTGGTGGTGGTGAGGGGGGTGGTGGGGGTGGTGGCCCCGGGCAGACGAGGCCACTGTGGCGGGCAGAGAAATGGTGTCCAAGCTCCGCGTGGAACACAGCTTCCACGAGGACTTCTCCTGCACCAGGGCGCCTGCACCTCCTCCTCCTCCTCCTGACAGGCTCAGAGGGTCTATGATGTACTTCCCGGTGCCCCCCCCTCCTGGGCGCCCCGCCCGCCCCCCGCGGTGCTGCTGCTGCTGCTGGAGGCCCGAGCGTAGACACAGGCTCATCAGCTTCAGGCTCTCCACCAGCTCCGCGCTCCGTGACACTGTCCGGGAGGCCCGGGAGGAGGAGGAGGTGGTGGGCTGGGTGGTGGTGCTTTCTCCTCCTCCTCCTCCTCCTCCTCCTCCTCCTCCTCCTCCTCCTCCTCCTCCGCCGCTGTTGTTACAGCAACCAGACGGGCTGCTTTGTCCCTTACTACCGCCTCCTCCTCCTCCTCCTCCTCCTCCTCCTCCTCCTCCTCCTCCTCCTCCTCCAGGAGGGCTGCCCCGGTCCGGCTCGGAGGACGAAGACCCCCCTCCTCCTCCCTCCCCCGGTGGCTTCCCCTGTCCTCCCCCGTTGCCTCCCCCTCCGGAGCTGCCGGGCGGGCCCTCGCTGCTGTCCCTGCGGTTCCAGCTGTAGCTGAAGGCCGTGTCCTTGTCCAGGCGCCGGCGGTGGCTCTCCGAGTCGTCGTCGCTGGTCTCGGAGCTGGAGCACGACGAGCCCCGGCCCTGGCTCTTGCGGCGCGGGTAGCGTTTCTGCGGCGGGTTGCCGGGCGGCGAGGTGGAGCCTGCCGAGGAGGCGATGGCCGAGCCGGGAGCGTTCATCTTCAGGCGGCTGAGTTTGGGAGGCAGGCCGTCGTGCTGCTCCAGGTCTTCCTCCTCCGACTCCCCCTCTTCCTCGAAGATCTGGTTGAGGACGGGGGCGCTCTTGCGCGACGTGAGGCGGTTGGTGATGGAGGGGGGTTTCCGACGAAGGACCACCTGGGTGGGCAACGGGGACAGGTCCTGCTCCTCCTCTTCCTCCTCGTCCTCCTCCACCCTGAGGAAGAGTACAGAGACAATGTTTAATACTATATTACCCTGCTCCACACTGCTTCAGAGCTCACCTGAACAGACAGGCGAGGGTCAGAACTAACCTGAACAGACAGGTGAGAGTCAGAACTAACCTGAACAGACAGGTGAGAGTCAGAACTAACCTGAAGTGAGGTGAGAGAGTCAGAACTAACCTGAACAGACAGGTGAGAGAGTCAGAACTAACCTGAACAGACAGGTGAGAGAGTCAGACCTAACCTGAACAGACAGGTCAGAGAGTCAGAACTAACCTGAACAGACAGGTGAGAGAGTCAGAACTAACCTGAACAGACAGGCGAGAGAGTCAGAACTAACCTGAACAGACAGGTGAGAGTCAGAACTAACCTGAACAGACAGGTGAGAGAGTCAGAACTAACCTGAACAGACAGGTGAGAGAGTCAGAACTAACCTGAACAGACAGGTGAGAGTCAGAACTAACCTGAACATACAGGTGAGGGTCAGAACTAACCTGAACAGACAGGTGAGGGTCAGAACTAACCTGAACAGACAGGTGAGAGGGTCAGAACTAACCTGAACAGAGGTGAGAGAGTCAGAACTAACCTGAACAGACAGGTGAGAGAGTCAGCACTAACCTGAACAGACAGGTGAGAGAGTCAGCACTAACCTGAACAGACAGGTGAGAGAGTCAGAACTAACCTGAACAGACAGGTGAGAGAGTCAGAACTAACCTGAACAGACAGGTGAGGGTCAGAACTAACCTGAACAGACAGGTGAGAGAGTCAGAACTAACCTGAACAGACAGGTGAGGGTCAGAACTAACCTGAAGTGAGGTGAGAGAGTCAGAACTAGCCTGAACAGACAGGTGAGAGAGTCAGAACTAACCTGAACAGACAGGTGAGAGTCAGAACTAACCTGAACAGACAGGTGAGAGTCAGAACTAACCTGAACAGACAGGTGAGGGTCAGAACTAATCTGAAGTGAGGTGAGAGGGTCAGAACTAACCTGAAGTGAGGTGAGAGGGTCAGAACTAACCTGAACAGACAGGTGAGAGAGTCAGAACTAACCTGAACAGACAGGTGAGAGTTAGAACTAACCTGAACAGACAGGTGAGAGTCAGAACTAACCTGAACAGACAGGTGAGGGTCAGAACTAACCTGAACAGAGGTGAGAGAGTCAGAACTAACCTGAACAGACAGGTGAGAGTCAGAACTAACCTGAACAGACAGGTGAGAGTCAGAACTAAGCTGAACAGACAGGTGAGGGTCAGAACTAAGCTGAACAGACAGGTGAGAGTCAGAACTAACCTGAACAGACAGGTGAGAGTCAGAACTAACCTGAACAGACAGGTGAGGGTCAGAACTAACCTGAACAGACAGGTGAGAGTCAGAACTAACCTGAACAGACAGGTGAGAGTCAGAACTAACCTGAACAGACAGGTGAGAGTCAGAACTAACCTGAACAGACAGGTGAGAGTCAGAACTAACCTGAACAGACAGGTGAGAGTCAGAACTAACCTGAACAGAGGTGAGGGTCAGAACTAACCTGAAGAGACAGGTGCGCTGCTTGACCGTGGAGGAGGTGGATGGCGTGGGGGCGGAGCTCCCTGACCTTAGGACCACGCCAGCCGGCACAGGAGCTGACGCTCCCTGGAATACCAAAGACAATCAAAAACTCTCCTTGAAATACTACTGTTTATATTTTTCATGAATCTGGTCCGTTTTTTTTTTTTAAACAGTTACATTTTCTATTGATTTCTTAGAAGAACTATTCATTTATAAACATAAGCGTGTTAAACCACCACCACCATCATCTCCATCACGTCCGCCGTGGTTGTCCCCCCTCACCTGAGACGAGGCCGGGGCCGGGCCGTCGGTGGTGCACGTGTCCTCGCGTCGGCCCAGCTCCAGCAGGCCCTTGGCGCGGTGGCCGTTGAGCAGGCTCTCTGTGCTGCGTGCCGGGGACTGGGGGCCTCCGGCGTGGGAGATGGAGGAGGCAGCCAGGCTGTCCTCGATGTCCTGGTGCATGTCCACTCTGCTGGGCCACGACTGTCTGTTAGAGAGAGGGGAGCGGAGCAGAGCAGGACGGAGGGGGGATATTACACACGCTTCCATAATAATCCGCCTAATCCGCGTTATAATATCCAACATGCCATGATCAGCTAACCATAAACCAATCACGTTTAGCTATTTTTGGAGAGATAGAGAGATGAAGAGATTGAGATTTTTGGCTCTCATATCCGGCAACCCATAGGATATTATCCACTAGCTCTGATCAAAACATCATTGTATATAATCTATTGTTAAATCAGTGGACTGGTGCTCCATGTCCAGAGAAAAGTCTGTACGTGAGTTAACTCACTAAGGAAGCTGACAGGAAGTAACCACACCCCAGGCCAACTCCACTGCCTGTCTCTTCAGCTTAACACAGGATGTGCAGCAGGACCACAGGAACACATGAGGAGATCAATCTGTCCAACAAAGAAGCTTTCCTCTCCCATCATCGTCTGAGGGGAAAGACTATCACCACATCACCTAACCCTAACCCTGGTGGCCTCACGCTGGTAAACCCTCCTCCTAACACCCACACCACAGCCCTCGCTAACTGTATCAGGCCTCCTAACGAGTCAGGTTGATATTCAGACAAATATGAATGCATTGTT
>JAPMUY010003332.1:210000-217500 GCA_026901105.3 Galaxias olidus
GCTGACAAGCAGAGATTTTATCCTGCTATCAGGGTTTAGGATCAGAGCTGAGTGGGACCGTGTCAGGCTGAGGAGACAGCTCCCAACCAGCCCAACCCCACCCCACCACAGCATCAGCATGTCTGTCTGTCTGTCTGTCTGTCTGTCTGTCTGTCTGTCTGTCTGTCTGCCTGCCTGCCTGCCTGCCTGCCTGCCTGCCTGCCTGCCTGCCTGCCTGCCTGCCTGCCTGCCTGCCTGTCTGTCTATATCTCTGCCTGTCTGCCTGCCTGTCTGTTTGTCTGCCTGCCTGTCTATATCTCTGCCTGCCTGCCTGTCTGTCTGTCTGCCTGCCTGTCTGTCTGTCTGCCTGCCTGTCTGTCTGCCTGCCTGTTTGTCTACATCTCTGCCTGCCTATCTGTCTGTCTGTCTATATCTCTGCCTGTCTGTCTGCCTGCCTGTCTGCCTGCCTGTCTGTCTGTCTACCTGCCTGTCTGTCTGTCTGTCTGCCTGCCTGCCTGCCTGCCTGCCTGTCTATATCTCTGCCTGCCTGTCTGTCTGTCTGCCTGCCTGTCTATATCTCTACCTGCCTGTCTATATCTCTGCCTGCCTGTCTGTCTGTCTGTCTGTCTGTCTGCCTGTCTGCCTGCCTGTCTGTATCTCTGCCTGCCAGTCTGTATCTCTGCCTGCCTGTTTGTCTATATCTCTGCCTGTCTGTCTGTATCTCTGCCTGCCAGTCTGTCTATATCTCTGCCTGTCTGTCTGCCTGCCTGTTTGTCTATATCTCTGCCTGTCTGTCTGCCTGCCTGTTTGTCTATATCTCTGCCTGTTTGTCTATATCTCTGCCTGCCTGTTTGTCTATATCTCTGCCTGCCTGTTTGTCTATATCTCTGCCTGCCTGTCTATATCTGCCTGCCTGTCTGTCTATATCTCTGCCTGCCTGCCTGCCTGCCTGTCTGTCTGTCTGTCTGTCTATATCTCTGCCTGCCTGTCTATATCTCTGCCTGTTTGTCTATATCTCTGCCTGCCTGTCTGCCTGCCTGTCTGTCTATATCTCTGCCTGCCTGCCTGTCTGTCTATATCTCTGCCTGCCTGTTTGTCTATATCTCTGCCTGTCTGTCTGCCTGCCTGTTTGTCTGTCTATATCTCTGCCTGTCTGTCTGCCTGCCTGTTTGTCTATATCTCTGCCTGTCTATATCTCTGCCTGTCTGTCTGCCTGTCTGTCTGCCTGCCTGTTTGTCTATATCTCTGCCTGCCTGTTTGTCTATATCTCTGCCTGCCTGTTTGTCTATATCTCTGCCTGCCTGTTTGTCTATATCTCTGCCTGCCTGTTTGTCTATATCTCTGCCTGTCTGTCTACCTGCCTGTTTGTCTATATCTCTGCCTGCCTGCCTGCCTGCCTGTCTGCCTGTCTGTCTGTCTGTTTGTTTGTTTTCCAGCCAGCTTGTCAGTCAATCAACCTAGCCTAGCTTTCTATTTACAATACTGTCTGCCTGTCTGTCTGTTAAGACTGCTTGTCTACTGAGAACAATCCTACTGTGGCCAAAAGCTATGATTCAGATACTTTAGATTGGACGCCGTGCTCAAAACAAAAACACTAGCATCAGATAAGAAACAGAAATACATTTCAGCAGCAACCTGGGACACAGTGGAACTACGTGACCTTGGAGAGAGACATTCATTTCAGGATGTGACGCTGTGCTAGGAATAAAATCATTTTCCCCAAACTCTCCATGCTGCTCCAAACACTGCTTTGTGTTTCTCTGTTTAACACTCTGGATGGGATATCAGACCATGCCAGTCGAGTTTAGCACTCTGGAGGCTGTGGGTGGATTATCAGACCGTGCTAGTCAAGCTTAGCACTCTGGAGGCTCTGGATGGGTTAACAGACCATGCCAGTCGAGTTTAGCACTCTGGAGGCTGTGGGTGGATTATCAGACCGTGCTAGTCAAGCTTAGCACTCTGGAGGCTCTGGATGGGTTAACAGACCATGCTAGTCACGTTTGGCACTCTGGAGGCTCTGGATGGGTTAACAGACCATGCTAGTCGTGTTTAGCACTCTGGAGGCACCCGGATGGGTTTTTAGACCATGCCAGTCACGTTTGGCACTCTGGAGGCTGTGGATGGGTTATCAGACCATGCTAGTCGAGTTTAGCACTCTAGAGGCTCTGGATGGGTTATCAGACCATGCTAGACAAGCTCACTCCAGCTCTGCTCTGTAGTCTGTCAGAGTCCTTTGGGAAAGGCAGTAGTGGGAGCTGTGGAACACCATTAGCATGGCTCAGCTCGGCTTGGCTCTGGTGTCACACTGCTAAAGGCAGACCTAGCTGGTTTCCACAGGGAGGGAACAGATGGGTCAACTCGAGGCACAGAGGACTCAGAGAGAGAACAGGGCCCCTGGACTTAGAGAGTGTGAGTGTGTGTGTCTCTGTGTGTACACCTCCCGTGGAGAGTAACTTAAACCACTGGGTATTGTAGATCGAGATGAGCAGACGAACACACACACACACACACACACACACACACACACACACACACACACACACACACACACACACACACACACACACACACACACACACACACACACACACACACACACACACGTTCCCCAGCAGAGCAGTGGTGTAATCCATCATTGTGATGTTGGGGACCAGTGAAGGAGGTAGAAGCAGCAGGCCCCCAGGACATCATGCAGGTTTCTGTTCTCATCTGCCATGTCCCCTCATCTGCCATGTCCCCCCCCCCCCCCCGATACGATATCCTTCCTTTCTCCCCGCTCACCCTCTCCTTCTCTCTGGGGGAGCAGGCCAGACCTCGGTCCGGGGTTTGGTGTGATATGTATGCATAGTCAACCAGGAGAGAACACAGGGTGCAGGGGAGTCAACAGAGGTAGAGAGAGAGGAAGAAAGAAAGAAAGAAAGAAAGATAGAGTTGTGTTGGGACAAGAGAGAGAGCTGCAGAAAGACGCACTCACGCACGCACGCACGCACGCACGCACGCACGCACGCACGCACGCACAGCTCCAGAACACAGGAGTTTCAGGCACACACACACAAACATCGCTCCAGAACACAGGAGTTTCATTCTAGTCTGCCTGACTTGATGTGAAACACAACCATCCTCATATCAAGCTGGGAGAGATCAAATCCTTTGTACCTACTAATCCCTGAAACGTGTCCGTAGTTATTCAACTGAACGGAGGAGGAGAAACAAACAGCAAGTCTACTGGAGGAAGGCTCCGGCTGCACCTCAACTGACTGCTCATCATCTCAGCTATCTCAGCTCATCTCAGCTATATCAGCTATACATTTATCATCATCTCAGCTATATCAGCTATACATTTATCATCATCTCAGCTATATCAGCTATACATTTATCATCATCTCAGCTATATCAGCTATACAATTATCATCATCTCAGCTATATCAGCTATACAATTATCATCAGCTCAGCTATATCAGCTATACATTTATCATCATCTCAGCTATCTCAGCTATATCAGCTATACATTTATCATCATCTCAGCTATATCAGCTATACAATTATCATCATCTCAGCTATATCAGCTATACAATTATCATCAGCTCAGCTATATCAGCTATACATTTATCATCATCTCAGCTATCTCAGCTATATCAGCTATACATTTATCATCATCTCAGCTATATCAGCTATACAATTATCATCAGCTCAGCTATATCAGCTATACATTTATCATCATCTCAGCTATCTCAGCTATACAATTATCATCATCTCAGCTATATCAGCTATACAATTATCATCATCTCAGCTATATCAGCTATACAATTATCATCAGCTCAGCTATATCAGCTATACATTTATCATCATCTCAGCTATCTCAGCACATCTCAGCTATCTCAGCTATATCAGCTATATCAGCTATACATGTATCATTATCTCAGCTATACATTTCAATACCGTCCAAAGAACCCGCCCAGGTAGAGAAACCACGAGTGGCCATTGGGTCAGCCCTCACTGACTAGCAGCCACGACAGCCAATTAGCACGGAGCTGACAGCAGCCAGCCCACACCTCCAGACCAATCAGCCGTTAAAGGCTCTCGTTAACTCGTTAACATTAATTACAAGCAGGGTGGTTCTCGTTCCCCCTCCTCCGCCCATTAAGAGGTGAGGTGTGGAGTCTGTCTGTATATGGATCTGTCATGTCTGCTCCACACAGCCTGGGGAGCCTTCCTCCTCCCAGCTAACAGCATCTAGAACATTCTCAAACTAATGCTGTTTATATCCTGTATGGATTCAACTACAATTCAGATCTTTAACTAACTATAATAAAAAAGATGCAGATAAGGTCATAAAAACGTTTCTTGATCTTTAATGTATGGTGGTGTTGTTGTAATGCAGCCCCCTGAATACATTGTGAGTATACAGGGAAGTCATGATGGTGCGTTGTGCCTTTGGTCTGCCTAAAAGGCCTTCACCACGCCCCGACTGAAGACCACCGCACGAGGGGAGAGAGGGGGGGGGGGGAACAAACAGCCAACAGGAAGGGATGAAAGAAGAAGCCAAATATCCCAGAATGACCCGGTCAAGGCTGACTATTCCTTCGTCCTGCCCACAGACAGGCCCTCGTTTCCAGGCCAATCATCCTTTCAGGGTCCCTCTCCCTCCTCCTCGCGCTGATGAAGACCTGGCGCACTGCGTGCAACCGCAGAGTTACTGTTACATCAACGCCCTCTCTCTGTCCTCTTCGTCGTCATCATCATCATCGTCGTCCGGAAGGCTGGAACGGGCAGCAGCACCGCATGGATCGGAGCCCCCCCCCACCCTACCCTCTTCTCAAGGCTATGAGAAACAGACCGGGCTGTTCTGGTGATGTCCTCGTAAAAACTCTAATCATAGCGGACGTTTGTCTACTCCTCCCTCCCTCCTTCCTTCCTTCCTCTGGACTGGACCGGGAGAGGGGGAGGGTGGGAGAGGGAGAGGGAGAGGGAGGGGGGGCGTTTGTTATCACCGCAGCGCTGTCTCCTTACCCAGCCATCAGTCAGCGTCCTGAGAACAGACACACCGGACGATGAGCAGACGCTGTCTCTATCAGCTCTGACCCTGCCAGCAGGAAAGGCTGTCTCTCTCTCTCACACACACACACACACACACACACACACACACACACACACACACACACACACACACACACACACACACACACACACACACACAAAGTGTGTCTCACACACACACACACACACACACACACACACACACACACAACACACACACACACACCAAACACACACAAAGAGTGTCACACTCACACTCTCTCACACACACACACACACACACACACACACACACACACACACACACACACACACACACACACACACACACACACACACACGGCAATGCCAACCAAATCAGACTAACCCTACCCTAGGAGGCCTAGTCAGACATGATGTAGTCCATCAGGTACCTGTGACCTGATCCTGACCTCTAACTGTGAGGGGGCAGGAGCACTGCAGCTAGTGTCTGGGTAGCAGTCTGACTACATGACACACACACAGACGGTGCTGTACTGTGGTATAAGTCAGTACGATAATGCTGACTGATGTCAACACACAAGTTCACACTTGACGGGGTGTGGGGGGGCTGTTATTAGACTCTTTTTTAGACTCTTTTATCGTGTGTGAGTGTGTGTGTGTGTATGTCTAATGTGTCTCTCTCTGTGTGTGTGGATGTGTGTGTGGATGTGTGTAATGTGTATGTTTAATGTGTCTGTGTGTGTGTGTGTTTAAGGTATCTCTCTCTTTCTGTATGTATGTGTGTGCGTACTCACTCCCTGCAGGCGTGTGCGTCTGTGTTGGTGGGGTATGTTTAATGTGTGTGTGTGTGTGTGTGTGTGTGTGTGTGTGTGTGTGTGTTTAATGTGTTTCTCTGTGTGTGTGTGTGTGTGTGTGTGTGTGTTGAATGTGTCTCTGTGTATGTGTGTGTTTAATGTGTCTCTCTCTCTGAGTGTGTGTGTGTGTGTGTGTGTGTGTGTGTGTGTGTACTCACTCCCTGCAGGCGTTGGAGACGTGGCTGGGCACGGTGTATTTACAGTCCATGATCATGGTGACGGTCTCTGTGTGTGTGTCTGTGTGTGTGTGTGTGTGTGCGTACTCACTCCCTGCAGGCGTTGGAGACGTGGCTGGGCACGGTGTATTTACAGTCCATGATCATGGTGAGGGTGTGTGTGTGTGTGTGTGTGTGTGTGTGTGTACTCACTCCCTGCAGGCGTTGGAGACGTGGCTGGGCACGGTGTATTTACAGTCCATGATCATGGTGAGGGTCTCGCTGTCGTTGGCCTCCTGGAAGGGCGGCTGGCCGCACACCAACATGAAGAGGATCACACCTAGACTCCAGATGTCTGCAAACAACATGAAGAGGATCACACCTAGACTCCAGATGTCTGGAAACAACATGAAGAGGATCACACCTAGACTCCAGATGTCTGGAAACAACATGAAGAGGATCACACCTAGACTCCAGATGTCTGTAAACAACAACATGAAGAGGATCACACCTAGACTCCAGATGTCTGTAAACAACAACATGAAGAGGATCACACCTAGACTCCAGATGTCTGCAAACAACATGAAGAGGATCACACCTAGACTCCAGATGTCTGTAAACAACATGAAGAGGATCACACCTAGACTCCAGATGTCTGCAAACAACATGAAGAGGATCACACCTAGACTCCAGATGTCTGTAAACAACAGCATGAAGAGGATCACATCTAGACTCCAGATGTCTGTAAACAACATGAAGAGGATCACACCTAGACTCCAGATGTCTGCAAACACCAACATGAAGATGATCACACCTAGACTCCAGATGTCTGCAAACAACATGAAGAGGATCACACCTAGACTCCAGATGTCTGCAAACAACAGCATGAAGAGGATCACACCTAGACTCCAGATGTCTGTAAACAACAACATGAAGAGGATCACACCTAGACTCCAGATGTCTGTAAACAACAGCATGAAGAGGATCACACCTAGACTCCAGATGTCTGTAAACAACATGAAGAGGATCACACCTAGACTCCAGATGTCTGCAAACAACAGCATGAAGAGGATCACACCTAGACTCCAGATGTCTGCAAACAACAGCACGAGGAGGAAACGTCAACAATGTGCTGTTCAAAGGTCTCCAGCACCATCACTGTCTCACCAGAGATTCGGGTCCTCACCCTTTCTCTCAAAGCTGTCCAGCTGTGCGTGTCTGTGTGTGAATGTGTGTGTGTGTCTGTGTGTGAATGTGTGTGTGTTTGTGCCCTGAGAAGTCCAACTGTCAGCAGGCAGAACCAGTGAACCGTACCGATGTCAAACAACCCAGCAGAATCCTCTCTTACGGCTCGCAGCGCAGCGCAACACACACACACACACACACACCCCCCCAAAAGTGAGAACTACTTTTCAGCGCAGGACCGTAAACATAGATCACTCTATAAGAGCTCAGTCAGTCAATCTCTGGAGCAGCATAGCGCGCGCGCACAC
>JAPMUY010003332.1:220000-247500 GCA_026901105.3 Galaxias olidus
GAGGCAGTGTACGTGTGTGTGTGTGTGTGTGTGTGTGTAAGTGAGGTGGTGTACGCCTGCGTGTGTGTGCGTCTGTGTGTGTGTGTGTGTGTGTGTGTGTGAGAACGATAGAAAGAGTGTGTGTGTGTGTGTGTGTGTGTGTGTGTGTGTGTGTGTGTGTGTGTGTGTGTGTGTGTGCATGCTAATTGGTGCACAGGGGGTGTCGCTCATCCTCCTGTGAGGAACATGAAGAGTAACAGATGTTGAGAGAGGAAGGAAGAGGAGCTATGAAGG
Organism: Galaxias olidus; assembly: GCA_026901105.3. Classification (NCBI taxonomy): domain Eukaryota; kingdom Metazoa; phylum Chordata; class Actinopteri; order Galaxiiformes; family Galaxiidae; genus Galaxias; species Galaxias olidus. Next base: position 220,274 of record JAPMUY010003332.1, read on the forward strand.
AAGAGACAGACACGCTCCGCTGATCAGGGAGATGAAGAGGAGGAAGAGGGGAGAGAGAGAGAGGAAGGAAAGAGAGATACAGACAGACAAAGAGAGAGAAGGGGGGTAGAGAAAAAGAGAGAGAAAAGATAAATACAGGGGGAGAGAGAGAGAGAGAGAGAGAGAGAGAGAGAGAGAGAGAGAGAGAGAGAGAGAGAGAGAGAGAGAGAGAATATGGGGCAGAGTGAAGGAGAGGGTGGTTTCAATGAGGTTAGCTGAATATGGATCAGAGCCAAGCCCAGCGTCCCACATTATCATCCTGCAGGCTGGCAGCTTTGCTGGTCTGAGATCAGCGTTCCACATTATCATCCTGCAGGCTCGCAGCTCTGCTGGTCTGAGATCAGCTTTCCACACTATCATCCTGCAGGCTCGCAGCTCTGCTGGTCTGAGATCAGCTTTCCACACTATCATCCTGCAGGCTCGCAGCTCTGCTGGCCTGAGATCAGCTTTCCACACATTCATCCTGCAGGCTCGCAGCTCTGCTGGTCTGAGATCAGCTCGCCACATTATCATCCTGCAGGCTCGCAGCTCTGCTGGTCTGAGATCAGCGTGCCACATTATCATCCTGCAGGCTTGCAGTTTTGCTGGTCTGAGATCAGCTGATCCATTTCTAGCAGAAAAGTTCAGGTGTAGCTACCCTACATCACTGGAAACTCCAGTTAGACATGTTTCTATACATTCAAAGTAGACAGCAGGAGAATGTCACGAGACACCAGGTCAGTCCAGGAAGGAGGTCTACGTACATTTTCTAAAATGACTTCGTCAGCATGAGGTTTTGTTCTGGGAAAAATACAAATAAATATAATATCTCAAAGAGGTTTCTTGCCTGAGCTTGCCCCTGCAGTGGAATGAGAATAGCCAGTTAGTTTCTGAGAGCCACAGACCAGCCAGCCAGTCCACAAGTAACGCCAAGGGCCTAATAGGGTTGGGGCGCTGAGGCTGTGGAGGTCAGGGTGAAGGGCCCTAAGGTCATGAACTCACGACCTCGTTGCGGCATGCCAAAAGAATGCTGACAGCAGGAACAGCCATAAATAGTAAGCAGACCCTGGTAGGATGGGCTGGGTCTCTGTAGGGGCGCTGGGTTAGCCGTGCCCTCAGCTACCAGAGGGGAGGAGGTATTTAGAAGAACAGACCAGATAAGAGTGCCCAGGAGCAGCCATGAATATTAAGCAGCTCTCATCTGATAGGACGGGCTGGGTCTCTGTAGGGGCGCTGGGTTAGCCGTGCCCTCAGCTACCAGAGGGGAGAAGGTATCTAGTTGAACAGACCAGACCAGAGAGTTCTTAAGGGAACCGGGAACCGTGCCAAACCAGGAAACACACTTTCACCTTTCATTAAGAGTAGAGCTTATTCACACAATCTAGAGTCGAGATGTTAGACCCTGTGCGTGTGTGTGAGTGTACGTGTGTGTGCGTGTGTGACGAGGGCACATCACCAGCCCCTAACACCTGGCTCAGGCTTGAGGCAACCATTGCTATAGCAACAGTCGCCTGTCCTGAATTAATCTGCCTCTGCCAGACCCCTCTGGCAAACCTATCAAAACACATCTGAACACAGACACACACAGAGACAGGCAGAGGAGGGAGCTTCAGAGAGTGTGTGTGTGTGTGTGTGTGTGTGTGTGTGTGTGTCTAACTCCCCCGCCCCCATCCTTTGCATTTGAAAAACCTCAAAAGGAAAATAAAAACAATGGAAAGAGGAAGTCTCTCCCCTCCCTCCTCTTCCTCCTCCTCCTCCTCCTCCTACTCCTCCTCACTACTCAACACTAACCTGCCCCCCCTCCCTCCTCTTCCTCCTCCTCACTACTCAACACAACCTGCCCCCCCTCCTCCTCCTCACAACTCAACACTAACCTGCCCCCCCCTCCCCCTCCTCACTACTCAACACAACCTGCCCCCCTCCTCCTCCTTACTACTCAACACAACCTGCCCCCCCTCCCCCTCCTCACTACTCAACACAACCTGCCCCCCCTCCCCCTCCTCACTACTCAACACTAACCTGCCCCCCCCCCCACCCTCCTCATTACTCTTCCTCCCCTCCCCACATTTCATCCTCCTCTCCATTATTTCCCTCCTCCAATCCACACACAGAGGAACCCAGGCAGCTCTTCCCCCCAGTCCGCCAGCAGGTCAGTCAGACAGCCAGTCATCCAGACACTCTGGTGCATTGCATGTGGGTGACTAAGTCCTACTCAGCAGTCTGCAGTACAATCCAGTGTAGCCCATCAGTCACCCATCCAACCAGCCAGCCATGTCAGTCAGTAAACTCTGGCTAATATCGTGATGTCCTACTTACCTAGGTGTCATCTAACCTCCCACCCCCACCACCCCTAGGGGCTGTTTACCTGGAACACCTCCGGCATTTTTAAACTGACTTATATCACGATGTCCTACTTACCTAGGTGTCATCTAACCCCCCACCCCCACACCTACCATCACCACCACCAACCCTAGGGGCTGTTTACCTGGAGCAGCTGGGACAGAGCAGCCGGCCTTTTTAAACTCTGGTTAATATCATGATGTCCTACTTACCTCGGTCATCTAACCCCCCATCACCATCACCACCTCCACCACCCCTAGGGGCTGTTTACCTGGAACACCTCCGGCATTTTTAAACTGACTTATATCACGATGTCCTACTTACCTAGGTGTCGTCTAGCCCCCCACCCCCACACCTACCATCACCTCCACCAACCCTAGGGGCTGTTTACCTGGAACACCTCCGGCATTTTTAAACTGACTTATCACGATGTCCTACTTACCTAGGTGTCATCTAACCCCCATCACCCCCACACCTACCACCACCACCACCAACCCTAGGGGCCGTTACCTGGAACACCTCCGGCATTTTTAAACTGACTTATATCACGATGTCCTACTTACCTAGGTGTCATCTAACCCCCCACCCCCACACCTACCATCACCTCCACCAACCCTAGGGGCTGTTTACCTGGAACACCTCCGGCATTTTTAAACTGACTTATATCACGATGTCCTACTTACCTAGGTGTCATCTAACCCCCATCACCCCCATCACCCCCATCACCCCCATCACCACCACCAACCCTAGGGGCTGTTTACCTGGAACATCTGGGACAGAGCAGCCGGCTTTTTTAAACCCCGGCTGTCCCGGGGTGTAAGGTCATAGCTTGTGTCGGTTACGTTCACACACGTGATCCCAGTGTTCAACTCGTCTGGAGCTTAACATGGTAAGCACATTCCTCTTAAGGACTTGTGTAATCACATACCATCTACATGCCATGCCTTGTCGGAAGAACGCATCTTACAACTACGTTTTCAGGTTGGATTTTATCCGGTTCCGTTTTCCAATAAACATCTCACATCCCGTTGTTTGTCTATTGGTCGGCATGCCGCCACTGACCCCTGACCCCTGACCCCAGAGCAGCATACAGCTCCACACCTGCCAGTGAGGTTCACACAGAGCCACTACTCTTCACACCGCCATGTCTCTGACAACCTGTGACTGTGTCCCACACACACACACACACACACACACACACACACACACACACACACGTGTGACTGTGTCCCAGCCACACACACTGACAACCTGTGACTGTGTCCCACAACACACTGACAACCTGTGACTGTGTCCCACACACACACACACACACACACACACACACACACACACACACACACACACACACACACACACACACACACACACACACACACACTGAGGACCTGTGACAGTGCGTGTGCTGCAGACACGTTCCTAATCGCTTTGTTGTTTTTACCTTGTCTGGTCTATTTATAACAGCTTATACTCAGTCCCACCTGTGGGTGCAGCAGGCGCAGCCTTAGTCTGTGTAAAGCTAATCTCTGTAACAAGAGGGAGAGAGAGAGAGAGAGAGGAGAGGAGAGAGAGAGGAGAGGAGAGGAGAAGAGGAGAGGAGGAGGAGAGGGAAGAGGAGAGGGTGGGGAGAGAGAGGGAGGAGAGGAGAGGAGAGAGGAGAGGGAGAGGAGAGGAGAGAGAGGGGTGGGAGGGGAGGAGAGAGAGAGAGGAGAGGGAGTGGGGAGGAGGAGAGGAGAGGAGAGGGAGAGGAGAGGGGGTGGGGAGGGGGAGAGGAGAGAGAGGAGAGGAGAGGAGGAGAGGGGTGGGGAGGGGAGGAGAGGAGAGCAAGGCTAATACAGTGAGCTCTAAAGTTAATGACACCCCTGACTGGCAACGCACAAACAATACTTAAAAAAAAAATACATAATTATATAGAGCAACTGAAAATACAAACATTTAGAAATAATGTACTTTATGATGGTTTCAATGGAACCAACTAAAATCATAATTATTTAATGAAAAATTCATTTCAAAGAAATCACGGTTTCGTAATTAAATTAAGGATTATTGTAAATATCACCTGCCAAAACTAAACCAGGAATTAAATGTTTTATAAGGCTTCGATAAACTTAAGGAACTATTTTGAGCTATTTTACATCACTTTATGTTTCACTAGGGTATACAAATTAGGTAATTATTAGGTAATTAGGTATACACATGCAATCTCCCTCAGCCATCCAACACCATGAAGAAAACAAAAGAACTGGCAGTTCAAAAGAGACAGATGGTTGTAGACCTTCATAACTCTGGTAAGGACTAATGACTGAATATACCACTGTAGCCCCCCATGACAGAGAGGGTCTGATGAAACCATCTCCAGAGAGCAGTAGAACAGGGCCAGTGGCATGGGCTGGAACAGTCCCATTTGAAATACATCTCCACTGACGCAGGGGCTGTCTCTAAGACACAAAGGTTACTATAAAGGTCTGGATGGGGGACACATGCTGGAGGGCCAACTAGAGACTATGAGAGTAGTTCACTCCTAAATAGGACAAGAGCTAAGATGCACGGTCCCAGTAGCATCTCACACACACACACACACACACACACACACACACACACACACACACACACACACACACACACACACACACACACACAAATAGCTCTTCTGCTAATGAAATGGGTCACTGGCAGTTCCTTGAGGTGCGACATTGTGAAGCAGGGTCTCAATAATGTCCAGGCTCTCTGTGCCAAGTTCAAAACAGGCAACTGACAACCCCCCCCCCCACACACACACACACACTAGCCACGCATTCTTTACTTGCCCTTTCTCGTTCACCGCTAAACTTGAAACTTGGCAGTAAGTCTCTCTTGACCCAACTGGAATGCTGATGCAGTCCAACCCCTGTGGAGGGGGAAGGAGAGGACGACCAGTGAGAGAATAAGACTGGAGGAGTAGGACGACTGTTGACTAGGCTCTGCCTGACGACTAGACTCAGAGCCAACGACAGCATGTGGAACTGGCTTTCAAAAGACAAGCAACATTCCAGGGGAGTTGGAGGGCCCTGCCGTGCAGCTCGCTGCTCAGGCCCTGTCAAGGATTAGGCTCCGAGGCCCAAATTCACTGGGGCTTTTTAGAGCTAGCCCAGACACAGAACCTCCTGTCCTCATTCACGGCTCACTCTCTGACCTACGGAAGGAACCACTGTGTCAAACCCCTGTGTGAAGCTCACTCAGCTCATATAACACAAGCACAACTAAGTGTGAAAGGCCCTCCAGTGCAGCTCACTCAAAAGGCCCACACAGAGTTAAAGGTACAGGACAAGTAGAGAAGAGTGTGATGGGCCCTCCTGCGCAGCTCACTCAAGAGGCCCACCCAGTGTTAAAGGTAGGCCTATAGGACAAGCAGAGCAGAGTGTGATGGGCCTTCCTGCGCAGCTCGCTCAAGAGGCCCACAAAGAGTTAAAGGTAGGCCTATAGGACAAGCAGAGCAGAGTGTGATGGGCCCTCGTGCGCAGCTCGCTCAAGAGGCCTTATGTATTTTTTACAGTGAATTATTAGCAGAACACAAGTGTGACGCCCAGCGATAGCATATTGAGAACAAACGCTCCAGAGTCGTGTGTGTATTACTAATTATGTACTGACCAGAATGAGCTGTCAGCTCTAGCAGCCCTCAGCGGAAACTGCATTAGTGGCATAAGAACAAGTCAGGGAACATTCAGAGAACAAGTGTGTGTGTGTGTGTGTGTGTGTGTGTGTGTGTGTGTATGACGCTGCGGGCCTATAAACATTCCTGGCATTGTTGACACGCCAGCGTCCTGTCCTACTCTCAGCAGATTGATCTATGCGCTACGGCCCGCACAGCGACCCATTTCACTAAGCTAAAGGGCTGGAGGGGGCAGAGAGAGGACACAGAACTAGACGGCCCATCTCAGCACACACCGCCGCCAGCCTCCTCTTCCCCCAGCCCCAGCCCCAGCCCCAGCCCCAGCCCCAGCCCCAGCCCCAGCCCCAGCCCCAGCCCCAGCCCGAGCCCCAGCCCCAGCCCCAGCCCCAGCCCCAGCCCCAGCATAGCAGAGTGAACCGCCGCAGGAGAACCAGACCGACAGGGCTCAGTGCTGTTCTCACCCTGTCAGTCTTCTCTCTCTCTCTCTCCTGATGTTACGTGACACTGTTCACACCAACAACAACCACAGCCAGCCGCTACGCACAAAACAGCTTCATACCAACTGATACCTGCTCTGTCACCTTGTGTTTTCCTCTGTGTGCGTGTGTGTGCGTGTGTGTGCGTGCGTGCGTGTGCGTGCGTGTTCAGTCATTGCAGGCTCTGTCAGCCACAAGCACCTGATTTGGCAGCGAGCTAAATACCGTACAGGTCGTCAACCGTGTGTGTGTGCGTGTGTGCGTGTGTGTGTGTGTGTGTGTGTGTGTGTGTGTGTGTGAGAGTGCACGCACATTCCAGGAAGCATGCTCACCGTCGGCCCACACCCACAGCAGCTTCCTTGTCTTTGTTGTCTCTGCTTGTTAATAAAGACTTCGTAATCTCTTTCTGAACTCAGACACGGCCGTCGGCTATGGAACTAGGTGACCACTGAGGGGCCAGGTGTACGAGAAGGGGGAGTGTGTGTGTGTCTGTGTGTGTGTGTGTGTGTGTGTGTGTGTTTGTGTGTGACACGGCTTACTGTCACACAGCTAGAGAGGGGCCAGATGTACGAGAAGGGAGTGAGTGTGTGTGTGTGTGTGTGTGTGTGTGTGTGTGTGTGTGTGTGACATGGCTTACTGTCACACAGCTAGAGAGATGGCCGCCGCTTGTGTCACCGTGGGAACCGTGTCGTCCACTCACACTACTATCCAGTCCTAAACATGTGACCTTTGAACCAGAGGATGGGAATGACCGTTTCAAACCGTAACGATGCTCTTGGGGATAACAGGGTCAAAACGTAGAAGCTAGTGCACTGTCTGTCACTACGGAGCTTACTCTAAAAAAACAAAAGTACTTGAATAGGGCAAGACTCCAAAAGTCCATGTTTGAGCTCCATTTGGGACGGACCCAGACGTCATTTCAAAAAGAGACAATCTTTTTTTTAGAAAGAAACAACTTGGTCCTAGAAGTATAACCCTCTTTTAAACATTCATATTCCAATATCAATCTAGGCCACTTTCTAGGAGGCAGAGGGAAGAGGGGGGGTCTTCCACTGGAGCAGCCCAGAGCAAATACAGTGAGCCCTGGCCAAAGTGAGCTCTCTCCAGCCTCTCTCCTCCAGCCTGCAGCGCCGGCTCCCTCTCCACAATAAACAAGAGAGATGGATGAGCTGTTCCTCCAGTCCTACGGCAACAGTAACCGGGGCTGTTGCTCTCTCGGGACGCGTTGCTCTGACGCACACTGCATCGAGGGGGGGGGGGGGGGGGGGTATAAAACACGTTCTCTATCGATGCATTTAAAAACACGAGGGGCCACGTTAGCATAGCTTACACTGCAGCCAGGAGACCCATCAGTGTCACTTAGCACACAACGGTATGACTGACACCTCGCTAGCATGTTAGCTCACGTAGCATCGTGTACTCCACGGCAGTGAACACACACTGCAGGACGCAGACACACATCCACCACAGCACAGGCCTGCAGTGCCATGTGACACTTCCTCACACACCTTCAACATCAGTCTGCAGAGAGCATTGCACTGCAGCAGGTTACCTAGTCTGTGTGTGTGTGTGTGTGTGTGTGTGTGTGTGTGTGTGTGTGTGTGTGTGTGTGTGTGTGTGTGTGTGTGTGTGTGTGTGTGTGTGGGGGGGGGGGGGGGGATGGGTTGTGTGTCTTTGTGGTTGTTTGCGTGCAAGAGAAAATGTTCTTTGCTTGTCGTCTCAAAAGAAAGTGACCGCAATGTGGTCACCACACCATCCCACCCTTCCCCTACTAGGACAGAAATAGAGGAAGCAAATAATAACAACAGAGCCCGATAACAACATCAACAAACTTCCCTAAAACCAACTTTCTCAGTGATGACAGCAAACCTCAAGGCTGGTTAAAGTAAAAATAAACTGGTGTTCTCAAACTACAGTAGCACCAGAAGTGATGTTATGCAGTCAGGTTCTGCCCTGGATGGATGAGCCGAGGAGGGAGGGAGGGAGGGAGGGAGGGGGAGAGAGAGAGAGAGAGAGAGAGAGAGAGAAACTACTGTATCTGTGGTGGCAGCTAGCTGGTCGCCAGCTGGTCGCAATGTCAGACAGGCCTCGTAGGAAATCAATGAGCCAGTTAATTCGGGGGGGGGGGTCATGGATATGGACACTGGTGGAACTAACCTCGCGGGCAGGCAGCACGTAACAGGGACATAAGACTACCGCTGACAGCCTCTGGGACTAGCAGGGCGTCCCTAGGACAGTTTCACAGGGTCACAGCTTGGCTTAGGGTGACAGGCCACTATAACTAGACGTACGGTAAGCGGTAAGGGCCATTCATCACTGTAGCGTGCAGAGGTCCCCAGCCTGCTCCACGAGGAACATTTATTTCAGTCAACTTTCGACTCCCCTTCAAAAGCCTCACGTCTACTTCCCCAGCCAGGCAAGACTCGTTCATTTGTTTTTCACTGCCAATTGACACGGACAAAGTTCACGTACAGACAGTGTTTCACGAATACACAGAGAAGTCGTGTCATGATGCACAAAGAAAAGTGTAACAGCTGCCTTAACCCACATATGGAATAAGTAACACGTCTATACGTCACTCACCATGAGGATCAGTATGGACAGGGGAGAGAAGGCCTAATACAGAGAAGAACACCGTACTAAAGCCCCTGTGCCTAAGTATTAGAGGGCACTGAGTGACTCTAATGACAAACCCATCAACACTCAACAGTAGAGGGAAAAACCCATCTCGCATTCCTAGTCTCTGACATTTGGATTCGGTCAACGGGATTTTGGTGGAGCAGCCAGCCAAAAGGTCTGAGAGGGTGAGGCCCACCTGCTGCCCTTTGACCTTTCACTGTTACTTCATTTTCAGCCCATCTCACTTTTTCCCAGGGCTCTTTCTTTTCTCTAAAGAGGAAAAGACGAACGGAGGAAGAAAAAAAAACCAAAAAACTATGGCTGCTTCCCCGTTCTAAAATAAGCTTTAAAGAGCTGCAGTAATAACCACTCCTAATCCTGATTATCCGTCACGCTTTTGAAAAGCTATGGATAGAATATTGGAGATCACTTTTCTCTCTCTCTCTCTCTGTCCATATTCAGGAGAGGTTTTAACTTTTCATTAAACCAAAAAGGGGTCCTTGCTCACTCTCCCTCATATGACACACACACTTTTTCATTACTTCTTAAATCTTTCCTTATCTGTAAGATATAACCCATATATCACCTGCCAACTCAAACTCACCCACTGCAGGAGCATCGTATTCGTCCCCCAAAAGGATCTCGGGGGCTGAGTAGGCCAGCGACCCACAGCTGGTGGTCAGCTTCTTCCCCGGTTGGAACTTGTTGCTGAAGCCAAAGTCGGTGAGCTTGACCAGTCCTTGCTTCTCAAAGAACACCACGTTCTCGGGCTTGAGGTCGCGGTGGACCACGTGCAGCCGGTGACAGTACGAGATGGCATGCACGATTTGCGCAAAGTACTTCTTGGCCAGCTCCTCGTTCAGCCCTTCCTCGTGCTTCATGATGTAATCGAACATGTCTCCTCCGTCACCCAGCTCCAGGATGAGGTAGAGTTTGGTCTGCGTGTCGATGACCTCGTACAGACGCACGATGTTGGGATGCTGGACCAGCTTCATGCAGCGCACCTCCTGGAACAGGTGACCCGTGGCAACCGTGTCCAGCTTGGTTTTGTCAATCACTTTCACCGCTACTTTCTCTCCCGTGAAGACGTGGCGGGCCAACTTGACCACGGCAAAGTGGCCCCGCCCCAGCGTCTTGTCCAGGTCATAAAGCCCTGCGATCTTTCCATCGTAGCCCCGCTTGAAACCCGCCATGGCTTGCGAAGGGGATGGGGAGAGGTGGGGTGGTATCCCCGCAAATGGGGGGCACCGTTTGGCGGAGTCCTGGGGTTCCAGTTTACTTCAAAACGTCCACTGCAGTGGGAGTGCCCATGGTGCCAGCTTACTAATAGAAAAACAGAGAAAAAAGCTCATTTCAAAACGTAGTCATTCAACACAAACTTTGGGACTTAAGAAGAATCAACCAGGATTAATAAGGCAGTTGTCATCCATGAAACCAATTTTTTTTTCACCTAGCTAGGCTAGTAGGGGAGGAACTACTACTGATTGTGTTGAAGCCCGACCTGAAGATGTGTGAAATAGCAAGTTAATATGGGGCAAAGATAACGGTACATCCAAATAACATGATTGAACACAAGTTACACAGAGAACATAGCGATGTAACGTTAGGAACTGAGCTTGAAATGTACAATCTTTTTTTCTCAACTTTAAATCAATGTTTCGCTTCTGAACGCTGCTATGAGCTTAGCTAGCTAACGTTATCTGGCTCAGAAGAAGTTAACCGCTTGACAGAGGCCCACACGGTTGTATGAGGCTCATTGATTGAATGCGTAAGTTAGCTAGCAAGCAAGCTAGCTAGCTATCAGCACGTTAGCTACTTAGCTTTTCGTTTTATATAGCCTGGCTGTTGCTACAATACACTTAGCTAGCGATTGCTACCCCCCAAGCTACTGTAAATGTGTCTGGCAACTAGGGTAACATTATGGACCTTCGCTTAATGTTATCTTAAAACAAATGACAAAAGTCAGGGCTACCACTTCACAGCATGAATGCTCACAGTAACATTAGCTGACGTTATGGACTTACCACCCTCTCCAGTATTAAGACTCGAGCCGAGATCCCGAGTTAGACCGATTGTATAAGGTCCTTATTTTCCTGTGAACGTATTTCTCAAAATGGATGCAAAAAGGTAAAATAACCCCCAGTTACAATTACCACAATAAATGCGACGTGCTCATTCCCATCGTTCATCGTGAAACAAGGCATATCATTGTCAGATGTATCATGCCAGCGATAGAAACCCTCTACGCGGAATCATCATTCTCACACACAGAAACGGTTGGGCTTGTGCGGGAGCATCAACCGCATTCGACTCTGACGTCAAATGAAGGTTTTTGTTTTTTTTAGATGATACATTTCCTGCAAAGATGCCTGATGATGCATGAATGATGTAAAGAGCATGACAATTCTCTACTGATTGCAGGTGTATGTTTTTGAAAGTTTATAGAAATTATATGGCATTAGAGAATTGGCTTCATTAATATACAATTGAACACATCTTGCCCACAGTTTATGGTCAAAATTGATAGAAAAAACTGACTTCAGTTCTTGAGCATAATTTCAAATCACTCAAATCGCTACAAGAATTAATACTGAACTAGTATTATTTAGTTCACAATCAATTAGGTCTGGCTTTTGAAAAATAAGCAGACTAGATGGACATCTAGTGGAATAAATGGGTAAGTACTTCTAAATACTTCCCCATTCCGTCTGTCTATCCATTCGAATAAATGGAATTAAATTAAATCCCCACGTTTCCATAACTCCCTACCCTATTATGAACTCCTATCGTCGTCAAACATACTGAAACGCCTACATATATAAATGCGTGTTACAAATAGATGACAATGCATTTTGAAAGAAAAAATATTATAATTGATGGTTATGTAAATAGGTCACGTCTGCGCTATCTTTTTATATCAGGGAGCCTTCCTTCCTGATGCTTTGATGTTACATTTTAAGTAGACAAAAGTACGCGTAGCCTTCCACATAATAATGTTTTGCTTTCACAGCCACGAATAGAACGTGAACAACTTCTCTTTTGAAAGGAGATCGTGTGTATTCCGTAAAATTGTTTAATATTAAAAGATATCGCGAGGTTTGTAAGTGAGATTTTGCTTCGCAATGGGAGGAGACAAAAAAGAGCAAGCGATTTCGTCAAGCAAGCAGCTGCGTTGAGCATGATGTTGATTCTGCCTTTTGAAAGCTAGCTAAATAGAAAAATACGAAAATACTGCCGTCTTTTCAAAACGTAATGAATGAATGCAGTGTTGCTTTGTGTAATGCCACCTGCACCAGCGCTTCTTGTCTCCCATCTCCATTTCTTCGCCAGAAGCTGTCAAGATTGACCAACGTTTCTGCACTATCTGGAGCTGTAACATTAGCCAGTTTATGATTCAGTTGCATTCACATATTCAAGCCTACGTCTTTCGTTTCGAGTTCCCCGGTAAGAATTCGGAACCTTTAATGGCTTTTATTGCTGAATATTTTGGATATTTTACTTTTAATGCCTTACAACTTCGTGTCAAGGGGTTTGTAGACCTTTGGTCTTGATAGGGTAAATGTCAGGTAACTGCCATTGTGGACGTTGTCGCTTTGCACCCTCATGGTTTAAATGATGTATATGTAAAAGTCGTTTATTTTGCAGCGTTTTGAAATCCCCAGTTGACTGTCTGTAGTTAGGGTCAAGTTAAGTAAGGCTAACTTCTTAATTGAGAGTTTTGCTTTCTCTATCGTTTTGTGTAATATTATTTTTTCGTGTGTATGGGCTGGGGTACAGGGATGTTGGGCAATAAATCATTTAATCTGAAAAACGTTAGTCGAACATCTTATAGACAGATCCTTTTTTCGACAGTAGCAAATTTGCTAGAGGGTTTACATCATCTTTGTGCACAGAGTTGCGTTGGCTTACCAGGGCACTTCGACCAACAGATCTAGAATGCCAGGAGGGAAACTTTTTTGAAATATTCTCAGGAATACATTCATTTTGTGTTTTAAAATAGCATGTCTAGTCATGCAGGCTGTTTGTCCTTCCAATACAGATAAAGGCTACATGTATAAACCTTGTTAAGATGTGTCATTCTAAAGTGACACTATATATATATATATATATATATATTTACTTCTTAAGCATCTGTTATGATTTCAATGTACTCTTGAACAGGTCCGAGTGTTTCCTCTTAAGAAATCACAGTTGATTTCAACTAAATGTAATTCTCTTTACTAACTTAAGGAAACCTAACAAAGACATGTATTGTACTCCAGGAGTGTGGAGACTATGATGTGTACTCAGACTAAACTTGTGCCCCCTCAAAACAATTGCCACTGCGTCTTCTGCACAGTAGTTAGCGTCTCTGCAACCCTAATCAATCAACCTAATGTGTATGGTAAACCAACCCAAGCAATTGATCTGCTGACTTCAACGATTTAAGCAACGTACATATAGCTGTGCTGTACTTTTGTACGAACTGGTTTTAAGGTTGGTGTATATGTCTGAAAGGGTGGCCTTTTTGTAGTAATGCTAAATAAAATGGGTTCCCGTTCCCCTTGCAAAGGTAAAGGCAAATCAAGCTGCGTGAGTGCTGAAAGTCTTTCACTCCACCTGACCTCCAGGCTTCAGCTCAAAGCGTGTCTGTGTATTGAGTTACTGTCCATGTCAGTGCTGTCTGTTGTCATGGGAACAGGTGTGAAGTGCTACGCTGCAGCGTTTTCAGCCGGTGTCCTTCTCCAGCCTTGTTCCTCTAACCCTTCTCGGCCCAGCCTGCGACCGTCCATCTCCGTTGCTCTGGGGTCCCACTGGGAACAGAGTCCCCAGCATGCCTCTGCAGCCGTGTGTGTGTGTGTGTGTGTGTGTGTGTGTGTGTGTGTGTGTGTGTGTGTGTGTGTGCGCGCGCGCGCATCTGCTTATAAATGGGTGTGTGTGGAAAAGGAAAGAGGCGATGGCTACAGTGAGAGAGGGCGTTGGGGGATTAGAGGAGCAGGTCACGCTGGCTAGTGTTAAGCAGAGTGCTGTGCCGCCTCCATCTCTCAATCCCCTGCTTCTGGCCCGGCACAGCGGCCAAACCTCATCCAACCTGACAAGTGGGCCAGGAATACAGATGACTGCATATAAGGACACCTCATGATCGCCGGATCACGACTAGCAATGAAATCACTAAGGGAAGAGAGGGAGAGGTGGAGAGAAAAGCGGAAGAGGCAAAATAGTCTACAGAGAGAGAGAGAGAAATATGGAAAGAGGGAGCGATGAAGATGAAAAATATCGGCAAGGGCAGTCGCAAAAGGTTGAGGAAAAAAATTGCCGTGAAAGTGATCAGGAGATGTTGAGAGCGAGAGAGAGAGAGAGAGGGGCTGAAAAGAGAGGAAGGAAAGGGCTGAGAAAAGCAGTGGTGTATGAAGAGGCTCTTTGTGAGCACCAGGAACTGTCAGTCCTTTCTCCATCTCCACAGTCTGGATTTAGTGGACAGAGAACAGCCAGAGGTCTCCAATGGGGGAACCCAGAGGACTTAGGAGAACAAGCCTAAAGTCAGAGAGGACAAGGGAATGACAACGCCTTCCAGGAGATTTGTGTGTGTAGTATTAAATAAAAAAGGAAAAGGCCAGAGAGAGAGAGAGCTTTGAGTGTTAAAGATGAGCAGTCAGTCTCAGACATTGCTGCAGCTGAAAGACCAGTGCAGCTTCCCACTACTACTACCCCTTCCATCCCCCAACAGGAAGCTGCCTACGGGGAATCAAGTGTCTCTAGACTCCTCCCACAATGCACGCTGCCTCCTTCTCATCACATCATCATCATCATCATCATCATTATAATTCATTGTCACATCATTATCATTCATCGTCACATCATTATCATTCATCGACACGTCATTATCATTCGTTAACATTCATCGTCATGATCGTTGTCAAACCTATATCCATCACTATCAGTCATTGTTGTCCTTGATCGTTTGTCATCCTCCTCTTCACAACCTCCAGAGCAAACGGGTTAAGTGTGTCTAAGGGAGACAATGTCCATGACTGCGTCAGTGAGCCAGGTGAAGGGAAAGTTGTAAGGAAGGTAAATTCTTTTCGTATTTTATTTATTTATTTATTTTTTGATGCGTTGGCTACTGGTTTTGCAGACCTCTTATGTCCTCCTGGCATCATTCATAACTGTTGCCTTTTCTGAGTCATCTTCTGACTAACATTGTCCTCATTTGTAAACCCATGGAGGCTAGCTTGTTCTAAGGAACCTTTGTGTCATCGGAAGCCTCCCAGGAGGACTAGCGTTCTCTGTCATCGGTGGTTTGACCTTTAAGTTCTCATGTCGACCACTGTACGTCAGACGAAGAGCTGGACGCTCGAAACGTCACCATGTAATAATACATTTTCCTGGGAGCAACATTTAGTGCGCCCACTTTTTTTATTTATTTTTTTATCATTTGAATGTACATGCTTTTTTTTACTATTTTGCATGAGTCTTGTACGTTGACTATGCTACGTTGGCTAAGCAATAAATGAAAAAAAAGATTACGTTCAGTTTTATTTATTCTTTAATCATCATAATGGAATTGTCACTCCTCATGCAGTAATAGTAATTTCAATATTGCTGTTTTTGTCTGAAGATGTTGAGCTGAGTTGACAATTTAGTGAAAATGTTCTTTTAGCCTTTTGTGTAAGAAAAGCTGTATCGATCACTAAACATTGTAATTCATTTAAAATGGCTACCCACTGTATGACCATTCCCCATAGGGTCACTCATGGAAACCTCCAGAACAATACTGCTCTCAGCTTCAAAGCTTTATTTTGCTGCCACCACTGTCACACCCAGGTAGCTGAAACATTTATAAAGAGTAATGGGGGAGGCATGGCCGCATTGTTTGGGCTATTCAGGGAAGGCTTGGAGATGTGTCGGCCGGTGAGTGAAGACTCGCCCTGATTTTCAATGTGTGCCAAACGGTTCTGCCTCAAGGTGTGGTATTAGTCTTCATAGAGACTTTTCTCTCCTCTGCCTCTTAGGCTTTCGCCACAGCATGCTGCAGTATTTACGGCCTTCAGAGGGTCTGAGGATCGTTCACTTAATGCCCGTTTTATGAATATGCTGTAATTAATAGAGGAATGGACTCCTTATAGCAAAGACTGGAGCTGGCCTATTAGCCCAGTTCAAAGGAGCAGTAGTGGATTGGTGAGTTGATGCCAGGCAAGGTAGGTGAGAGCTCACACGAGTCTAGCTGAATACTAATGGAGGAAAAGAGAGAGAGAGGGTGGAGGTGTAGAAAAAGGGACGAGGGGACGATGGAAATGACAAGGACGGAGGGAAGACAAACAAAGTAAAAACAAAAGCATTTTGAATAGGGAGGAGGGGAATAGAGAGATGGAGAGAAACAAAAAAGATGTAAGGTGAAATGTATACCCAGGGAGAGCGAGGGAATGAAGAGGGGGAGACGGCTCGGTGGTAGCCATAGAGATGGAACACTAGAGGCTATTCCAGTGTTCTATCTCTATGGAAGTAGCGTTATGAGCCAGGCACACACATAGGACACCAGACAGGTACCATTCCCCGATGGTTAACTAATTACAGATGATTCATTTGATTTATAATGAGAGCTTTTTGTGAGCTTATAATAGAAAAATGTATTCTGAGACAAATATTTCCACACACACAAGCTGAAATACAATATTTTGAGGGAAGGGCAAAAAAATCTTGTGTGCAAGGGCTGTCTTTAAGGCTACGAGGTTCAATGCAAATGGAATAAATTGAGAAACACATTCAGCTTAACATAATTGTCGGTGTAGACTGGCTTAAAACAAACAGAGCCATAAATCAAAGTCTCTGGCCAAGTTAGAGCTTACCCCAGGCTCCTCTAACTTACTGAAATGACAGTGTTTGCACGGAGGATGCTCCCAGCGCTGCATCCTTTGCCTACTGATTTGGCGGAGGCTACGAGCGTGACATTTGTGCAGCTCCTCCTCTCCTGGCATGGGAAGATTGCTGCAGGAATCGACACAAAAAGCACACACACTCGCACTCATCCCTCCCTGTGGGGGAGGGGGGGAGAGAGGATTCATCTAAACCTCTGACATTGGCACTTCTGTCCTTGTGGGTAGCGGGCGAGGCCAGGAGCAACCGTCCTCTCTATAGGCTCTGTGACATTCAGCAGTCAGCCAGTGACATTGTCTTTTTTACGCATGGCTTTGAGCTGACTTCATAACGAGTAACGTTGGGGTAGTGAGTGTCCAACACAAGAATGACATTGTGGGGTTTTTTACGCATGGCTTTGAGCTGACTTCATAACGAGTAACGTTTGGGTAGTGAGTGTCCAACACAAGAATGACATTGTGGTTTTTTTTACGCATGGCTTTGAGCTGACTTCATAACGAGTAACGTTGGGGTAGTGAGTGTCCAACACAAGAATGACATTGTGGGGTTTTTAAACGCATGGCTTTGAGCTGACTTCATAACGAGTAACGTTGGGGTAGTGAGTGTCCAACACAAGAATGACATTGTGGGGTTTTTAAACGCATGGCTTTGAGCTGACTTCATAACGAGTAACGTTGGGGTAGTGAGTGTCCCAACACAAGGCCTACGCTGGGACACGCTGGTTCTCTCAGTGCAAACAGAGAGCCGGCACAAACAAGCTTCTTTTTTGGTGTCTCCTTTTGTAACCACTGAATATTTCACAGGTCATGCAGGGTGTGTTTTTTTCCTGACCAGAGGGCAGAACTAGACACGCTTGTTTTGGGGATGGGGATGTTGATTGGCAGCTGGCTTTGTTTTGACAGGCACCTTAGGAACCAGGCAGAGTGGAGGCCTGAGTGGTTACCGTGACTACTCTGGCGTGCTGACAGTCAAACTGACTTTGTTTGGAGGCGCTTGCTCACTTCCTCGCTCACTGGATAGGGTGTTTTATGGACCAGAGGTCACTGCAGAACTAAATAAGCTGGCTCTGTTTTTCACAGGGTCAGGACTAGGTACTAGACTGCAGAGGTCTCCAGTGGTTACTGTGTAGGCAGCTGAAGCGTTTTTGGCCCTGATGGCTTTCCTTAGGCAGTGAGGAAGACTACGGAGCTGCGAAGGCTAGCAGAGTGTGACGTGTTGACGCCAGCCTACTATCCCCACTGTCCCACGAGGCTGTTTAGAGGAAGGAGTAGGTTGACGACTGACACCTCTGTGGTGTTTGCAGCACACACACTCCAGGGTTTGTCTTGGGATACATTCATTTTTTTCCTGACTCACACTAAGCTCTCTATAATGACTAGCTAGGCAAGGCTCGATTTAAGCAGATTGTATTTAATTGATGCTACCGGATGAGTAGGACGACAGCCTAATTTTTGTTATTTGTCAGTTTCAGTGAATTAGTTTCATATTTCCTGATTTAATCATGTTCTTTCAAAATTTGGCTTTGCCTAATGTCTTGCTATAGTTTTGGTTCAATAAAGAAAAATAGGCATTTGTAAGGTAATAAAAGTAATTTCAGTTGCCACTTTGTTTTTATGATAAGACTATGTTTGAAAATTCACATCTGTCTCTCTGTAAATGAGTCATTTGTTATGGCTGTGAACAGCGTTTATGTTGTATCTTTTCCACATGCGGAGCTCGTTCACACCGAAAGTGACCCTTATCGAGTCAACGTACTCCACCTGTCAGAATGACAACGTCTGCCTGAGGATAGATGTCACGACTGGACACCCCGTTCACAGACTGACAGATGGCAGAGAGGAGGACGGAGCAATGGTGGAATAGACGAGGAGCAAAGAGAGACAGAGGGAGGGAAACAGTGAGAGAGAGATAAGGAGAGGTGAGAGCGAGAGAGAGGGAGACAGTGAGAAACAGAGAGAGACAGATATAGAGAAACAGACGGAAAGAGAGGGAGGGAGACAGAGTGAACGATACGGGGGGGTGTAAGCTGAGCAGGTGATAAGATAAAACATGATTGAAATTTTTTGGGGGAGGAGAAGGGAATGAAGAGGAGAGGAGGAGGAGGAGAGGAGAAGGGGGAGGAGAGGAGGAGGAGGAGAGGAGAAGGGGATGGAGAGGAGGAGAGGAGAAGGGGATGGAGAGGAGAAGGGGATGGAGAGGAGGAGGAGGAGAGGAGAAGGGGATGGAGAGGAGGAGGGGATGGAGAGGAGGAGGAGGAGAGGAGAAGGGGATGGAGAGGAGGAGGGGATGGAGAGGAGAAGGGGATGGAGAGGAGGAGGAGGAGGGGATGGAGAGGAGGAGGAGGAGATCTAGGGAGCGAGTGAGTGCTGTCAGGTGAGCTCATCAGTCAGACTGAAGTAAGCACACTAGAGGCTAACTGGTCTGAGTCACCATCTGCTACAGTGTAGGACCTAATGGGCGATATGTGGCGGTAGCTAGCTCGCTAGAGAGAGAGAGAGAATGTATATTTAGACTTTAGACAAACCCCTCTGGGACAGCCCTGTCTAGCTGGTCCTGCTCCTGTAGGATGCTGAAGGTGTCACTGAAGAACTGGGGGAGCCGTGGAGGATATTGAGCTTGGCTGGAATTTGGCGGCACTTAGTCCAGAAAGAAAGGTTGGCTAATTGCTCATTAGCTGTGCAATGTTGAAACACAAGTATTCAATGATAATGGGTTTAATTTATTAAATTATATTACGTTTTCACTTAACTTATGTTTCCTAGTTCAGAGCCTCCTATGGGTGGTTCAGAGCCTCCTATGGGTGGTTCAGAGTCTCCTATGGGTACTTCAGAGTATTTAGGGGATGTAGGGTTGGCATCACTACTTGACCTGGGATGGAGGAAGGTCTTGGAATGTCTTTGGACTACAAGCATTGCTTTTTCATCTGCACGCGGTGCTTGGGTGGAGTACTTTTTTTTTTATCTTCTCAGTCTTTGAGGAAAAAATAAACATGAGAAATCCGAACCAAATACCAAAGTGGTTTATTTTCTTTCATTCAGGTTGTTGAGCTATTTCATTCTGTTCCGCAGGCTGAATATGGAAACTGTGTTATATCAAAGCTAGGCTAACCTTTAGAAAAGTGTGCGGCGCGTTACATTCCAAAGCGCTGCCTCGCAGCGTGCTTTCGGCACACACAGTGGATAGGTTTGATTCTAAAGTCTCGGCGTGACTCACTTTCTCCCATATGTATGCGGATTACAAAAGCTTTGAAAGGCACTCTCTGCATTCTCTCCTCCTCGTGTGATTTGTCGCAGCAGACCATGGAAAGAAAGAAAAGTGCGGAGAAAAGTTAGAGAAATAACAAGTGTTTATTTAGCGAGGTAAACAACAGGTCTGCCTCTCCGGGGGAATGAGGCTCTGGAGAACTGGAGCATACTCTTAATAACACAGCAAAAGTTCAAGCTGAAGTGCTGCAGGTGTATGTATGGCTGAATGGTTTGTCTGGATCTGTTTTCTTTTGTTGTGGCTTGCTGATTTTATGCAAGGAAAACGTCAGCGATAGACCTGCATTAGTATGTGTTAGATTATGTGTCTACTTCTTTTCACTCCTCTGCTGCCACTTCAGGCTTCTATCTTACACCTTTTTCTTTCTTCTCTCAGCCCCCTCCCCCACCTCCACCCATCCAGCCCCTCTTCTCAAATCTAACACGCATCTTCCTACAATAAGAAATTAGGCTTTGGAAAAAGAGTTAAAAAAACACAAGCTTGTTATGAATGTTTTCACTCTGCTCTCTAAACAGGCGTTGCCTTTGCCTCCTTTCAAAAAGATCTGTTTCTGTTCAAGCCTAACTTCCATTCATCTTCTTTTTTTTTCTTGGGTATGACTAATTCATCTAATCTCCTCGCCCCCTGTAGGCCTCACACGGTGGTGGATGTCTCGCCTTGCCCTACCCTCAGGGTCGGAAGTCCGTCGGGGGTCCGTGGGCGGAGCCTGAGTGACAGCGATGCGAGCGGCGTTGGGCACGCTGAGCAGGATGGGCGTGGGCGCCATCGTCAACGGTCTCCTGGTGTCCGTGGTGGCGGCCCTGCTCTGGAAGTACGTCAGGCTGAGCGAGCACGCCGCCCTGCTGGAGGAAGAGCTCCACCTCACCCAGCAGTCGCAGGAGATCTCCCAGGCCCGCATAGACTACCACGCCGCCCTGCTGGCCCTCCAGGAGCACGGCACGCGCATGGTCTGCTCGGGCAAGATGCACACGGACCGCGTGTGCCGCTTCGACTACCTGTGCTACTGCTCCGAGGCCGAAGAGTTTGTCTTCTTCCACTCCAACTCGTCCGTCATGCTGCCTAACCTGGGGCCCCGGAGGTTTCAGCCAGCCCTGCTGGACCTCTCCTCCGTGGAGGACCACAACACTCAGTACTTCAACTTCCTTGAGCTGCCGGCGGCGGCGCTGAAGTTCATGTCCAAGCCCGTGTTTGTGCCAGACGTCACGCTCATCCTCAACCGCTTCAACCCGGACAACCTGATGCACGTGTTCCACGACGACCTGCTGCCCATCTTCTACACCATGAAGCAGTACTCGGACCTGGACGACGAGGCCCGGCTGGTCTTCATGGAGGGCTGGAACGAAGGGCCGCACTTTGACCTCTACAAGCTGCTCAGCGCCAAGCAGCCTCTGCTGAAGGAGCAGCTGAAGAACTTTGGCAAGCTCATGTGCTTCACCAAGTCGTACGTGGGTCTGTCCAAGATGACTACCTGGTACCAATACGGCTTCGTCCAGCCACAGGGGCCCAAGGCCAACATCCTGGTCTCGGGCAACGAGGTCCGCCAGTTCGCCTCGGCCCTGATGGACCGCATGAACATCACCAGAGTGGAGGACGGCGGCTGGGAGAAGAACGGAGTGAGCGCGGAGAAAGAGGAGGAGGAAGGGACGGAGAAGAAGAAGAGGGAGGAGTACATCGTGGTGTTCAGTCGCTCGTCCACGCGGCTCATCCTCAACGAGGCCGAGGTCATCCTGGCGCTGGCCCAGGAGTTCCAGATGAGGGTGGTGACGGTGTCCCTGGAGGAGCAGTCGTTCCCCGCCATCGTCCAGGTCCTTAGCCGGGCCTCCATGTTGGTGAGCATGCACGGGGCCCAGCTCATCTCCTCGCTCTTCCTCCCGCGCGGGGCGGTGGTGGTGGAGCTCTTCCCCTACGCCGTCAACCCCGAGCAGTACACGCCCTACAAGACCCTAGCCTCTCTGCCCGGCATGGACCTGCACTACGCAGCCTGGAGGAACACCATGGAGGAGAACACGGTGGCCCACCCGGACAGGCCCTGGGACCAGGGGGGCATCGCTCACCTGGACAAGGAGGAGCAGGAGCGCATCCTAGCCAGCCAGGATGTCCCCCGTCACCTGTGCTGCCGGAACCCCGAGTGGCTGTACCGGATCTACCAGGACACCAGGGTGGACGTTCCCTCTCTCCTGGAGCTCCTGCGGGAGAACCTGAAGACCCGGCCCAGTCTGAGGAAGGCCCGGCCGGTCAGCACTGTCCACCCGGGTCGGGTCCGCCAGGCCCAGTGCCTGACGTCCGTCCAGGCCGCTAACGAGGCCAAGCTGACGGTGTCGTGGCAGATCCCCTGGAACTTGAAGTACCTGAAGGTCCGGGAGGTGAAGTACGAAGTGTGGATCCAGGAGCAAGGGGAGAACACCTACATGCCTTATATTTTACCCCAGCAGAACTACACCTTCTCTGAGAACATTAAGCCCTTCACCACCTACCTGGTGTGGGTCCGCTGCATCTTCAACAAGAATCTGCTCGGACCCTTTGCCGACGTTCTTACCTGTAAGACCTAGTAGGTATAAAACATTATTATTGTTTTGTTTTTTGAACTGATGCTGTGTTTTTTCACTGTGTAAGGCGTGGGTTGTTCCAGACAGTAACAACCAAGGGACATCATTTGTTGATGCTACGCCTGATACATTGCAGAGCGAAAATATGGTCAGTTTGAAAACGGCGGTTGAGGTGAGGAGCAGAGGCTGTTCCTGTGTGAGAGGTTCTAGTGAAATGACAAGAGCACACGATACACACTGGACCGTAATGGTATCATGGTGAATCCTAAACTGCTGTCCAATGCATTTCCTTTAAAACAAAGTGCTACAACAGATCGTTCATGATATTCTTTAAGAGATTTATTTATGAGAAATGCAAAATATTGTATTTTATGTTGTTGTTTTTTAAATCGTTTTACAGAAAACACTGAACGTGTTGCGCCTGCTAATTGTGTAGTTGCTTGAACTGGAATTTTAATTAGTTGGGTGAGGTTTATCTGTCACATTGCACAAAGAATTTACAAATTATGTAATTGTTGTGTACAACATTGATGGGATTACTAGAGGTAAAAGTTGACTTCAAAATAACTTCTATCATTTATCATACTTGTATTAGACCATTATTGATATTTGCTAGTGACTGTGGAACCCCAATATTTTAGTGGCATTAACTCTATAGACAAATAGTGGAGAAAATAATCAATAACTGCTATTGGGCTGAATAAGAAAGTATCAATCAACCCTGATGTATTTGTGTAAATAGGTCAATCACTAGCCAAGACCTTTCACAACTTTTCCTTTTTAGCAATAGAATTCTCACTGAATATTTTCGTTACAATCCAAAATTCATAATGAATTCCAAAGTGAGTCTTAAGATAGCCTGTCACATTTCCTCTAAGACACAGAAATGCATTATTCATGAATACCCCAGTACCTTTACAACAAACACATATCATTATGTTTCCGTGTGAAAGCAGCAGTTACTTTCTGCCGACACAGTCCAGCTGTTCTGCTACTGTGTGTGTCTCAAACGCTGGATTTAAATTTAAATGGAAAATCAGTGTTGTCCTCTGTCTGTTTTTAAAATGATACCTCTGTCTCAAACCCGGCCGCTAGCGGAATGCACTGTAACTTAAGCTCCTTTTCTTCGCTTCACTTCCTAGTTTGAATTTGATTTATTGTAGGTTGTATAAATGAGAAACAATGCTATAATTATTCCCATGCACATTTTTGTTTTATCGACAGCAATGCCCTGGGTCAATATTTGAATAGCTGGCTGTTTTAGCCATCGTTCATTAGTAAGCTATAGATAGAAAGAAATCAGCCTGTTTTATTGCTGTGAATAATATGACAGCCCGTCCTATTTTTATATGGTTTCCTGTATGGATTTTCTATGCCAAGAGGTTATTTTCAGTTTGACATTGTTTGTTGGATGAGGAAACTCTTTCATTACGTTTTACTGTATATTGTGTGGTTTGTAGAAGTTATGAATTTAGATTGATGACTGAAATTTGTCAAATTGAATAATAATGATAATACATTTCGTTTGTAGGCACCTGTCTAGACACCCACGGTCACCGTACATGACATAGAATATAGAAACGGTATATAAAAATATACATGTAATTTGAAATGCAATAAACCTGAGACAGACACAAGGGTACTGAGGCAGGGAACATCAAAAATATTTAAAAGTCAAATAGAACAAACTGGCGGTAATCTAAGGATAACAAGTGGGATTTGAGACGTGATTTAAAAATGTTAATGGAGTCAGAGCTCAGAATCGCAGGGGGGAAGGGAATTCCAGAGAATGGGAGCAGCAGCGCGGAACGCTCTGTCTGCCATGCGGCTGAGTCTGGTTTCGCGGGTGGTGAGTGAGGAGACCAGTCAGAGGAGCGGAGGTTACGAGCAGGCGTGTAGGGTTGAAGGAAGGTACGAAGGGGCTAGTCCATGTAGAGAATGACTCCAGTTAGTTTTATGAATGCCTTTTTGTACTGTAAGGGTGATTTAACTATGTGCCACTGTATTACATATATTACTTTGAAAAAGTACCTTTATCGCACTGCATTTTTCTTTAAGGTCATTTCAGTGTTGTAATTAATTTATGTTTTTGGCACACAGTATACATTTAAATGGATGTGAATCAGCTGGTCTCATTATACGATGCAAATACGGAAAAAAGATTTTGTGAAAGATTTTAACAAAATAATTTAAATGTACACAATTCAACTAATTTGTTTTGTGACCTTGGCCTCGAATTTGCCATATTTATTTTTTGATTGACATGGAAGTGTTTCTTGTTCGTGTTCTCAAATGCAGTTTTATTTTTTGTTATTAGTGTTTCAAAATATACTATTTATTTTGTACCTTTGTGTACAGAGTATGATTGTGTGTGTGTGTGTGTGTGTGATAGTTTCGTGTGTATCCTTTTCATGTTTTAAACATAGTTGCCTAGTATGTCAGAAACGAGATCCCATGGCTTAGACTATGTTTACATGTAAACCCAGTGAGAATGTCTTTTTCAGTAGGCCTCAATTGTGATTGGTTGAATAAAGCTAAAATGTTTACTACATTTGTGATTGTGTGTCATTGGCAGATATATATAAAAAACATGCATTGTCCATATTGCCTTTCCTCAGTGTTAAATTTAGAAACAGTATTGATTAAGCTTTCTTGCTAGTCAAAGCAAATACTGGAAGCAGTTTTTTAAAAAGATGTTGTGGAATGAAGTTTAAAAAAAATAATAATAATTTCTTACCTTAATTAAAACCGAGTTAATTATTTATCAAAGTTTCACCTAAACCTTCTTGACATGTGAATCATAAAACGCGGTTATGTTGTTTATTTCTGCTTTCTCATTAGCCTTGTTGACATGTGAATCATAAAACGCGGTTCTGTTGTTTATTTCTGCTTTCTCATTAGCCTTGTTGACATGTTTGTTGTTTACCTTTGCTGCAAGCTACTTTATCTGCCACGCACATTTTTGGAAGCTACGGCGCCTTTTAAAGGTCATGAACAAATCGTTATTTGAGGGATTTGAATACTTGAGGCTCTTAACATTTTACAGATTATTCATGAGGACCCGTAATAAAATAAAATGTAAAAAATCACTTAATCACGTTACGCAAATAATCTCTAGCATTTTGTAGCCCGGACACACAGTCGACAAAACTGTCTACAAAAAATATTGCGTTACAGAGAGGGGAAGTTGCATGTTTGAATCCTGAACATGAACTGAAGGTTGAGTTAGAGCTAATGTAATCTATTTCGTAAAGTAAAGACATTACATTACATAAGACTGAGTTAGAGCTAATGTAATCTATCTCATAAAGACATTACATTTACATTACATAAGACTGAGTTAGAGCTAATGTAATCTATCTCATAAAGTAAAGACATTACATTACATAAGACTGAGTTAGAGCTAATGTAATCTATTTCATAAAGTAAAGACATTACATTACATAAGACTGAGTTAGAGCTAATGTAATCTATCTCATAAAGACATTACATAAAACTGAGTTAGAGCTAATGTAATCTACTACACATCTCCCACAAGTGTCATGTGTTTCTTATATATTTTTTAAGTCCATCCTTCAAATCCAAACCCACTAATCTGCCGGTGAAGTCTTGTAACCCATTGCTAAGAGCCATTAGTCCTCCCACACCACTGAAGAAAAACAGACATCTGACAGTTGTAGCATGGAACCACTGCTTTCCCTGTAAGACCAAAACACTCTCAACATCAGCAGAGGAACGCAGAGTGTGTGACGCTGCAACAAGCAAATATTTTTCTTTGTACGGTGAACTCAGTATGGGTGATCATCCAAACATCCAAACATCAGTCATGCGGGTTCATAGATGAGAGGGAAGGAACACCAGACTAGACTGCACACTTCAACATATGAATCCTTTACAAAGGATACATTTAAGGATACAGTCAGAGCTGGTTAATGTGGCCCGGGAAAGGGAAGTTTGGGATGCCCTGCTTGAACTGCTACCTCCGCGACCCGACCCCGGACAAAGCGGATGACGATGATGATGATGATGACATTTAAAAGAATTTAACTTAAATTTAACTACTGTAAGGGAATTTTTCTGAGTTTTCTTTATTAAATGTCTATGATATAGAGATTTCTTTTGCACTACGTAGGTGGCCATTTGAAGCTGTCTGTACGAGTTCTTTGTGTTGGAGCGTTTATGTGCTGACCGTGCAGGACTGTTACACCTACGATCCATACAGAGCCTAGTCTTGTTCACAGTACTGTGCCGTGTACGTTTCAGGCAAGGGATAATGTTTTCAAGGCAAAGGCTGGTCACACCAAATACTGATTTGATATAGATTTTCTTTTCCCTCACTTAGCCTTTTTATTACTTCATACAAACAAAAACAACTAAAACATTTATATTATTTAAAATGCATTCTTACTTTACAGCATTGTTTTTGCGCACCTGCCTAAAAGATTGATGAGTGAAATCCCC
>JAPMUY010003332.1:250000-257500 GCA_026901105.3 Galaxias olidus
AGCCATGCAAGTGAAACCCAGGCAATGCTCATCTCATCGCTATGGAAACGAGGTCTGAGAGAGACAAAGGGCGAGACACTGAGAGGCGGAGAGATAAAAAAAAGAAGGGAGAGTGGATTAGAGAGAGAAAGAGAGGGATAGAGAGAAACAATGGACGAAAAGCAGCTTTAAGGCTCCCATGATGTTGACTGGCTACAGCAGGCTACTGAGATCATACGTAGCAGGTCCGGTCCGTTCCACCTTCAGATCCACTCTGCTAGGTTCTGTTCAGTGTTCAGTGTTCAGAGCAGACCCACTCTGCTCTGTTCTGTTCAGTGTTCAGAGCAGACCCACTCCACTCTGTTCTGTTCAGTATTCTGTGTTCAGAGCAGATCCACTCCACTCTGTTCTGTTCAGTATTCTGTGTTCAGAGCAGATCCACTCCACTCTGTTCTGTTCAGTATTCTGTGTTCAGAGCAGATCCACTCCACTCTGTTCTGTTCAGTATTCTGTGTTCAGAGCAGATCCAGTCTGTGTTCAGAGCAGACCCACTCCACTCTGTTCTGTTCAGTGTTCTGTGTTCAGAGCAGATCCACTCTGCTAGGTTCTGTTCAGTGTTCAGAGCAGATCCAATCTGTTGGGTTATGTTCAGTATTCTGTGTTCAGAGCAGATCCAGTCAGTGTTGAGAGCAGACCCACTCTGCTGGGTTCTGTTCAGTATTCTGTGTTCAGAGCAGAGCCAGTCTGTGTTCAGAGCAGACCCACTCCCCTCTCTTCTGGGTTCTGTTCAGTGTTCTGTGTTAAGAGCAGATCCAGTCAGTGTTCAGAGCAGACCGACTCTGTTGGGTTCTGTTCAGTATTCAGTGTTCAGAGCAGACCCACTCCCCTCTGTTCCGTTCAGTATTCAGTGTTCAGAGCAGACCCACTCTGTTAGATTCTGTTTTGTTCAGTGTTCAGAGCAGATCCAGTCTGTGTTCAGAGCAGACCCACTCCCCTCTGTTCCGTTCAGTTTTCAGTGTTCAGAGCAGACCCACTCTGCTAGGTTCTGTTCAGCTTAACTCCTCTGTGGTGTTTTGTTCTGCTCTTCTTAATGTATCCCTCAGTTTCTCCTGGCCCTCACTGGAACAAACCCCCGAGAGAGTGTCATTAATAAGCCATACACTTCACCGCCCTGCTGGAGGGAAGGATGGAGGGATGGAGGGATGGAGGGATGGAGGGATGGAGGGGTGGGGGGATGTTCCTGTTGTCTTTGAAGGAGACACTGCAATGCACAACAATGTCAGCGTGGGAAGGTGTTTCAAATAAATAAGAGAGAGAGAGAGAAACAATTGGGAGAGAGAGATACAGAGAGAGAGAAAGAGAGAAACAAAGAGGGAGGGAGAGATACAGAGAGAGAGAGAAACAAAGAGGGAGAGAGAGATACAGAGAGAGAGAAAGAGAGAAACAAAGAGGGAGAGAGAGATACAGAGAGAGAGAAAGAGAGAGAGAGAGAGAGAGAGAGAGAGAGAGAGAGAGAGAGAGAGAGAGAGAGAGAGAGAGAGAGAGAGAGAGAGAGAGAGAGAGAGAGAGACCAGAGAGAGAGAGAAAGAGATGAGGGAGGGAGAGAGAGAGAGAGAGAGAGAGAGAGAGAGAGTACAGAGAGAGAGAAGAGAGAAACAAAGAGGGAGAGAGAGACAGAGAGAGAGAAAGAGAGAGAGAGAGAGAGAGAGGGAGAGAGAGAGAGAGAGAGAGAGAGAGAGAGAGAGAGAGAGAGAGAGAGAGAGAGAGAGAGAGAGAGAGAGAGAGAGAGAGAGACCGGAGTCATAGGGAAAGAAAGAAAGGGAGAAAATGAGAGAGAGGAAAAGAGAGAGGGAAGGGAAAGTGCATTGAGTTGAGAGACGTGAAAAGTATCAAAAGGCCCAAAGCTTTTCTAACTTCCACATGACACCACATGCAGAAAAGGGGATATGACACTTGTATAGGGACACAGATGGCTTCCTTTAAACTGCAGATCCCAGTCCAAAACAAATTAACCTTTCATTGTTGCCCTTTCCTAATTTGTAACAGAAAACTGGTAGAAAATAAATAATCAGCAGATAAAAGAATCAGGGAGACAATCCAGCCAAGCCTTTTGGGGTCAGCCTATTAAATGTTCCTCCATAAACCAGACAAGTCTATATAACCCAAGTATCGCTTTGTGACTCCAAACTGGCAACTCTGGCCACAGTACTGAATACTTTCCACAGAGGAGGATATAATGTGTGTGAGCAGAGCGTGTGTGTGTCCATTGGCATTCCTCTCCACTGCGCCGTGGACTCCCGAAGCAGCCAGCATCCTCTTTCTCTCAAATGATCCAGCTTTTCGCTGGCTTCTCCATTCGCTGGCTCATTATCGATTTTTCAATCTCCGACGCTGTCCTTAGTTGAGATATGAGCAATGCACAGCGAGGGTTGTTATCACTGGAGTCACATCGATGTTATTTCTGCTGCAGGCCATGCTTTTTCTTTTCTTTTTTTGACTTCTCGTTATGTTTTCATTACAGTAGTTAGGCCTCACTAAATACAGTCAGTCCTTTGAAAACGGCTAGACTAATGTTGGGGGGTCCTTCAGTCTGAGCACACTTCACTAAGTGTTAGCATTGCCTCCAGGAGAACTGTGTTCATGTGCTGAGCTCAGATGCAATTACACAAACTGCCACCCACACACACGCACGCACGCACGCACCCATGCACGCACGCACACACACACACACACACACACACACACACACACACACACACACACACACACACACACACACACACACACACACGCCTATACATGCTATGACAGGATTAATTCAAACATTTCTATAAATGATATTTTTCAATGTTAGTCATGACCTGCCAGTGGAAACAGTCTTTTAATACCATCAGAGGCTCTGCACTGCCTCCCTGACTGGAGGATTGTGGACCAGTGGACAATAAGAGAATAATACATTGAATCTACTTTGATTATTCTGCTCCATGCTGTCAGTACTCGTGATGAGCGCAGTGTAGTTTGATGACTTTTACAGATTTGTCTCAGGGATGAAATCGTTATTACTATCATTTAAAAACTTCATGAAGTATTTTCAAACTAAAGCTGGATCATCATTTGAATATGTTCGACATCTCGATTTTAATAGTAGTCTGTAGATCCCATACGGAACTGTCATTGGGCCTAGGTCTTGGTTTGAAGATACTCATATATGCTCCGTTTAAAATTAAAAATGTTTGTCTTATGTGCAATCATGATTCCATCAGTGGAACGTATATCTCTCTGTTTTGTGTCTATGGCGCCTATCTCTTCACGTCTTGACCTACATGGGCCTGCTTAGCAACAGCACACTGGCGCGTGGGCCTATGGGATCCCCTGAGGGGAGAATTAACTTGAATTGACTTGACATCCTGTCTCACAAGCCTTATATGGTCAACAAAGACTGCGTGTCACCAGAGATGACAGTTTAACAGCTGGAAGTGAAGCACTTATTGACGTTTGAAAGTAAAAGGGCCGACAACATATTAACCCAATTTAAAGATGATTAAACAAATGAAGACAGTAGCAGCTGGGCATTAACTTGGGGAGGCATATTTATTTGACAGTAAAAAGAGGAAAGACCATTTCTATCACTTCTAGTCATCTGCCCTCTGCTGGCCTTGGGAGGGAACAGCGAGTGTAAGGTGTAAAGTGGCTCTAGTCATCTGCCCTCTGCTGGCCTTGGGAGGGAACAGCGAGTGTAAGGTGTAAAGTGGCTCTAGTCATCTGCCCTCTGCTGGCCTTGGGAGGGAACAGAGAGTGTAAGGTGTAAAGTGGCTCTAGTCATCTGCCCTCTGCTGGCCTTGGGAGGGAGCGAGGAAGGTGTAAAGTGGCTCTAGTCATCTGCCCTCTGCTGGCCTTGGGAGGGAACAGCGAGTGTAAGGTCTAAAGTGGCTCTAGTCATCTGCCCTCTGCTGGCCTTGGGAGGGAACAGCGAGTGTAAGGTCTAAAGTGGCTCTAGTCATCTGCCCTCTGCTGGCCTTGGGAGGGAACAGCGAGTGTCAGGTGGAAAGTGGCTCTTCCGCTGTCCTTGTCATGTCCTTTTGACAGGGCTGTCACAATAGACAAGGATTAAAAGCACTGAGGCAGATGGACTTCACACTTTTGTTCTTTTTTGTTATTAGGACGAGAGAACAGAGCAAAAAAAGCCCTTTTGGGGGGGGGGTATTTTGACTACAAATCTGAAAACACATAAACATACCCATTCATTGGAATAATGTATTCAAGTTTTTTTCCCCAAAAGCAAAAAAGTTGGCAAGATTGGTTTCACGTAATTTGCCTTTTATGGGAATGTTTCTAAAGACATGGCACACCCAGTCAAAATTCCAGGGGAGTAAAAAAAAGGAGCTACGCTAAAGATTGTCTGGAGAATTCAAGTGTGTTTCAAAGTGTGTTTAGGAGGAACGGGACCAGAGGGAGCAAGCTCAGCACCATTGTTTTCACATGAAGTGTATTTTAATATGAATATCTTTACAGTATAATGAATACCCATGCGCACCAAGGGATGTGACAAGCGCTCGTTAAATTGTGGTGTGTGGAGCTAAAAAGAATAGGTAGCATCCCTGTCATATTCAAATACCAATATTAGATTTTATCTTACTTTCTTTTTTACTTATTCAGAAATGTAAATCTAATAAGAATAAGAATTGTGATTTGAAGTGTCATAGATATCTTTGACCTAGCCCAGACACTATATCACCAAAAGCCTGCTTCCTTAACAAAACGTTTGAAAGATCGATCTCGTTAACGTCTCTGGTGATTCACAAAGTTAAAAAACACCAGACGAAGCTCCTCTGACGTCCGTGGTGTGGCGCGTCCGCCCGTCTGTCCGCCTGTCCGTCCGTCCGTCTGCCTCAGAGATCCCCGGTGAGCCGTAGCTTCTTCTCGGCGATGTGTTGCAGCAGGAGCTGTGCTCTGTGCTGGATGGTGTGTGTGAGGGGCCCCAGGCCCCTTGCTCCTCCCTGGCTCTCCCACAGCTCTCTGTCCGTGTAGAGGGAGTGGAGCAGGAGGCCCTCCAGGCAGCCTGAACGCAGCATGGACACGGCCTTCTCCGGGAACCTGGTGGGCGGGGGTGGGGGAAGGGGGCCAAAGAGAACCAACGACTTTGGTTTGTACACAAACACACACATGATAGTATTAATGTGGTTCCTGCATTCGTGAACATCATTTTGCAAACGCTATCATTTGTTATTGAACGCACCATGCACTCTCCAAAAAAGTCTTGCAACACACCACACTTTTCGTGGTCCCAGGCCATTGTTATTGAATTATATACATATTTAAAAATGTAATTATACACAAATAAATAGCTTGAATATTTAGTGAAATGAGCCAGCAAAGGGCAGGACAGAGGCTGTTCTTAGCCTCACTCACTCTTCGATGCCCTCCAGCAGTCTGAAGTCGAGGTTGTCTGAGGGTTGATCTGGTTTCCCTGCGTTGTCTATGAACACCAGTCTGGATGGGTCAGCCTTTCTCACCTGCAAGGTGCATCAACACTGAGCCGTGATGCCAAGGACGTTTATAAGGAACAGCACAACTACAGTTACCAAGATGTTGACCAATGAAATAAATCTACCAAGATGTTGACCAATGAAGTACATTTACCAAGATGTGGACCAATGAAATAAATCTACCAAGATGTTGACCAATGAAATACATTTACCAAGATGTGGACCAATGAAATAAATCTACCAAGATGTTGACCAATGAAATACATTTACCAAGATGTGGACCAATGAAATAAATCTACCAAGATGTTGACCAATGAAATACATTTACCAAGATGTGGACCAATGAAATAAATCTACCAAGATGTTGACCAATGAAATGCATTTACCAAGGTTTGAACCAATGAAAATACATTTATCACGAAAAACTATGTTTACCAAAATGTGGACCAGTAAAACTACATTTATCAGTATGTAGACCAGTAAAATGTTACCAAGGTTTGAACCAATGAAAATACATTTACCACGGTGTGGACCAATAAAACTACATTTACAAGGATGTGGACTAATAAAACTACATTTACCAGGATGTGGACCAGCACATGATCCTTGGTGTTCTGACACTTGGCGTGCAGCAGGTTCTCCACACACGGTTCTGTTGGGTCGGGACGGAACCCACAGCAGTATCGGTCCAATCGGTCAATCACCTGAAGGACACACGGATGGAGGTTTGAGGAGGAGAACGGTTCTCATAAAGAACCAAAGACAAATACCAGTGTTGCTGGGAAAACGTTCTCTGCTTATTAGAAAGGCAAGTACAACCATTGTAAATCTGGTTTGATCAACTGGTTCACACACTGTCTGTCCCTGTTGTAAATTCAGACAGGTGTATGATATGGTAAGCCAAAACAAAGTGATGTCTTTCACCCAATACTTCGCCTGCAGAGACATAAACGTAGTCTGATTAGGAGAAGGCCAGTTCCTGCTTGATGCTGTGCCTGTGGTTATGATATTCCGTTTTAATAAGAGTCGGCACTCAATAACACCCAGGGGGAATGTCAATTAGAAAACAAATGTCTGTTAGGAGAGATATACCAGACTCTAAAATCCCTGCAATTTGAGCTTGAGCATGCACTGCTATCTACTGCTGGGAAAGATCTCATTTGCATAACGTTTCATCGCTGTCGGCTCAAACTGTGGGAAACAAAATAAAAAGCCCCAACCAGAAATAACAGGGCCCAGGGATAACTACCATGATGAAGTCATAACAAGGGTTTTTCACTGTAAAAACAACTTCATCCCAAAACGATATTTTTTTTAATGAAAGTACATCTATGAGGCAAGGCTGCCATGATATGATGTGTTGGTACGAGAGAGCGAGCCTGGCGTCACCATGGTGGGAGGTTGCATGTGTGTGTGTGTGTGTGTGTGTGTGTGTGCGTGCGTGCGTGCGTGCGTGCGCGTGTGTGTGTGTGTGTTCGTGTGTGTGTGTGTTTTCAACTCCTCTTTCTGCATTCTACACTCCTTTTCTCTGACTTCTGTAGGAGATATCTCGGTCGGTCGCTACATTTCACACCACTGGACATCACACATCACTCATCACTAAGCCTGGGCCTACAGAGTGTGTCTCCTGAGAGCTGGGCTAGCCTGGGCCTACAGAGTGTCTCCTGAGAGCTGGGCTAGCCTGGGCCTACAGAGTGTGTCTCCTGAGAGCTGGGCTAGCCTGGGCCTACAGAGTGTCTCCTGAGAGCTGGGCTAGCCTGGGCAGCTACACACAATCACAGAATCACAGCCATGGACTCTCACCAAGGTGTAGCCAACCTTAACTTTTGTGTGTGTGTGTGCGTGGGGGGGGGGGGGGGGGGGGGGGGGGGTGCAAAGGGAAGTTTCTCACACTGAAGAACCAGAGGGCTCGACTGAGTGCAAATCCACACCTAACAACTCCACGCTGTTATTCCAGCCAAGGCACCGACGCCAGGCGCCAGGCAGACCCCTATGCCTGCAGTGAGTTCTCCTCATCTCCCCAAGGGCCCTGTGT
>JAPMUY010003332.1:262500-265000 GCA_026901105.3 Galaxias olidus
GTTTGGCTGGGTTTGAGTTCCTGCCAGAGGGGACTGAGATGTGGAGTCAACAGCTCACCCACAGAGGATCAGAAAGGTTAGCACAGCCCCGTGGAGGAGATGCCACTGGAAGTCTCCAGATCTTTTCTTTCCTGGAGTTTTGTTCAGGAGCCTCCAAGTTTATGAAAAGTAATGAGCTGCCTGGTCCCCTCATCCTCTCATTCTGCTGCTTTGATGCTAGCGCTAACCCTGCAGGGATAGTACCTCTCCCTCCCTAAAGAAAAGCTCCAACACCAAATCGTTCACACTGAGCAGAAATCCAGTGGAATCTCCAGTGGCAAAAAATATTTTTTATGGAAAAAACGTGCATGCAACTTTTAAGTGAAATGCCCCAAAAGACATGAATGTCTATATGAAAATCTCAACGTCTGTGACATGGTCTGTATAACAAACTGGGCTGAAGGACCCTATGTGTTTCTGCAACGCCTGCTCTGATAACTTCTTCTGTATAACAAACTGGGCTGAAGGACCCTATGTGCTTCTGTAACGCCTGCTCTGATAACTTCTTCTGTATAACAAACTGGGCTGAAGGACCCTATGTGCTTCTGTAACGCCTGCTCTGATAACTTCTTCACCCGTTTTCACAAAGACGACCTACATACTCTACAGGAGTGCTCTCTATCTCTCTGACCCCTCTGTCCTATCCTAACTCTCTGTGCACCTACCTCTCTCTCTCCCTCTCCCTCTCTCTCTCCCTCTCTCTCTCTCTCTCTCTCTCTCTCTCTCTCTCTCTCTCCCTCTCTCTCTCTCTCTCTCTCTCTCTCTCTCTCTCTCTCTCTCTCTTCCTCTCTCTCTCTCTCCATCCCTGACACACTCACTCACACACACACACACACACACACTCACGCACTCACTCACTCACACACACACACACACACACACACACACACACACACACACACACCTTTCCGAGGGCATACAGTGAAGGATGGAATGTTTCGGACTCCTGAGATCTATCTTCTCTCTCTCTCTCTCTCTCTCTCTCTCTCTCTCTCTCTCTCTCTCTCTCTCTCTCTCTCTCTCTCTCTCTCGTCTTTGGCTGAGAAGCACTTTACGATTTTCCCAGATTCCACCTGTGAAAGGATTTCATTCTTCGGCCAGCGGGAGTCGCTGGGTCCTAGCCCCTCTCCTGTTCGTCTCCCCAGAGAGTGCTCCAAACACACAGATGGCACATAAACTCCATATACAGTCGGCTAGATCACCCTCCTACCAACTCAATTACTATCATTACGAATGCTATTATCTATTTGTATTTTATGTTGAGTGAGGTAATGCTTTCTCTAAATATAGCCAAGAAACATCAACAAAAAACGACTAACAAAAAACTACATTTAAATAAAGTGATTATTATAATAGCTAAATTAAATTAGTTTTATCGATAGGTCAGTTATGAACAACTCGCAGTGTCCAGAAATACTGACCGTGGCTAAATGACCAGCCAGTCATTTGTGATCCCCTACAGCAGTGACCTGGGATTTAACAGAGGTGTTTACATGGTGTTAGTCTTCTGTGGCTTCAGCACCTCCTTCAGGGCTAACACCGACCGCCAGGGCAGGACAGGGGTCAAAAACCATCTAACCACAGCACTGAAACACTCACTACGCCCCCCCCCCCAACCCCCCACCCTCCTCTCTCTCTCCCTCTCTCCCTCTCTCTCTCTCTCTCTCTCTCTCTCTCCCTCTCTCTCTCTCTCTCTCCCTCTCTCTCTCTCTCTCTCTCTCTCTCTCTCTCTCTCTCTCTCTCTCTCTCTCTCTCCCTCTCTCCCTCTCTCTCTCCTCCCTCCTCCCTCTCTCTCTCTCTCTCTCTCTCTCTCTCTCTCTCTCTCTCTCTCTCTCTCTCTCTCTCTCTCTCTCTCTCTCTCTCTCTGTCTCTCTCTCATTGTGGCACTCACTGTCTGTCTGTCTGCTCTCTCTCTCTCTCTCTCTCTCTCTCTCTCTCTCTCTCTCCCCCACCCTCCTCTCTCTCTCTCCCTCTCTCTCTCTCTCTCTCTCTCTCTCTCTCTCTCTCTCTCTCTCTTCCCACTCTCTCTCTGTGTGTGTCTGACGTGTCATTAGTGCTCCTTCTCCTCTGTCTAGCCTTCTAGTTCTGACAACCACCGGGCTTGCCTCACCTTCACCCTCCCCTCGGGCTCCCCCTCATCCTCGCTCCCTTCTTTACACCCTAAGGTCACGTGTCTGTCTGTCTGTCTGTCTGTCTGTCCGTCCGTCTACCTGCCTGCCTGCCTGCCTGTCTGTCTGTCTGTCTGTCTCTCTGTCTGTCTGTCTGTCTGTCTGTCTGTCTGTCTGTCTGTCTGTCTGTCTGTCTGTCTCTCTCTCTGTCTGATCGGTGTGAG
This sequence comes from Galaxias olidus, assembly GCA_026901105.3. NCBI lineage: Eukaryota > Metazoa > Chordata > Actinopteri > Galaxiiformes > Galaxiidae > Galaxias > Galaxias olidus. The sequence continues at coordinate 264,872 of JAPMUY010003332.1, forward strand.
TCTGTCTCTCTCTCTGTCTGTCTGTCTGTCTGTCTGCCTCCCCTTCTCTTTGTGTGTGGAGATAAAAGAGCTGCAGGGAAGGTATGCAGCAGTAAGTTGAGACAAGCAACCGTCACAGAGAGAAGAGAA
>JAPMUY010003334.1:0-127500 GCA_026901105.3 Galaxias olidus
GCCCAGCATGCTCTCTGCTCGGCTGGAAGTCCCTCTCGATAATGAACAAAGGGAAGGAAATTAGCTTTTGTCTCATAAAGTCACAACTTCAAAGGTCTCCAGCATTGCATTAATACAGCCGTAGCCTGCAGCGACCTGGGCGGAGACTTGAGTGAGCGCTCTCGCTCACATCCCATTCCGCACGAGGTCCCTCTCAGGACAGATACTGGGAACTCCACCTCCACAGCCAGACACACAGACCACACGCCCGTAAACAGGCAGGTTCACACGAAACCGGTCTAATCGGCGAGGCCAACGCGGGGGGACGGGATAGAGGGTCCGCTCGCCTCGCTTCGCTCCCTCCACCCACAGCCCCAGCGTGGTCGGCTACTCCCCCCCCCCCCCCCCCCCCCCCCCGTTCTCTCCAGGTGCTCCACACCTCCATGCGTCACCCAGCCACACAGCTGGGAGTGCACCACATCCCTGTGGGCTCGACAGACCGGCCCGGGGGTCCCCAGCTGTGGCCTGGCCTGAATGAGCCTCGCCAGGGCCTAACCGCTGTTCCACATGGCTGCTCCCCCCCCCCCCCCCCCAGGACCAGGGGGGCTGGGGACCGGAAAGCCTGGTCTGATCTGTGGCTGCCGGGTCATCCCGCAACGGCTGGTACAACACAACCGAGACAACACAAACACACAGCCTGGCCTTTTGGGGGTTTGTTGGGTTTTGATGGATCGGGAGTGACACCACGCAGAGACTTGAAGTGTGTGAAAAGGATTGATAATGTATAAGGGAGGGAGGGAGGGGGGGGGGCACCGCTGTAGGATCGCAGTTACCATGTCAGCATTCTCACCACCCTCATTAACGTGGTTGGTGTCCTTATGCAGAGGGAGCGGAGGACGGCGTTCTATTTGACGTGCCTGCTCTGCCCTCCAAGGAAAGACAGTGGCCAGCGGTGCCGTGGTAGTGAGGCGATGGCCTCCCCTTCACTCCTTTCCTCCACTTCCTCCTCCTCCTCCTCCTCCTCCTCCTCCTCCTCCTCCGCATCCTATCTGCTCCTTTATCTGCCAGGATCAGTTGTTAGGGCTGGCAGTCTCCCTCCTGTGTCCTCTGGAGAGGAGCGGGGCTCTCAGCTGGAGAGAGGCGCCGGGGGCGACGCGGCGTCTCCATTGTGTTGCAGAGACACACGGAGGACACGGGAGCCTCGGTGCAGGTGCACAGAGGAAGAGACGCAAGAAGGAACACACCCGAGGGGGGTTGGGTGGGTGGGGGGGGGGCGCTCTTCCTCGCCCGTCGAGCTCACTTTTGACGGGCCGTTCCAGCGAGGGGACGGTGTGTCGTCAGAGTGGGGACGGCGGCTTAGTGGAGGGACGGTTAACGAAACGTTGGGAAAGGATTGTAAGCGCGTCCGTCCTCAATAACCCACGGCAACGCCAAAAAACAAATAACTAAATAAATGAAACGCAAACGTGGACTTTGAATTATAATATAAATGTTCATGTAATTGCATCGCGACAGACGCCTCTGTTGAAGCAACAAAGCCAGATCAGTTCACGGCGAGGTCACAGAGTGTGTCGTCCCCCCCCCCCACCTTGTCCGTTATCACTTTAACAGGGTGGCTCCTCTGAAGTGGGGACGGCTGACAGGGCTGGCTAATGACCTCACAGGCCCGGACTCGGAAGTCTCCTGTGAAAGTGATCCTTTCGCCCACTGTTTGTTTAAAAGCTGACAGCCTACAAGAGTCTCGGTGACAGCGCCTATTCGTCTCAGACAGCGTGTCAGACAGGGAGAAGGAGGGCGCGTGGGGATTGGAGGAGAGGGCGAGAGGAGAGGCAGGGATTTGAACGCGGGGGTGGTGTGGAGAGAAGATTTTCGAGAGAGAGCGCGCGTGAGAGAGAGAGAGAGAGAGAGAGAGAGAGAGAGAGAGAGAGAGATAAAGGGTGGAGATTAAAGTGTATGCGAGAGAGCAAGGGAGAGGGATGTTATGAGGAGGGAGTCAGAGAGAGTTATGGCCGGCTCCTACGGTTGGTTTTGGAGTTTACCTATGGACACCGGCCATGGATGCACTGGGTGATAACTGCAGCACCCAGACAGAATGGATGAACCAGCGCCTGTGTTTCATTACGTAGGTTATAATTATATATCTCACTCAGCACAGCAGCCCCCCCCCCAACCCCTCACCCCCCCATCCATTGGGCTAATTTAGATTGAGATCCTCCCAGGCTTTTCCCCCCCTATCTTTCATTTCCTCAGCCTCCTTCGCTCCTCACTACATCCCATCAGCCTCTTTGTAGGGAGAAAAAAAAAAGAGGAAAGAGGGGAAGGGGGAAAGAAACCTTCATGTCTGTGACTTTCTTGCCCTCCAGCACACGAAGCCCTCTTTTATTTTGATCATCGCAGCACAATGGATTCATGCCATTCTGGCAACTTTATTCACTATCAGCCCAAATTTACATACTGCTTAACAAGTTTGCGCCGCCACTGTTGATGCCTCTGATCAAAGTACTTTTGGAATCTCGCTCTCATCGGATTCTCTTTTTTTTTCTTTTTTTTTTTTGCTTGTATTTCTACCCCATCCTCGTTGTGAATGCATTCTGAAGACAGACATCTTTAACTCAGGGGCACAGAAAGGTAACCTCAGTGCTTCACAAGCCCAAATGTCATCCAACAAGCATGTCCCCGGGACAAAGATAATGTAATCTAAGCAGTATACAGTGTGTGTGTATGTGTGTGTGTCGTCCGTGGGCGTCTTCGTGTAACTATGTCTGTGTGTGTGTGTGTGTGCGTGTACACACCATCAACTCTGTTTGTTGGAGGCTGTCTGTACGTTGCCAGGCCAGAGGCAATGGGAAGACGGGCGATGACAAAAGTCAAAGCAGTCATGTGTCATTTTTGGTGCTGAAGGGCTGGGACCTGCCTCCGGGGCTGTCCTCCCTGTCAAAGGCAGTCACATTTTCTGGAATAAAACACACACACCCATCCACACACACACACACACACACACACACACACACACACACACACACACACACACACACACATACACAAACAAACACACACGCACACGCACATCCACAATCTCACAGTGTCTTCAACAAAGCATTGTGGTAACACTACAAATAAGAAACTGCCCTTTTCATACCAGAAAAAGCATCTTCAAACAGAAGATCATGAATGCAGGTTTTTTTTGTTTTTTTTTAAATACCTCGCCGTAATAATAAAAGCCTAACCAAAAATTATCCATGGCAACAGTCTTGGCCACAGGTTTGAACAAGAGCATGGCTGGGAGGGTGCAACGTTTTGTTTAACGAGCAAAGACACGACGTGTTGTCGACTGTGTGAAGCCCAGAACAGAGGCCACTGGCGACGGGCACCGAGACAGAGAGGAGAGGGTTCTGTGAAAGCATCAGGTTCTACAACCAGGGCATCAGCGGCCGGTCTCACTGAGCCGCGCAGCCCCATGAACGTTACCAGCGAAGCGGACGAAGGGGACGGCACTCGGTCATCGTGGAAACGCACTAGCCTACATTGCCACTATTCCCCCGCGCGGGTGCGCTTGGCCGCGCCTGGAACACACTGCACAATTTAAAACATGAAATAAAGGAGAGATGAAGGGAGAGAAATGCATTCTAAAAAGAGCACAATGAAAAGAGGGTGTGGGTGGAAAGAGAGGAGTCGTGGGAATAAGAGATTGCGCCTCCCTCGGGCCATTGAATTATCCTATGGGCCAATGGTTCCTCCTTATGCGTCGGCTGACATTTTCCTGTAACCCCATCCTGTGTAATGCTATGTGATGTGTGTGACTGGCTTCTGCCATGGCCTGGAGAGGCCGCGCGGGCCCCGGGGCCACGGTGCCATGTCCAGCGGCAGTCTGGCAATTGTTTATTTTTGCTTTTTTTTTTTTTTTTACTCCATTTTGCTTCTTCTCCTTTCTCCCGCATCTCTCTCTGTGGCTGGACGCCGAATGGAGACGATCCCCTTTCAATTAGAGGAGGATTTCAGTGGCATTCTTGCTGAGACAAAGCCCCCGACAGCTGACTCCTGATGGGTAACGGAAAACCACCCGTTTAGCCCGCCAACCCCGACTGTTGGTGTTCCTGCGCCATTCAACTGAAACAAAGATATCAACAGCTATCAATGTGGTCCACTGTATCCCTTACCTGGCTGCATAACCTGCGTGATGACACTTATGGAAAAAGGGAGGGTCAGCTGAGTGAGATGTGCATTTATAAATATTGATAAGAGAGAAACTTTGGTGTAAAAAGATATCCCTGCAGGCTCTAAAAGAGATGTAATCATGTGTCGGCGGGGTATGGATTTTGTGGGCCAATATTTGCCATCTATCTTTACTTTTTTTTTATAGTCACAACCCGGGGCGGAGAGAGGAGGCCAGCAGATCAGCAATGCACGGATAATAGTGTGCATAACTGTGGACATGTGACAAGTAGCAAAGGGACAGTGTTAAGAGTGTAGCCTTTCATGACCCAACACACTTTGACAGCTTGGTCGTGGCTTGAGGACATGACCAATGTTGTTTTTTACATCTGACAATTTTGAGCAAACCCCCCTCTCCCTCCATGAATCCCATTGTTCTTCGATCCTTTGAGGCCGCATGTTGAAGCACAAGAGGCAAAGAAACATGTCAGAAGACAGTGGATTTTTTCTCGCTGTTCGCTAGAGTCATACTGTCAGTCTTTAGGACAGAAGTGAGATGAAAGTGTGTGTGATATGATGAGGGTGCTGCTTTTATGCAACACTGCACCCTGCTGGTCAAAAGAGGTATGGCTAGTTCAGGTTTCTGCACTCTATAGCAACCCACTCCACCCAAGCCCTAATATAACCCTAGCTCCCTAGGGTTGTATGCCTGTGTGTTTTTTGCCCTTGAAGCAGTTATCTCATCTGGACCTGAGGACATTTTACTCTGACATTTTTAACTATCCCAAGAGGCCCTTGCTTTAAAAAGCAGTCGCTGGGTAGCACATACTATTAACAACTTGTATATCTCCAATGAATTAGGCCTACAAAACGATACTGTAAATGTTGGGATACACAAAACGCGTGTTGGTTGTGTGAAAAAACGAGAGAGAATAGGGAGTGGAGTGAGGAGACTAAAATATAAAGTTTTTTTTCCCAATCATATGTACATAATAATATTATAACTGCGTTTATGCAGTTGCTTTGCGAGGTGTATATGCGTACGTGTGCCTGTGTGAGTGACACACACACACACACACACACACACACATACTGCATTGCACTCAGTCTTCACCCTGCAGCACTGTGCATTCTTGCTCGGAGAGTACATGCCCCCAGGCGTTGTTCCTCCGTCAATGACCTCTGGTGGAGCCATTATTTTCTGCATTAATGACGAGCAGCAGCCAGCGATGAGAGAGATGGGCTTTATCCTGAGGCACAGTAACTCTGATTATGGGCAACAACAATGCCAGCGAAAAGAAGGAAGGAGAAAAGAACAACAGAGGACTCTCCCCACAAGCAGTTCAAAACCCCCACTAGATTCAGAGACAGTAGCGGCATTGGAACATAAGCTGCTCTCGGTCTATTGACAAGATGGTTCGGATAACCTCCGTGAGAGGATTACCTCGAATGAACTTTCCCTTGAAGTTGAGAAGTGTTGTTTCGTTTCAGCATTGCACTTTAGAACCCCCTTGCATCTCAAATAGCACTGTCTGTCCGCTTTTGGATTTTACAGCCATGCATGCCTCAAACCACAATTGTTCAATGTGTAACATGTTCCGATCTGTAACATGACAAATACATGAAAAAAAGGTTGATAGTTTACAAAAGAGACTTCAAAAATCTTCACCAAATGACTTTTCAATTCATAAAGTCCTCCTTCCTCAGCACAGCCCACTTAATCAAGTCAAAGCAGCCTACACACACCTACCCATCAAGAAGACCCACAAACAAGACAAATTGCAGACAAATTGCAGACGCTCTTTCCGATGCAAGCAGGGCAAACCACTCAGGAAATCCTGGCTTGGGGAGATGAGTCTAAATGAAGACCTTTCCCATTCACCATTATGTCTTTGCTGAGAGTCAGAGGGACCCCCTGGGGCTCCTCAGCGCTGCACAGCACAACTTTTTCAAAGGGCTCCAGATTAAAGTCCCTGAAGTTTCCCACTGGGGTCTGAGGCCAGGATCCCATTAAGCAGCCCAACCACACCGCTGGCCATAATTGTGTCTTTGAGAATTCAGAGCAGCGGTTGCTTGATAAGCGAATTTTAGGGTGAAATAAAAGGAAGGCGAGACGGCATTACGTTGGACCACCGTTAAGGCACTTCCCTCGCTCTCCGCTAATTTGTTTTAAATGACGGAGGGAAAAGGTGAACTCTCCATAAAGCCGTCTGGCCCATTAGGAGAATGCTGATGTATGAAAACATTGCTTTTATGGACACTGCAGAGCGACTCTGCTTGGGTGATAAACCCAACACTCGCAGGCTGCGTAGGATAGGGTTGGCAGTTATAACAAAGAATGAATTGTTAAACATTTCATATCAAATGAATCACGCGTGTGCAATTAGGATTCACTTAGGACCCGCAAGTGTCATGATTAAATATTAAAATACTGCAATGATAAAGAGAGCAGAGCATATAATACAGAATCAAAAGATTGGATGCATAGCAAAGAGACAGAAATGCTACAGTACATCAGAATCCATCCTACAATTGTTCACTTACAAATAACAGATATATTGCAAACAAGTTGACTTTATTGAGATGTAGCATCCTTCAACATTCAATGTTTGACAACCACTTAGCATGTAAATTGTATTGAATTTGGAGTTTTTGATGAAAGAAACAATGGGGTTGAGGAAAACCCCAAAATATTATGACTGATATCCACTTAGGGCTGAATCCTAAATTGAAATCGTCATGCTATTGATTCATCTTGGTCAAATCAATATATCAGTAGAAAATAATATAAAATAGTAGACACTTGGATACATGGTTGTAGCTATTGATGCCAATAGGAAGTAAGCGCAGAATATATTATGCACGTAGATCCCAAAGCTACAATTCGGTATAACTGGACGTTGAAATGAAAGCTAGAATTTGAACTGTAAAAGCTTAAAAACTGTGTTCAGCCCACTGCAGCTACAATATTCTGCCTTCACCAAACGCAAGTGCAACAAATAATCTAGGGTGTGAAGAGATTCATTTAGGTGGATTTTTTCAGTTTTTTCTTTTCAGCTTCTTCTTCCTTCTCTTTCTCAATCTCGGCCACAAGGGTCTCGATTTCTTTGGACTCCAAGATCTGCGAGCAGACAAGAAAATAACTGTTAGGCTAGGAATCTTACCATTTAAGGGCATACCATTCACAACAGACCTATGGTACAACGGTAAGCCACTTCCTGAACCATCATCTAGTCTCATGCTTAGAGACAATAGACTCTTTCTAGTCTACTATAAAAAATACTTTATTTTACTACTAATTAACAAAAAATATAAAACTAAAAACGACAGCAAATGTTTTATGTAGGTTTACCTTAAGAGGCTGGTTACGTCCGATAATCGCGAGCTCAATGTTTTTCCCACCTGACTGGACCACCTATACACCCACAAAAATACATGTTTTGAAGTTATGTTTTACAACTTCATTCAGATGTTTTACAGCTGGGCAGATAAACAGAGTCTACATCAATTTGACAACATAGTTTGTTTTGTGTCTGAAGTTGCAGTGTGTTGGCCTCTCAGGGTCACCATTTTATACATAGATCGATATATCGATGGATCAATAGATCGAGAGATAGATAGATGACACATGCATATACACACACATATATAAAGAAATAATGTCTCTGATTCTGCAAATATGAACAACTGAATTACTTCACCTCCAGCAAAGCTTTAATGGCCAACTTTATTGCATCACTATCACTGGCGATGGCTTCCTCTGTGTAATTCTTCTCCAAGAACTCTCTCACAGTCTTTGCACTGCGGCCAATTGCATTTGCCTGCAGACAGAGATAGAAAGCAATTGAAAGAAATTAAAAATGTCACTCATGTTCTAACATTGCTATTGTGACCAGTAAAGTAGATGTTTCGCCAATAATCACAGTGACAACAAAACACTATCAAACTACTAGGTTTGATAACAGAACAATCATGAGGATGTCATCTAGGCATTTCTAACAACTGACCTTCCAAGCATGGTAGGTTCCAGAGGGGTCTGTCTGATAGAGTCTGGGAGTGCCATCATAGTCAAAACCCACGATTAAGGCTGAGATTCCAAAAGGCCTGCGCCCATTGCTCTGAGTGTAGCGCTGATGGAGGGAATTGTAAATACATTCTGAATAATAATTAGTTGCTCGCTTTTCAACAAACTCCACCTAGATCACGAAGAAATCTGCTCCATGTGGCATTTCGAAGACTCTGTTGCTTTGGGTTCACCGACATGCGACTCATTCCAAACAGCTTTTTGTTTCTTAGTGGATGTGATGGCTTACCTGTTTGAGGGTAGCAATGTGGCGTGTTATGTACTCTACAGTGACTGGGTCCTCTACAGTTAGCCTGTGACTCTGGCACTCCACACGGGCTCTGTTAATCACGATACGGGCATCTGCTGTCAGGCCTGACAAGAACATCAAGACACCACTTAAATTAGCGAGGGAACAACATAAACCATGTAGCCATAATTGCTAAACAAAAAGAAAAAGGGTAATTTCTGATCGACACTGAAATCTACATGCGTTTTTAATTGAGCACTTAAAAAAGCAATACTGATGAGTCAATAACATAGCAACTGTTTTTAATGTATCCTTTGCATCATATTAATACCTGCAAATGCCATACAGACGTGCTCATCAAGGGCACATATTTTGCGAACTGTCCTTTCCTCTTGCAGTTTGGCAACAGATTTCTTTTCAACTCCAAGGACAACAATGTCTTTACCTCTAATACCCACCTATACAAAAAATGTGTTATTAAATTATTTACTATAACAGTTCAAGGAGAAATAAAATATAATATTATAAAATATTTAAAAATATTCAGTGCCTAGTTCTAAATGTACCATTGACAACACTAACAGTAGATGTTAGATGTGCATACTAGGAAGCAATCCAATAAGTTTTGTCTCAAGTAGGCATACCACACGAATAACTTGGAAAGCCGAGATATGCTTGTTATACGGACCATAATTCATAAACCGACATTCACCAAGTTACTCAATACATTTAAATAAACTAATATCTAATCATAAATAAGAAATCCCCAACAGTGAAACTGAAACTAACGCTTGGTAGCATGACTGGCAGTGACACAGCGTCTAGGGTAGCTAGCTTAGATTTAGCTAGCTAACGTTAGCTACTTTCTGTTTGGACTTACAGCAGTGGAGCCTTTCTTCACAGCCTCTTGTGCATACTCCACCTGGAACAGGTGACCATCAGGAGAGAATACAGTAATTGCTCTGTCATATCTCGCTGCCATTATGTTTAATAGGTATAGATCCCGAACAAGAATGCTGTAACAACTAGCAAACAGAAGGTTAGCTACTCAGCTAGCACAAATCTAAGCAGCACGGCAAGTGCTCGATAATGAGCGCATGCGCCTGACCCATGAACTGCATCAGTCCCAAATTCTGTTTATTTATTTTCTTTTGGTTTTGTCAGCGAAAATAAACCTGTATATGTCCCATATTTTGTAATCGTGTTAATTCAATCGTATATGTCAATACATTTATAAAATTTAAATATATCCGATGTAATGCTATGTAGACGTATTCAAATGATTTGGCTAGGTTTAATATTATAATATAATATTATTATAGACAACATTTTAAAAGCTTTTTGATTACTCGTCATGGTGATGATAAAGAACAAGAGTATATCTTTATGTTTGATGTCAATATGTTATTGTATCGGATTACTCCAAGCCCAAGCAAAGACACCCTTCATGGTTTTCCCCTGTTGGTACAGCGTTCCATTTCCCGTGGCTTTAGGCTGAGTATGGATTGTTCCATTTTGATAAAGTGAACATTACTATTATTGTAGCAATAAAGATTTGTATTACAAGTAAACGAGAACTGATTATGCAATATAAAATCCAAATATTACGTTTAAATTGTCATACATTTTATTTTTATATAGATTCCCTTACATACATGAAGTTTATTTTCAGTCGCATTGCCATGTCCCCCTGTGACGGATCAACAGATTATCGAATCGCCTGCCTCCTTTCTAAACTGTCTTGTCCGAGTTTTACAGGTTGCTAAGTGTGTAACTACGTTTATGCTTTAGTTTATTATCTTTACAGAAAATCACCATGTCGGTGGCGTTTGCACCTCACAGGCAGCGTGGAAAGGGTGATATAACGCCCGCTGGAATACAAAAGGTAATTCATCTTTTTAGCGCATCAGTACAGAATGGCGTAAAGCACCAGCTGCAGCTAACTAGCCGTTTAGCTAACGCTAATGTAGCACAACTGTAAAGAGGGAAATGGATAGGTAACAATGTTGCAAGGCTGAAGCGCGGTCAATATGAACCTCGCGGGAGTAAGCAAGGCATGTGTAAATAAAGCATTTCCAGTCAACCTCGGGGATATGAGTTCAGTCTATTTGCAGACTTTAACTAGGCCCGTAGCTCTGTTAGCTAGCCATTCTGTTAGCAAAACACGTCTTTTGTTAGCCTGGCACGCGCACACACATTTGTATCACAAAAACGTTCCCCCACGTCCAGTGTATTGATTAATTATTAAGGCGGGATGACCGTCTTGCAGCAAAAGGAAGAATTTGAGGACTTATGTTAGATTTAGCTGAATAAGTTTAGGATATCGCTGGCACCAAAAAAATTGTGATGCATAATGACATTATTCTTAATGTCAACTATTTTCTACTCTGTTGTAGTTGCTCGATGAAAATAATCAGCTGATCCAGTGTATAATGGACTTCCAGAGCAAAGGGAAAACAGCTGAATGTTCACAGTAAGTCTGGATTTCTTAGCGTTTATTATTATCTGCAACCAATTGATCCCCACTTCAAATATTATTTTCTGTATGACGTAATCGTCTGAGGCAGACAGATATCCTGTCCTATTTCTTGTGTGACTTAAACCATATGTAATGACTTGTTGTCTTGTTTACAGGTATCAACAGATGCTACATAGAAATTTAGTGTACCTTGCAACGATAGCAGACTCCAATCAGAACATGCAGTCACTTCTCCCTGCTGTGAGTATTGTTTCACCTAGTCAAAGTAAACAACAGTGTAGGTAGGGGTTGTTGACTCACCAATCGGTCAAAGCTTAGGTTTGAACACACACGACAGTGAGCAAAATAGGCCTGTTGCATTTTGGATCAACATTTGTATTGCCCGAAAACATCCTCAAATGCAGTTGGAAAACCTTAACCCAAGAGCCAAGCTGCAAGTGAAAAGTTTGGCCTACACCACAACACCAACATTAACCACACAATGCATCAAGTACAGAGTCTGAAAGGATACCAGAGATGTCATTTTTTTCTGTGTGCCAAACGCTGTCAGTGCGTCAACAGAGAAATTAGCACTGCATGTGAGGTTGAATGTTAATCTGCTATGCCTCATATGTTAGCAATGTGAGCTTGCCCTGTGTCCCCTACTGTATGTTAAGGGCACTTGTACATGTTCACCTAGATGCTCTGTACTTGGTTTCAGAAGTGTGACTCCCCAACCCCAGAGGTAAAGCTTGAAGTGAGTATGTTCGAAGAAGCGGGGTTTTTAAAATTGATAGGATTATGTTGGTTCTCATCCTAGCCATATTCTGTGTTTGTCAGCCCTGAGTCTATCTTGCATATGTAGGAATACAACATTCTGACTTTAATGTACGTATTATGGTAGATTGTGATGCAATAACAAGCTACCCGAATATTGGACCCTTAATTCCTTGCCTGCCTTATGATTTCAAATGACATCACACCTCATGTGAATATCTTTAGGGGAAGAACCGTGACGTTGTGTCCTCTAACGAAGCCTCTCTGCCCCCCCCAAAGCTTGCTCTCTACCTGACCGAGTCAAGGATCTAACACGTCTGGCATGTCTCTTGTCTTTTTGCGTTGTGTCTCTGCAGCCTCCCACTCAGAACATGCCCATGGGCCCTGGAGGGATGACCCAGAGCGGAGCCCCCCCTCAACCCCCCCACGGTCACAGCATGCCCTCAGAAGGCATGGTCAGTGGAGGGCCCCCAGCCCCACACATGCAGAACCAGATGAACGGACAGATGCCTGGTAAATGACCCCCCCCCCCCCCCCTCTCTATCCTCTTCTGTCTTTCTCAGTGGGGTTGCCTAGCAACACCACCACCGTGCTGCAGGGGAGTCGGCTGTGCCGAAAGGATGATGTCACCTGTCTGCCAGCTCTGGTGGTCTCAGGACTCTGTTACCCCGTGTTTGTGTTCAAATATGCGCTGCGCTTCTACTTGTTAACAGTGCCGTGTCATTGTTTGAATGTGTAGTTATTTGAACAGTGGGATGATTTTGGGCAAACAAGAAAACATTTTCAAGCTTCAACGATTCTTGTCAACGCATTTTAGAGGATAGTCGGAGCACATGATATTCTGCATGGTTCACTTTCAGTGCATTTTCCATGCTGTGTCTCCAGGGCCTAATCACATGCCCATGCAGGGCCCCGGGCCGGGCCCCAACCAGCCGCCCAGCATGCCCAGCGGCTCCATGAACATGCCCCCCAGCGGCCACGCCTCCATGGGCGGCTACAACCACGCGGTGCCCTCCGGCCAGGGCATGCCCGCCCAGGGCCAGATGAACATGTCCCAAGGCCAGCCCATGGGCAACTACGGGCCGCGGCCCAACATAAACATGCAGCCCAACCAAGGTAAACAAACCCTGTCTCTTGTCCTGTGCCTTCTCCTGTGGATCCTCTTTATTTTGCCCGCATGTATTGTGAACACTCTGTGTACTTGCTACTTGCCATAGCCTAACACTTTGTTCTTGCAAGTCTGAACTTGCTTGATGCTTATCGTGCTAACAAAGTGAACTTTGCTGCAGGCCCCATGATGCACCAGCAGCCTCCCTCGCAGCAGTACAACATGCCCCCGGGTGGCGGCGGCCAGCACTACCAGGGCCAGCAGAATCCCATGGGCATGATGGGCCAGGTCAACCAGGGCAACCACGTGATGGGCCAGCGGCCCATGCCCCCCTACAGGCCCCCGCAGCAAGGTACGGCCCCTTGGAGCAGGCCGGGTCTCTCAAACACAGCGCCACAACAACTCCTCTCCCTAACCTCCTCTCTCCTGTCTCCCACTCACTCTCACTCTCTCTCCCTCTCCTCCTGGAGGGCAGCTGTGTGTCCACCGTTCACAGAGGCAGGTAGACCATCACTCTAGAGCTCCCCTCTGGTGTCCTGAGGCCACAGTCGGGGATAGGGGCTTATAGGTCTCAATCAATACAATGGCAGATAGCTGGGTAACACCGGGGTCTCTTCCACAGAGCTCCCCCTGAGAACTAGAGTCAGGGACACCCCCATACCCCACCCATTCCCTCTCCAACCCGCACTCATCCCACCCACCCTTCCCCCCCCCCCCCCCCCCCCCTCTCACACAGCCTCACTCACCTCCCAGCAGCACCTTGAATCTACCTGTGTGTATGTTGTGTGCTGTGTGTGTATGTGTATGTAGGACCCCCCCAGCAGTACCCAGGGCAGGAAGACTACTATGGGGACCAGTACAGTCACGCAGGACAGGGAGCCTCAGAAGGTAGGAGAACCCTCCGACCGCTCCTAGCCAAACCAAACAACCCCTCTCTGTCTACTAGGGACCTAGAGGAGCAGCGTTTGAGTCACGGAGAAGGAGGGGTGAGTGGGACGAGGCCGCGCCCCCCGATTTGATATCGCAACTGGGCTACACAGGTTTTTTTAGGGGGGTGGGGGTAGGGGGCGGGGTTGTCTTGGTTTGAAGCCCAAAAGGGAAAAAGACTGGTTGGTAGGATTTCAGTGTCTTAAACTCTGACACAAGAGCTGTCTCCTGATTTCCCTTGGGAACACCTCCAACACAAGGGTAAGACTTCTACCCAGCCTTACCGCTCAGCACTCTGCAAGTGGGCATGTGGGCATGTGGAGTCCCCATTGCCGAGCTGGTCAAGCAGAACATCGGCCTGACAGGGATATTGCTAATCGTGACCAGTCAAAAGCACAGTGGTAATGTCCCACGCGAGTCCAAGCCTCTTAGAATGCTTCTTAGCGAGGGTGCTTTGCTTTACCCAGGATCAGCCCAGGTGGCCTTAAGCAGAGATTTTCCCTTATACCGTCACCACTAGGCCTTCACTGTTAGAGGAAGGCATAGTGAACTAGGGTTGGGCGATTGGACGAATATATCGGCTATTGGCGATTGGCTGAGTCTATCGCTGGTTGTTCTTTTTGGGACGATTTTTGTCATTCTGTTTTGCTAATTTAATGGTCTGCCTCCATGGTCTTCAACTCTGTAAATAATTAACCTGTAAAGCACAACTCAAGGCCTGTGCGAATAGGAACTGGCCATTGGAGTTGGGCCATAGTATGCACGTTTTTGCTGGTTTCCCAGTTTGAAAGTGATTAAATGACACGGGGACCACTGTCTGGTCACAAATGTTTGTGCAAATTGGTAGTATTATTATATTTGCCTGCACTCGTTTGCAAAGACTGCAAATTGCTTCAGTTAGGTCCTTCGGCTTGCCGGTTGCATCCGATTTAATACCAAAATAGTCCCAAATAGGGATTTTTATATTATTCTTCGCAACGAGCTCCTCCATGATTGCATTTGCCAAAAATGTCATACGGGAGTAGGGAATGCCCCTTGCCCTTTCACACGCTGCACACATACCTGCGCAAATATTATGGCAAGTGCCGGTTGTGGGGCAGGCGGTGGACGATTGAACATTTTTACCATATCGCCCAACCCTATAGTGAACAACATCTCTGACAATTTACCCCATTCAGAACTGTCTCTAATGTGTTGTGTCTAAGACACAGCCCTCAGAGTTGTGAATTATGTTGAACAATTGCAGAGAAAGAACATTCCATGTGCCTCGGTTTAAATGCAAACTGTATTGTATGCTTTTTTCTTTTTTTTTTTTGGCATTTAGGAATTTCATGGTATGATCCTGAACATCCCATTTATTCCTCCTCCCATTGAGTTAGTCACCCCAAACCTTTTCTTTTGACAAATTAGGCCTTTAACTGATCTTCCTATATTTCCCTGTTAAACAAATGTAGGTCATAGTAATTACAGTTTGCCACAGCCAACGTATCCTGATCAAGGCTTTGATAGGCCTCATGAGGATTCCTCACAGCATCTCTGGGATGGAGGTATCTATGGATCTGCACACAAGCATTCACAAAGGGGAAGGTAGCATTAACAAGCGGCCTAGTTCCACCAATGTTGTGTACCTGCCTGCTTAAACATTTTATTTTTGGCTTTCACCTATTTTTCTGTAACAGCAGGCCAGCATTAACTATCATGAAAGACGTTTTGAATTCAACTAGAGCTATCATGACAAGTTAAAATTAAAGCTTAATCCAAAATGTGGAGCTGCATTGGCACATGTAAGAGGATGAGACAGAGACTTGAGCTTTGTTTATTTGCGTTCGTATTGACTCTTTCTGGGGGCTCAGTGCCCTCCACTGCCCTGTGTCACCCCTCTGTAACTCCCTCTCTTTTGTCATTCCACCATTCCAGCTTTTGTTTCATAGCCTGTAAATCTAAGACCCGATTGCGTTTGCAGTGCCACCGCATCCAAGGCCCCCCCGGTGTGTCTCTTTGTGTTCCACATTGGTCCGTCTGAGAGCTCAGCCTCTGGGTCCAGTGTCAGCTCAGTCGGTCCCGGACAGATATCTTGTCTGTCGCGCCTGTGTTTTGCTGTGTGTCTCCCCGCCGGTCCTGGTTCCCAGTTCACAGTGTGGTCTGTCTCCCCCCTCAGGTAACGCCCAGTATGGTCAGCAGCAGGAGGCCTACCAGCAGGGCCCTCCCCAGCAGCAGGGCTACCCTCCCCAGCAGCAGTACCCCGGCCAGCAGGGCTACCCTGGACAGCAGCAGGGCTACGGTGGGTCAGCAACGACAGCAACAACAACAGCCGTTTAGAATCTCTGCCATTCTTTTGTTCCTGTCCCTCAGTTGTGGCTTTAACAATGAATAGGCTTTTCCTGTAGGAGGCGCTGTCTGCTCTCTAGTTGTCTGAAACGTTAGGGAAGAGACCATTCTAGGCGGCAGTACGGCATTATGTGCGCGTCCAGTCCATGCCATCGCCACGGAGTGGAGGGAGCACCTCAGCAAATGGCTGGGGAGGGAACTGTGTTCCCAAGGGACCGCTTTGCTGGTGGCTCTCTTCATTAGCTAGCAGCGAGTTTGATGTGCGCTCAGGGAGGGTTAGGTAGAAAGTCCCTGGTCTCCCAGAGAGATGGGCGCGGAAGGTAGGTGATTGATCCTGACCCTGGTGTAAAGCGTGCCAGTACGGAAAGTCACAGCACATTTTTTTTTTTTTTTCTGTTTTTAGCTCCGTCTTTTCCTCTCTCTCTCCGTCTCGGAGCCAGAGGCCTTTCTCTCTCATGTCTGTAATGAGCTAGCGGAGAGGCAGAGGCTGCGCGCAGGGATCCATCTGGCACTCGCACACAGAGAGACTCAAACACACACACACACTTTTTCCTCCGGCCCCCACAAGGTTAGGCCGGTCGGCGTCGGGCATTAGGAGCAGCTAACGATGCTGCGTGGGACTCTCCACCCTGAGCCGGCCAGACTGAGGCCCTGCCCCTGCTCGCGGTGCCACGGCGGGCCACGGCGGGCCGCGGCGGGCAGTGGGCTGAGGGAAGTGGTTTTTAATGAGGCTCGCTCGTCTAATGAAGGCCCGGCCAATCTCCTTGATGTCTCCTTGCGTTATATGAAGGGGGGCGGGGGGCGCTCTGCTCCATGGCTGCTGCTCTCCCCACACACCCACGTCTCTGAACTCCGCAAGTCGGTTTGAACCAAGGGGCCGAAACCCCATCATCCCAACTGCTGGTCCTCCGCAGACCACGCCTCAGCCTCTTGATAGCTAGCGAAGACATGGGTGGGGTTGACACACAGCTCCTTGGGGGGCACAGTAGGTAATAGTTTTTCCTTCAGAATTGATTTCCAGGCGTCCATAACTGTGTGCGTGTGTGTCCCCTCCCCCCCAGGGCCGTCCCAGGGTGCCCCGGGCCAGTACCCCAACTACCCCCAGGGCCAGGGCCAGCAGTACGGAGCCTACCGGCCCCCGCAGCCAGGGCCCCCGCAGGGCCAGCAGCAGCGCCCCTATGGCTACGACCAGGTGAGTATGCCCCCAGCAGCAGACGGGCCCCAACACCTGTCTCTCTGTGGCTCCTAGTGTGTCTCTGTTTTTCTGTTGCCCGTGGGCCCCGTAATGAAGCAGATAAGTATTGGTGTAATGTATCTACAGAGGATAAAAGGGGGGGGGGGGGGGGGGGGGGGGGGGGGGGGGGTCGTTGTGCATGCTGCTATTGTTAAGGGGGGTGTTAAGGTGTAGACAGCCGTATATGTTTAGCCAAGCATGGTTTCTCTCTGCTGTTATGTTAAGACATAGGTTAGAAGAGCTGTGCTTTGGCAAATGTTGGCATGTCAGCCCAGGCCAGTCATGTAGCCAGCTAGTCTCTTGGGTTAACGTACAGTAACTGTGGACAAGGACTCCTTGTCGCCCTGTCTTTATGGTGTGGTCCTTTGCGGAGGCCCCCCCGGCTCCTCTTTGATATCTTTATCTTTGAATATTCAGGGGCACATGAGGAAATAAAGACCCGGGGATTTGAACCCCCTGACTAGCTCTGTAACAAGCCAAGGTAATGGTTGCTGTGAAGACTTCCGACCTCCAATCTTAGACGTTTGACCACCTTAGCCTTGATTTGCTATTTTGCTTTATTTACGTCTCTCCTCTGTCTCCTTTTTTTGATGTTTTTGATTTGTTTTCCATCCTTACTCTCTATATTTGTTTTGTAATCTGGGGTTGAAGTTTTAAGCCTTTGAGGTGAAACAAACACGGCATGCACACAGTCTAGTGGAGCGGCAAAATGTTCATATCCCTTTGGTTGTCTGTTGTTTTCCATGCAGTTATCAACATCCCAGTACTGGCTGCAATGAGTATGTCCATACACTAAATAACTATTCAAATGTTTTTTGTCAAACTGTAAAATCAGGAATTACCCGCAAGTACCTCATACAATATCTATTTTCAATTTAGACCTCTCTCTAGAAATGCACTGATATGATAGTTGTTAGAACTGAAATTGGCCAGCCTGCCGTTCATCCTTTGTATTCAGATGGGAGTAGCTTCAATGCTGCTACAGAAACCAGTGAGAAAAGTTGCCTCTTGCTTTGTGTAGTGATGAGACCATGCTGCCACCTGCTGGTCAAGCTCAGCCAATGCAGCCAAGTATCTGCTTTGCCGTACCATCTGGTTGACACGACAGATGTGTCTGTTTGCATCCTATTAAGATGTATGAATATTAGCGTTGCAGTAGCCAGCGTATGTGTTGTCTGGATGAAAGGTCAACGAGATGCATCCACTGACGGTCGTCGTCTCTCCACAGGGTCAGTATGGAAATTACCAGCAATGAGAGACGCTCACGGCCCCACCAGAGCCCGGCTCTGACCCCTTGAGCTTTGACCTCTGTTCATCTGTTATCTGGACTTCAAAACAACAACACCAAGCAGCTCCCTGAGACGCCTTCCTAGACACAGACACAACACAGACACAACACAGACACCCACCAAAACACTGGGGCGGGCCTTTTATCTGTAGAGTAGCTTGCTTTTATTGCGGACATTGAGATAATGATATCACGTTCCATGACTCACCCCACGCTCCTTGACGTCTCAAAGCAGCAATGCCTTCAAATAAAACGGAGCTGCCTTATCCTTTTAGCATAGTCGATTGTGAAACAGACGAGAGCCACACAACGTTTGGACATGGCAGCGAGACATTACCATTGAGAATATCCCCCAAGTGGGTTTCTTTTTTTTCCTCCAACGGTATGCTCCCTCATCTTAAGAAGCAATAATGCCAGCGGGAGATCGATGGGAGGACCAGAGACACTAGAACAAACAAAACAAGAAGAAGACAGAGATAACCTATGCCATGGTACATGTCAATTGCGGTCTGGGTATCTTTATGTAAAAACTGTATTTTATGTTTTTTAGATGGAGCTCACTTTGTATAAACGTTGGAGATTAGTACTGATTGTTGTGTTTCTTTCCTGTGGGTGTCAGTCTTGTTTTTGCATTTAGATTCTGTCTCATACAACATATTTGTATTTCTTTGGGCTCCCAAGTTTAATTGTTTAATTGGATCAATCTGCTGTTTCAATGACTTGCGCATTACACATGCTTGGGGTCAGGTCAGTTGAATACATTTAATACTTGGTGAGATGAAATAGACTATATTCCACAGGGTTGGAAAATATGTTCTGGTTATATTGCTGTAGCAAGTGTTGCAGCTTCAATTTGACTAAACCTCTTGAGTGTCTTAGCGGTGTAAAATCTACAGAAGTTCACTACAAAGTTCTTAGTAGTTTGGGATGAGTTTAAACAATCCTAAAAATCTGGATTTATTCAAGTATGGTATATGATAGACTATTCTCCAAATAATAGAGCTTAGCTTTTTTATCAGGATTATTAGATGGGCTGGCGATGGTCTTAGTCTTAAACCACAAACAAGCATCAGAATGGTTCAACTTCTCGCACAGTGAATTATTTGAGCAAATATTTTTTGTGTGTGTGTGTGTTGATAAAACACGTTTGTTATGAATAAACTTAAATTGTTGTCATTCAAAATGTTGTGCGTCATCACCAAAATTATATCTGCTAATAACACTTGAAAGTAGTACTGAAGTCCTTTATCAATATCACACTTGTGAAGATTTGTTATTGTGATGCTTTATGGTTTCGCTGGTATTAACTATAACATTGGTCTACTCGGCCATTATGTACAATGGCACAGGAAAATATTGTAATGTTATTTTTTACAGTCATCCTCGGATAATGCTTGTATTATATTTGCTTTGGAAACGTATAATTCTGTCCCCTTTAGGAAAAAAAGGGTGACAGTTGTCTGTGTCATTGCTATGTGAATCTGTACAGTACAATAAATATGCCAGCATTTGTATGGTTTTCGACTCCTGTGCTGTTTTTCCTATTTGTCATTGGCACTTGACAGTTGTCTCTTTTAAGAATGATATAAAATCATTGTCTAGTAATTCAGTTTTAACACATTAGTGTTGTCAAATGTGGTTACTTAAATTAGCCTAAACAGTAAGATAATGAGCCATTATTAAGGCTGTTTGATTGCATCAGAGTAACACCAAACCTGTCACGTACAAGGAGTGTCTTTATCTCTTTTTCACCCAGCTCCAAACTGTTAGAGGCCTCATCTGCGCCCAGCATGGCCGTCCTGTCCAGATGCATCTGGAGAGGGCCATGGCACATTTACACCCAAAATTACCTTCTCCGTCCCACCGTCCCCCCTGCGCCGCCTCCGGAGAGGGAGAGGGACTACCTGTCACAGACGGGGGAGCGATACAGATGGTGCACCAGATGTGTGGCCGGAGCACGTGATTGGAGTGTGGCGAGGGTGTTAGAGGGCCACTGCCTGGGCTGCTGCTCACGAGTGTGTGCATGGCTTTGGGTGTGAAAGTGTCTGCTTGAGAGGGTTCAGCCAGCACCAGTGAAACAGAATCTACGTAAATCTACGGGACCAACTCTTATTGTCTACATTGTTTATTGTGCATTTAGTAAGTATTTCTACGGAACATGGACATTTGTTATTGTATGTGTACGTGCTCTGGTGGTATCTTCCAGTCACCCTACTATCCTGCTGCTCCACAGCTGCCCGCCCCACCCTTCCCAGCTGCCACTGGGGCTCCCCCTGGCCCCTGGGCTTGGCAGCGCCAGCGTTTTGGGCGCTCCCCCACCAGTCCGCCCTGGCAGCTGCCGCCCTCAGCTGCGGTCGCACAGACGGGATCGGGGTCGGACAAAGTCACTCCTCCTGTGACTGTGTCTGGGGCCGTGGGGGGGACTTTGGCTGGATACCTCTCGCCGAGGATTTCTCTTAGAGCACATCAAATGAAATGAGATGGACAGGTAGCAGATCGGAAAGACACAACGGAGCATGCTATGTTAATAAAGTGCAAAACACTACATTTAAAAACAAAGTTTAGATCACAACCGCCACCATTTATTTCAAATAAAATGGTGTTACCAATTTTTAGAACAGTTAAAACCCTGCGTTTGCCTGTTTAAATTGTTAAACCTAACAGGGTGGGGGCTTGTGTTTGTTTTACTATGTTATTATTTCAGTGCCTCTTAATTAAAAATGGATTAACCAGAAAGGGGAGAGGAGGCAGAGACCACCATTCCAGAGCACTGTCTTGTGTGATTTCAAGGCAAACACAGAGGTGACAGTATCATCCCAGAGCATGATTATCTTGTTCAATATTTTGATAATTATAATTCAGGGCACCTTTTCTGAGGAGAGCGCTCTAGCCACTGAGGGCTGAGGGAGGGGGGAATGACATTGTGATCATAGCTTGCAGGCAAGATACCTAACTCTCTCTCTGCTCTCTCTTGGCGTGACAGAGAGTCTATAGGGAGATATAAGAGGTAGTTATGGGGGAAATGCAGCAGCCTCCACAGTTTAATTGGAGATGTGTCACACTAAATAAATGGTGCAAAAACAAGCGCTGACTGGAGGCTTGAGGGAGCCGCCCTGGGGAGGCAGCCTGCTTTATTGGGCAGGAGCTCTGCACCGCTCCAGGGTGAAGCAGGGCTATGCTCTGCTGAGGTACCCTCAGAGCACCAAACCACCAGCCCTCCCAAAGCCCAGAGCTGCTGGGGAAGGAAGACAAAGCATTTCCTTCACTCCGAAATAATGAGTGTTGTTGGCACAGAGGAGGGAGGCTGTTCGCTTGAACACAGTGACCTGAAAACACACGCGTATTGATTATTCAGACTGCCTCTAATCAGGCAGAAATTTCATCATCTGCAATTTCTATGTCTACCTCAGATTCCGCAGTTCACGCCACGACTTGTGATTTACCTCACCAGTGTGAACCAGTAATTGGCTGTGACAGCATCCTCACTGCTCTCCCTGGGGACAGAACGAGGCTCCTAACTGTTATGGCCCCAGTCGTGAATAAGCCACTGAGCAGCAGCCAACTTGGGCCAATAATTTGGCTGAAAACAATGCTCTCTGCATTCCACGAGACCTGACGTGTGAAAGCTGTACGCATTTTTTTCCACTCCAATTTCCTGTGAGTCAAACATGGGTGTTCTGCGCACCCAAGGTGATTACTTGTGATCACCTAATCAGACATTAGATACATAGAGTTGATCTACTGACAACACAAAGGAATAAAGGGTATGTCAAGTTGAATAATATTTTCCCTTATTTGGCTTTAAGAATGGGATGTTCTGCGAATAAATAGTTGTGCATGCATGTGAACTGCTGAGGTTTGTTTGTTGCGGTTTAGCCATCATCTTAAATTAAGAGTGTGCTGGTTTGTTTGTGTTCTAGCCTCCTAAAAAAGTGGTCTCCGGGAGAAATAGCAGGTACACTGATATCAGTATTCCCACAGCCTGCATAATTGCTATAATTTGCTTTCCCTTTGGGTAATCTGTAAACATGGCTGTTTTGATGTTTTTGGCATCCTCCATTGGCTGAGCTCTCTCCTCCTCCGGCGGAGCCCCCACCCCAGCCCAGGGTGACACAAATAGATCCTTCCCCAGAAGGCGCACGTAGTTCCACACGGAGGCGATCGATACGGCCCAGTCCTCCCTGGGACACTGGTGGTATTAAGAGCGCCCCATGAACTGCCTCTCCCCATGCTGGCGTTTTAGGGAAATAAAGCTATCGATCCTCCAGGGCTTCTGGCCGAGCATTAACCTGGCCCCGCAAATTAGAATGTGCTCATCTGGACACATCTGCCCCGAATGTTCCCAAAAAGCCGAGCCTGGGGAGAGGGAAGGGGGGCCGGAGAGGGCCTGCTGGTCAGGATGATGAGCCCAGCCCTATTTGACGCTCCTGCCAGAGCGGGGGAGGCGTCTGGACACCCAGGGCTTCCATTAGAGGCCCAGGATGGCGGCGTGGGTCGATGTGGTCAGGTTTGGTCGGGGGTACTCCATCTCGGCACAGTGTGTTGCTCTACCCCTGATGAGAGGAGAGAGGGGGCTGACCCACAGCAAACCTGGGCCCCTGACTGGAAGGACAATAAGACACAACTCTGCCCCTCATGGATGGGAGCCTGGGCCCTTTCAAAGCTAAGGGCCTCCATAGAGTGGGCTCTTTGGTGCATTCAATGGTGTCAAAGGGAACCCACTGAATGGAACAAACTGTAAGAATCCAACTTCTCAAAGTCATTCGCATTCACATGGCACAAACTCATAGCAAATAAATGCACCATAAGATGCGTGTGGTCTTTGAATATATATGCTGGTAACAGTAATCCATACACTACTTAAAGCAGTAGGGCTCCATTTGCATTAGATCCTTAGTTGTCCACACACACACAAAAAAAAGAAGGAATTATGAAAACTATGAATAAATAATTTGAGACCATGCAAGCTATTGATCCCAAATTGTATCCCTGAGTGTGCTGAGCATGTATTCATACAAATGAGTAATTCTATTTGACATGAAGATTAGACTGTGAATACACTGAAAGAGACAACAG
Organism: Galaxias olidus; assembly: GCA_026901105.3. NCBI lineage: Eukaryota > Metazoa > Chordata > Actinopteri > Galaxiiformes > Galaxiidae > Galaxias > Galaxias olidus. The sequence continues at coordinate 23,641 of JAPMUY010003334.1, forward strand.
AAAATATGCATTCACGTCCCGTGCTCTCCAGAGCCCTAAATCCACGGCAAGGATTCTCAATCAACACTGACCGACAAAGAGCCTGCCTCTCTTTCCTCTCATTACCTCTCATCTCCCAGTTGACTGGTCAAGAGACTCCATATGCGTCTCTCCGTACACAGCCAAAACACCAGACAGATAAAACAGGGAGGCTTTGGGAAAGTTTCCCCCCTCGTCTGCTCCGGCTGCCCTAGCAGTGGGATGCTGGGAAGTTCTCTGCCCCAGTTCTGCGTGTCCTTGAGAGTTGTGCCTTCGGGCCGGGGCTGCTGGGGTCCCGCCGTGCACAATGTGTGCTGCGCGCCCAGACTCCCGCTGTCCGCCGCTGCCCCTGCGTGGCTCTGGAGAGACGCCAAGCTCGGAGGGGTTGTCCACGCAAGCAGGGGAGCGCGCATGCGGGCTGCAGTTCTGCACACACACACACACACACACACACACACACACACACACACACACATCGTGAGACAGACCCATTTCTCAGCCAAACGAGGACTAACGTCCACAATATTAATCACTGCGCTGTATGGCTCAACAACAATTGTGATTGCTAGGTGTGTACTGTTATGGACTATTACACTGATGGGTATAAACAGTATTAAGTGAACTGAAAATGATTAACCAGTGTGTCTGTCGGATGTTCGTGCGAAGCTTGGACTCCAGGGTAGGGTTTGTGCTGGCAGCTGTCAAAGAACAAGTGTGAAATTTGAGATGTATTACCAAATATCAAATACAATGTTCTTGTTTCATATAGAAAGAAAAGATTGCCACCGAGTGGATTTTTTATTTTTTCCAACCACTACATGACAGACCTTCATTCAGCCATCAAATTAACAATATGACAGCAGACATTTTCGACAGAACACCACTCAGTTGTAACTCTACATGTTTGACAAATCACTTTATATTTTATTCAGTGCGTACGATATGGGTGCACATCTTTCGCAATTAACATGGATATTGGCCAAGAGCAAGAGATAAAGATCCACTTTTCTAATATTTTGTCCTTGGACTGGGCACCGGGGAATTTGTTTCCCTTTCTTTCTCTCTCTCTCTCTCTCTCTCCCTCTTCCTTTTTTGCCTGGCTTTGGCGTGGGGAATTGGGGGGGGGGGGGATGAGAGGCTATTCCCTAAATAGCCCATGGCAAGAGGTATCCTGATTAGCATGCTGTCTGCTCCCTGGCAGCAGTCCTCCAGGCCACCAGCACTATCACTTACGTGCTGTTTGTATTTGTAGTTGATAGTGTGTGCCGTTATAATTGGAATGAGCTCGGGAACCTCGTTTGCTTTTGATCCGTTGCCAGCCACTCGGAGTGCTACTGGGCCATAGCTCTCACCTCCACGCTCCCAGAGGAGCATGGGAAACTGCAGCGCTTATGTTCTAAAAAGCGCCTGACAGCATCTCATTCAAGGTCGAAACAATACAATGGTAAACGTGGGGAGAGACGTAGTGCGGGGAGGGAAGGAAACGTCGGAGGGAAAAGTTGAACGGATATTTGATGTAACGCCGGATACAGAGATGGGAACTGGGAGGACAATGTTTAAGACTGCCGAAGCTCGGGAGGTAAATATCAAAGGACCTGTGTGATTGTTTTGGGGTAGTTTCGGTAGCACACCAGGATGGATTCCGTTCCCTCTCTGAACAGCTGCCTAACATCTCTATGGATAGAAAGGTCAGCAGTACTGTTGTGCTGTTCCTGATAGGACACCGTCTGCTAGTACAATGCAGTAGATTCTAACAAACTAGGACAACAGAACACAGCAAAACAAGCAACACACACTGGCGAAACATTCATATGGGTAATGGTACAATGCTGAGGTATTTAACTTACTGTTTGAAATATATTTCATTGTGCAGTGAACAAATCACAGATTAGTTGTCTAGCTTGCACTCTGCCCAGAAACTTGGACCTCGACAACCTGCATCAACTTTAAAAAAGTTAAAAGAAAAAAAGGACTCCCTAATGATGTCTAGCTTGTGGTACATTCTCTCTCTCTCTCTCTCTCTCTCTCTCTCTCTCTCTCTCTCTCTCTCTCTCTCTCTCTCTCTCTCTCTCTCTCCCCCCCTCTCTCTCTCTCTCTCTCTCTCTCTCTCTCTCTCTCTCTCTCTCTCTCTCTCTCTCTCTCTCTCTCTCTCTCTCTCGCTCTCTACGAAATGTTCATGGTACTGCTTGCTCAGCACTTTTCCCAGAGAGGACCGGCTCCAGGGAATTATAGGAGTTTGATGCACCCTTTCTGCCAACTGCCAGCGGGCCAGTGAAAAAAGATCTCCTAAACTCCTAAGCTCAATATTTAATCAAGCTCTGGGTTCCTCTTTCTGTTTGATTAGGTGAGAGAGCTCCACCGCCCCTCTCCAAGAGAATCGGATTGCTGTGACAATATTTGACAAAAGCTTACTACTCTTTGAACAGGGAGATTATCAACAAAATCGCATCCCGTTTCCTTAATGTGACTGTTACTCCAAGACCATGGCCTAATTATTGTGTCCAGGAATGAATAATTGGGATGTTTGTACTATAGTTGGAGCTTCATTATTGCACTGTGATTAGGGCCCTACTGTGCATGAATACCCAAATGTAGCCCATCAGAGACATTCACTCAGGACCGAAGCAGAGACCCACCAGAGGATACCCCTGATAAGCTCCTTCCAGGAGGGCACTGCCACGAGTTAAGCACAAACACCTGCTAAAATATTGGCAATTAGGACATAATTAGCTGCTAATGTATTTCTAATCCAAAGCGAGCCATAGATTTGTCTTTTTCTGCGTAGACTCCCATTTTTTAATGTTCTCCGTTGTTATTGTTTTCCTCAGGTATTTGTATCCCGAGAACATTGACTAAGTGCCCTAGTTCATCATATGCAAATGGCTTATTAATTACACATGCATTATGCCCGTATTCCAAAGACATCAAAGGGCCTGTGAGTCTTCAGATGGTCCCTCTCAGTAGCACACTCAGGTTACAAATGCCTGCGTGTGCACTTTCCAAGACGCCTTTTCAGGCAGAGGAGCTACATCCTCAATTAAAATTTTCACAGGAACCTCTCTCTTTGCCTCGGAATGTTGGAGAAGCATCTCCGGTGATCTGCTGCTGCCTGCAAATTGCTTATTATTTTGAGCCTAGATCGCGCACTGCTGTGAGAAAGTAGGCAGTTCAAACGGGCAAGATCTCAACCAAAGCCGAACTAATTTAGATTGGAAATCCGGGCTTTTTGGTGAGGAGTAATATCTAACCTAATCTGAATCTTTCAATTAATAACACTTCAGCTGGTATCACTCCTCTACGAACGCCGTAGTGTTTGTGGGATCACTAAAGTTCAGACTAAGTCTGTGCTCTTGACTACGTTTGGGTATTTGTTCTATAGTTCTATACTTCACTTCCCAGGGAGCTTGGTGCTAACGACATGTACAGCTGGTGTCAAGAGAGGGATTTATACAACCTGTAATGCCTAGCATTGATTAGCAATAGGCCTCTCTTGGGATGCCACGTCTAAGATGAAGGCTGGGTGACACAGAACACACACATGCCATGGCGCGCCTTTAACAATTGGCCAATCTAGCTGCACATCCGCGTGGCCAGGTCCAGTGAGACGGCGTACAAGAGGGAAAAAGTGCAGTGTGTGCAATCATTGTAACCCTGGGCAGTCTTCTATTATCAGTCTCCAGTGGGGTGGTCTGCCTGTGTGCTGCTCGCATAATTAGCACAGCACATGCTTTGATGATAAAGTGGGTAATAGAGCGGTCTTTTCTTTCACCCTGCCTACCTGATTTTACCAGCGCTTATTGATCTAATTAAACTAGATTTAAATGCTAATGGAGCTTTTAAGGTTTTTTAAAGGGGTTACTTGATGGAAAAAGACGCATATGTTATGGACTGAGAGGCAACGAAGCTGAGAGCATTTACAAGAAAATAAAAACAGAACCAAAAAGCACAATACAATAGGAACAAAATCCTGTATTTGAAGTTAAATCCCAGGTTTTATCCAACCAAGACCTGGTTAGGGCAGGTTGTGATCAAATCACCTTTTGTTTAAAAAAAAAAACATTGCGGGTTTTCTAAATCCCCGAGCAATAGTTTGGAGTACCACTAAAGAAGACACTGTGGGTGATTGCATTGTTACTGCATTGATATAGATCCCATGCCATAGATTTGGAGACTAATGTATACCAGAACCACCAGGGGGGGCTCGTTCGTTCAATAGAGATCTACTTTTTGGGTATTTTAGGCTGGCAACAACACTGTGATTGTGTCGTAATCGGTGCCCCTTTAAAGGTTTCAAAGAGCCTGTGTTCAATGGTACTTTTGTGTCTCCACCTCAGACCTATCATTCCTCATTAGCAGACCAAAGTGTTTGCGGTTGTCCTCATTACTATAAAGGTAGGCTGTGGCCCCAGAGGTAACTTCATCAACAGCTGAGACAAATCTGTCTCCGCTGCTCTATTTATACTTCTGACTCTCCGCCACCAAGATTTATTCTGCACTGCTGTCAATCCATCTCTCTAATGGCTAGTGGAAACATTTTTTTAGACCGGGTGGTCGCTGTGTGAAGGTGGTGGACGCGTGTGTGTGTGTGCGCGCTTGTGTGTGTACTATGTTGATATTTTGCATAATATACGCTTTGGTTACCGTTCACTTATAGACCTCCCACTCACTTGCCTAGGAAGCATATACACAGACGCACACACACACGTGCGCGTGCACACACCCACACCCACACACACACACGCAGACACAAACTACCCAGATACCTAGAGGTCACAGTAGTCGAGACCTACTCATCTCAAAGGAGAACCGCATACCAATAGAGAGCTAAGATTTCATGTCATTAAGATAATAAAAAAGCCATTTTCTTTTGCATGGGTTATTAATGTGGACTAATGATGCTAAGATCAACTGCGAGATGTGTCCCAGTTATGGGGTTAATCTGCTCACTCACTCTTTCCAAAGCCATAAAGATAAGCATCTCACATATAATGCTCTTGTGGAAATCTCCAGAGAACAATAGCTAAACTTTGCAAGACGGTTTACAGTGGCTATCTTGTTTAATTACCAGCAAAGTATACGAGTGGCATAGTAAGTTTTTCTCACTCTAACAAGTACAGTAAATTCACTATCTTGGATACATAATATGAACGTAAGATAACTGTCTCGGTGTATAAATAATATCCTGATTTTCAAAAATGAAATAGAAAGTATAAAACATGGCATGGTAATCTCTTTGGGGTGTTGTGATCCATTGAAATGGATCAGGTTGAGTTATCGTACTGCTTAGCAATGTTATGTTACGTAAACATGGACAGGGCCAAGGTGCAGAGACCCAAAAAGAATGCATAAATGTCAGGCCATCAAACACCGTTATCACCGAGCCCACTGATCATTACAATGTCATTAGTCGACAGACATGCATCTTGGAGACACAGCCACAGACAATCGCAGGGGCCGCGGATAATGTGGTGCTGTGCCGCTGTTTAATGAGGGGACACATTTGCATACTGCCCTCCACTCCCACTCTCAGCCCACCCCTCATTTATAAAAATAAATCACATTAGAACATCCTCGGCTAATAGAGTCAACTCCGGCCCACAGCCAATGTCCCAAGGACAGCCATGTCTCAGTGCAGGAAATACACTACCCAGTCTCCCAGGACCCAGGGAAACCCTTTTATAGACAATGTTGGAGAAACCCATGGGATTACTGGCCACGTCGTTATCTCATTCTATAGATGTGGATGCTTATACATGCTATCTTACATTGTAATACTGTATGTGTCTGAAAGGTAATCTATAATAACATCTCACAAAGAACTTGAAAAGTTGAAAGTCAATGTGCTAAATAATGTGGCCACTCAGTCAAGTCAAGTCAGATCTAATTAGATTAGCAGTGAAATTAATGATTTCTCGGCGAAAATAGAACTGTTTGATTTTGAAGTGGTCTGTAATCTTGATTGCACATAATTGTATAGGATACCACCCGAGGTAAAATGTTTTTGTATCAAATTTTTTGACTTTATTAAATAGCTTTGATTTCTCGTAGAAAAGACTAAAAGGGTTGTGAGCATAGTTATGAACTGTGTATGTTTCTTGAATATGGAGGCATTTAAAACGAAAGCGTGTGCAGGAGAGTATTGCCAATACACTGTGGAGTATACAGTATTGCCGATCACACCTGTGGGGCTCCCCTGAATACCTGGCAAAGCCCTGGAGGTGAAAGCATTTTACATTTGGAAGAACAGCAACAGTGTTTGTCTTTCCTCCCCGAACATCAACATCTGAATGTGTCTGATTTTGGTTGTCGTAAACCCCAACACGCGCCTCTTGGATCGAAATTGGAGTTGGCACAAGCCCAGGTCTTGCAAAGTCTGCTTTGCCTCTTGTCTGTGTGTCCGTCCATGTGTGCACGCCCTTTTGTGTTCCCAAAAATCCAAGCCCACTCTCAGTAAACAGTGTGCTTCCTGATGCTGAACGGTGTGCACGGCCCACGCACCGCTGGTGTCCGTCCACCGAGGGCTGCGAGTGGGCCCTGCTCGCTCACTTACTTCCACGCTCACTCCATCCTTCCTTCATGGTCCAAATTGACACTTTGTGCAGCGGCAGGCAGACAGGGGGCCTCTGAGCCCGGCGCCTCCAGAGATGTGGCCCAGCTGTCAGCCGTCTAATCCAGTCCAACCTCCCCCTGAGCCAGGCAGGGGCTCCAGGCTGCTCCCCCGCAGCCGTGTGCCAGCCTGGAGGCGCAGCAAACAACACAGACCGCCAGCGTACCAAACACGACCAGCCAGGAGGGGACCACTTTGCTAGGCAAATCTGTCTCGACCATTCGGCATCAATCACACTCACTCACCGCTCCAAAGTAGTGTCGATATCTAACCACAAATCAGTATTTCGCACGGGACGTGAGCAAAAACAAATGGAGAATTTGCAGGGGCCGGAAATGACATTGTTAGAGGATTTCTCAAGGGTAACGGGGATACAGTGTACGGTGTCCAGAGTGCTCTGGTTAACTGCTAGCCCTTTTAATGGTTCTCATTACCAATCAGCTCTCCCAGGCTGAACAAAGACGTCCCCAGGCCACCCAGCCCGCTTTCACATCAGAGGTGCCACTGTTGGCATTGTTACTATGGAAACAATGGAACCGGTGGAGTGGCACGTTGGCTAACTTTAATAGTGGATTTGACTAAGACACGATCATTTATTTGCATTTATAATTCAAATTCGTAGGATGACCCTATGTCATAATATTTTTTACAACATTCATCACCTCTATTTTTATAGCAATAAATTGACCGTATCAAATAATTATAGCCAAACAACCAAACTGTAGTGAAAACGACTACAGCATGGAAATGCCTGTATATATTGCTACTGGGAATGTTTGCGCTATAGTTGTCATGGGTGTTTGTTGGCGAAAAAGAGAGAGCGAGAGCAAGGAGCGTGTGGGTGGGTGTGTTTTGAGTCGATCCCCTTGGCATTCCCAATATCAGTATTCCTGTAGATGCTTTTGATGTGTTTGAAGCCACGTAGCATACCTCGGAACATGACAGTAAACATGGCAGCAGAGGCTCTCTCTCAGTGGAGCCGTGATGCACGTCACCCCTCAGAAGTGTGTGACGGGTGTACAAACCAAACCCGCCGGGGCACGCCGTCCCTCCGGGACCCTGCCTGACTACGCCGGCTGGCTGCATGTCGTTTCAATGCAAAAAAAACTGTTCTGAAGCATTCTGCCCCCAGTTGTAGGAAGACAAAAAAAAAGCAGAGCATACAGAGGAGGGAAAACAACGGAATGTGGACTCACACAAAATGACAAGTTGGTACGACTGAGTTAACTGCTTTTCTGACCCGCCACCAGCCGAAGATGTCATGAAATATCCTGTCCTAATGTTTTCCCTGTGTTCCATCGCTGGAAAATCAGTAGTGTATGTTTCCTGCAGGTCTCCCTGGGGAAATTAAGAGGCGCACTATGGATCTCCGGGGGATTCCCACAAAGAATGAGAAAAAAGCAGGCAGCATGAAAGAGGAGTGTAGGTGTGAGGAGTTACTGGCCTGGCAAAGGGATTGCCAACACATCAAAAATAAAGTGTGTGTCGAACAAGACAGCAAAAAGCCAAACCATTTACACCTGCCACACAGTGCACCGTCCTGACACCTGACATTTCCATATCAACATACATAATGTATAGGTTGGCACATCATGCCTTGAAATATTTTAGGAAACGGCACTGGCATTTCCACAGCCCGGAACTGCTTTGAATGGTGTTTCCTGATTGTTTGTGATTTGTGCATGTGCAAAGCTGCAACATTTCATTAATGACTTGACAGAACTAATCATTGAAAGAAAGAAAGAAAGAAAGAAAGATCGGAAGGAAGGAAGGAAGGAAGGAAGGAAGGAAGGAAGGAAGGACGGACGGACGGACGGACGGACGGAAGGAAGGAAGAAAAGAAAGAAAGAAAGAACGAAAGAAAGAAAGAAAGAAAGAAAGAAAGAAAGAAAGAAAGAAAGAAAGAAGAAAGAAAAAGGGTTGCATGAGGGGGTGGATGAAGGTGGAGGGGTGGTTAGCCTGGGTGGGGATGACAGTGGAGAACAGATGAGACAGGGCTGCCGAGGAGGAGTCCTGGAGCTCTAGGTGGGGGAGTAGCACAGGAGAGGGGGGGTTGAAACTAGGCCAGTGGCCAGACTCAGAGCACCTAAGGCCCAGGGTCCCTGGGTGCCCTGTGTCAGCCCTCTGACAGGAGAGATGAGACTGTAACTTGCAGTTTTTTACCCCCTGACTCTCCTCTGATGAACACTCCCTCACCTCCTTACTCCTCCTCCTCCCCCTTCTGTGCACGCACAAGACAGAGTTTGAGGAGTGCAAGGCGCTCGTTGCGATAAGGAGGGCACGTGACTTGGGACCTGCGGCTTGGAGGAGCCGCCCGGCTCTCTGTTGTGCGGCGCTGCCATGCGTTCTTCCAGGCGCCGTGGAACGTCAGGGAGCGGTTGAAACATGATGCCGGACCATATGTTCGCCTCCGTAAAATTCACCGGCCTGCTTCTCCCTCACCAACTGGCTGCACGGAGATCCACCCCGGTGAATGCCGCTGTACGGGATCACGGGATGTTGAGACATCCACTCTGCCGCCTCAGATCTGTTTGCGCGCATCCCCAGACGATCTGTACTCTGCTTCCCGCCCCCATTGATACAGTATGCTTGGCTTCCTAAAGTAGGTCTCAATCAGGTGGTCCGTTACCTTGGCAATTAAAACCATGGAGGAAATAAACCTGGAGACTCGAGCGGCGCGCGGGTCCCTGGCGAGTCCGACCACCACTGAGTCAATCCATAAAGCAAACAGTGCTCCGTTGGGAATGCTTCTTCTCCAAGGATGGATGTGTAATTACCTCGGCTTGTTTTGGGGGGAAATGAGGGGAAAACTGTTTCACTCCCACTTGTTTGTCTTAAAGGCTCATAAGTGTTTATCGGAATTAATTACGGGGTAATCAACGCGCTAAGCTCAACCTTGAATGGATGGCCACGTCGAACAATCCACCTACCGTTATGTGGGTGCCCAAACTGACTCCGGCTACGGTTTTGCACTGGCATAGTAGCACAATTATGGTTTCAAACCAAAAATTAAATCAAGTTTTGCATTGCTAACATTAGCGATGCTTGGAATTCCTTACCATTAATATTAATCAAATGATGTGTTCTTAATTAAGTTTTAAAAATTAATCTAGGAACTATTGCTGCTAGGTATGATCCATTTATCATTTATTCCCTATTGATACAAAGCAACTAAACTGCAAAACGCGCTGTACTAAACTAGGGCACCGTTTTCCCAAATGAACATTCATCCTTTTGAAAACAATGTTTCATATTTGGGCAATATGGAGTGATAATTCATCATAATTTAATGATCTCCCTCTGACAGTGCTTCCCTGCACATGGTGCAGTGACAGCATCTGTACAGGGTCTTGATGAGTTCCTTCCCTCAAACACACACACACACACACACACACACACACACACACACACACACACACACACAACAGTGTTCAATCCCATCTGGCTTCTTGACCTCCCTTGCTGGTGTCCGGCAGACAGTTTCTGAACCTCCCCTCTCCTTTCTCCCTTTGTCTTTGTCCTTAGCGCATTTTGACATCCCGTCCTCTAAATGGGCCCGGCCCTCATTCCACCATCAGCTGGCGGTGGATGTGTGTGCGGTGGAGGTAGATGGAGCCGGGGGTGGGCTGGAGCGGGTGGTGTTGTTCGGGGAGTGCAGGCCTTCCCGGGGACCCCACTAATCAGCCATAAGCCCTGGCTCGAGCAGGGAGGCAGGCAGGCCAGGCAGTGGACAGGAGAATGGAACCACGCTCTCCCTCCTTCCCCACCTCAGTGCTTGAGTCGCTCCTTCACCCCCCCCCCCCCCCCCCCCCCCAACCCCACCATCACTGGCTTGGTTCCCGACTCCCCCGTCCCCCTCGTGGGAGGGGGATTCAGGGAGAGCAGAGCCGAGAGCAGCTGCTCCACCGAGGGACCCTCCAGAATGTGTACTTCGTCACCCCCATGTGGGCTAACCTTTTCCTTTAATTAACACCGTCCCCCCCCCCCCCCCCCCGGTGTGCCTCGCTACCTTGGTCCGGGGAGAGGCTCTCTGGGCTTGTGCTGCAGTCAGGGAAGTGTGGGAAGGAGGAGAGGGGGGTCATGGAGGGGGAGCTTGGGGAGGGCGAGAAAGAGGGGGTGAGGGTTAGAGAGGTGGGAAGATGTGTGTGTGTGGGGGAGGGGGGTGATGGAGGGGTGAAGGGAGGGAGCAGTGACTAATGTGCTCGTGGCCCGGGTGTGAGAGTTCTCCTAATCCTTCAGAGCCCTCTTCAGCCACATGCCTTTATATTGGGCACTGTGGCACACTAGTATTTCGGCTGCTGCTTTCTTTCTTTCTTTCTTTCTTTCTTTTTTTTTTCCAGGCTGATGAAAAGATGGCTCTCGCCTCGGCATTCGATCCACCTGGTCGGTTCTCTCTTGCGTTGTGGCCCTGCCTTTGAGCTTCCTTCACGACGCGAGACGTCGGCCCGCGTTAAACCTCCAAACATGTATTTAAAAAGTTGAATTAGCATCCATGGGATGTTAAAGGCAAAACTGTGTTTGCTCAAGCATTGCTGATTCACATTAGCATTCAGCTTCCGTGTCGACAACAGCAGTACATGGATTTCTCCACCGGCGCTCTTGACCAAATTGAGTAGGGAGAATTCATTTAACTCGGAACAGCGTGTTCACAAAAGAATTAAATGAAGTGTAATAGCGCGCCGAACGTGGCGGGGGGTCAGCGACTTGTGCCCGCCGCTCGGAGGTGAGTCACCCCAACGGTGCGCCGTGTACCTTAGGAAGTGGGGCAGTGACGCGTGGATGCATACGGCACCTGGGTCAGTGGTAAACGCCAAATCCGGAGTCCTAATGAGGAAGGGAAGTAATGAGGGCCACGGTAAAAATCGTGAACCTCTCTCCCGTTTGGATAAAACGGATAGGCTCCTTTCCCTTCAAACGTTCCCCCGACCGCTGTTCGCCTCTCATTTTGACTGGTGCCAGGGAGAAAATGGCTGAGCAGCACTCGGAGAGTTTTATGTCAGAATTGGCTCGGGGTAGGGCCTCTGGGGAGCGGCTTTCTTGGCATGTTCATAGTGGTCACCATTTTTACCGGGGATGGGCTGCAGAGGTCAAAGCCATTCTGAAGGACATAAAAACCCAGCCAAATGATTCCTGATCACGCGCTATGAAAAGTATCCCGCGGCGATTTAATGGCCAATAGCACATCTTTATGAAGATACTCGCTCCATGGCTTGAATTGAGAGGTGAACGTGCAGATACAAATTAATCTGTTGATATGTGGCATCAAGTCATGGTACAGTAAACACAACAGGGAATGCACATAACTAGACAATATCTCAGCCATTTATAGTTTGTTTTTAGCTTAATATGAAATAAATAAGAACTGAGCTCATGAATAGAATAGGAGGTATCTTATTCCATGTCGGTAAAACCTCTCGTTTGGTGTGATTGAGATGCAGTGCACTTTATTAATCCATAGCTCTTGTATTGATGATGCACAATGGAATGTAAATAAGGCTCATTTCCATGAGCAGTGAGGGGAGACGCGAGCGCCACGCCATACATTGGGTCAATGTGTCTGCCGGTCAGCAGCAGGGCCGTATTAACGCTAGCCTCCCCGGGTTATGATGGAGTAAGTGAACGGAACGCTGCCAAGACCTTCTCCTCACGAAGACCCAGAGCAAGGGCACTGTCTCCCCAGCCCCATAGATCAGCCAGCCCTGAATGTCAACCCGCACAGCAGCCGCAGCGGTGCCAGGAGTCCCCCTCTCGCTCCCTTTCTGGCCCGTGATCGGCTGTCTGGTGACACCACCGCGCTAATGACCCGGTTTGGGAGTTGCCGCGCGGGGCTCCTTGGCTTGGGAAGATGGAAGTGGTGGATCTCCTGCTGGAAGGTCACCGGCGATGAGGACCGTTCGCTCCGCGTCGACTTTGTGGTCCCCCCCGCCCCCTACGTTGGTTAGTGCGGCACTGCCGTCAGGAGCCTGTGGATTACCTTCCCGTGTGCAGGTATCTGAAGAGCTGGTCGACAACAACTTGGTGGTGATTAGCACACCGGGTTTTCCCTTGCCCGTTCCACCTTCCGTTTGAGGACCTATGATGGACCGTTTACTTTTGAAAACCCCCCCTCCCCGGATTCTCACACATTCCGAGAAGTCCTGTACGTGTGCGCCCGCCTCATACGTTCGATTCAGTTTTCCCCCTCCCAATTTTTAATTGCTCAACGATTTTGGAGCACTCCAAGGCAGTGGCAGACTCCCGCCTCAACTGCCAACTCTGAAATCCAGCCGTCTGATTCCTTGTCCTCCATGTTGAGTTTTGTTCTCCCTTAATCAGATTTCTGTGTGAGCATGCCTCAGCGCTCAGAGAGGCCAACGTTGTGCAGTCACTCCCCATCTTGATTTTTTCTCTCTCTCTCTCCGCCTCGGGGGTTTGGCTTGTTGGAGCATAGTGTAATGTCCCGGGGGACGGTTCCTCTGGTGGTGGGGCGCTGCTTCGACCCTGCTCCTGCCTGGTGTGGGTGGCATCCAAGTAGGGAAGCAACACAGTGGAGGTCCAGAAAAAGCCTGGTGATGCATCTGCTGGACTCTCCCAGGACGGAGCCTTATTCTCAGGGTCACGCATTCCAGCTATCGCTGTAATTATAAGCACAGGAGAAGAGAGCAAGAGAGAGAGAGAGGAAAAAAAAGTTGCATTTTTGTGTGCCTTTCCCGAGATGAACGTATACCCCTCCACTCAAGGGAGACTTTCACATCTCAGAGTTCTAGTGGATAGGTTTTAATGAGGCAAGTCAAGTGTGTGTGCCCACGTGTTTGTGTGTTCCTGCCCTCGTCTAACGAGTGTAATTGACTGACTGTGGTTGTAAGTTGCTGTTTTTCACCATTTGTGAGGGCATCTCAGCAGCAATAAATAGCCCTCAGTGATTGTTTCCACAGGAGACACACATTACGGACATAAGAAGAGAAAAAAAACTTTTTCAAAAAGTTTTAAAGTACAAGTAGCTATAAGAGTGGTTGTTTTGCGTCGATATGTCTGTGAAGCCAGACGAACAGAGCCCCCCAGGGGTTAGAGGTCAAGAGTGGGGCCACGTGATCCTGGCCCAGAGGGCCGTAGATTCCCCCAGGGATCCCCTGCTCCCCCACTAGGCGACAGAGTGGACTCTCAGATGCTCTGGCACGCACACTCTCTTTGGCGTCTCTGTGTCTCACCAACAGAGATGGATGGTGGAAAGGATAAGTGCACAACTGCTCAGTTTTACTAGAAAATGGGACCTCAGCCCGTTGAATTGCGGCATGTGTGCCCTGTTATTCTGGTCTGTCTGAGAGGCCACATGCAGTGAACATCGTTTGAGTCTCTTGCTTTCGTGATCACCGTTCACAGTATTTTATCTAGCCACATGAAGGTATGTTTAATTTTGTTTTGAGTGAAGGATCCGAAAGATACACACCAATGAATAAAAAAAGAATACTGTCATATCATACACCAAAAGAATACTTTGAAGGGTTTTTTCCTCTCTTGACAATATTCGAGTGTTTTCATACATTGAGTTTCATTGACTTGAATTCCTTCAATTCCTCAAACTTTTTTTGTCACGCTTTGTGAGTATGTGTATGGAACAAATTATTTAGTTGATTATCAATGTACCTATTTGCTTACAAAAAAAACAAACTCCATTCGATTTGTATTTGTTCCACATTTCCTTCGTTTCCCAACGGATCTCCCCACGTCAGCCTGTTTTCAGAGCTTCGTGAACGACACCTCTCACAAGAAGGCACAAAAACTCAACATCTGAGCGGGAGGCTCGATCACTGGGGCACCTTTGGAGAGAGGGAACTCAGCCAGCGCCGAGCCAAGTCAAGCCTTTTTCCCAGTTACTTTGTCACTAATGAAAGTAGCAAACAGCCCTGGAGGACTGGTTGGAGCGCCGTTTGTTTGTGTTTGTGTTTGTGTCGAGTAGTCTTCCAGAGGTGTAGAAGGGGGGGGGGGGGGGGGGGCGTGGAGGCAAAACTTTGGGAGAAGCGTCTGACAGATTGAAGTCGGAGACAGCGGGGACCTCCTGACACACTCCGAGCACCTACAAATAGATGTTTCATATGTGTGTTTACTCACCGTACTGTAGTTGCCTGAGCGTTTGGAACGCACCAAAGCACATCATATCAATCATTGCCACTCTCTTCTTCTACTCGTCTTTTGTACACATTTTTGTGGCAGCATGTGGGTGGGGAAATGGTTTTGAGAAGCGAGAACTGTGGCTAAGATTACAGAGATGTAAAATGCAACTAACAAGGGAAAGTCTCGACAGCAGATGTAGGTTATAAGTTTCCACTTACGCAGTTTGTATATATCTCTCTGCGTGCAGAGGCAAACGTAGTCACTGTTGATAAGTGCAAGAAGCGGAGGAATAACAAGGACTTTGTGCTACACAGCAGGCAGGAAACCATTAATGAACAATGATCTTTCTGCCCATGACCCCTGTGACCTCTCTATGATGTGTGTTTGACTTTTCAACTCATTACATTTGTTATTTGCCTATGATTTGTTTACCCCTTCACATTTTCTGTGAATACATTCATCTTTCTAGCCAGCAACACCCTTGTCTCACTTACCACCACCTGCTTTAACCAATCCAAAAATTGTTTTACGTTTTCAGAAAATGTGTTATACTGGACGGCGTGTTGTAAACAGAGAACATGATATTGTGTCCGAGACTACATGGGATTATTTACCAAAAGAACATTTAGAAAAAAAAATTGAAAAATAAATAAATTGAAATGCATTTTGCATGACTGTGATTGTTAGATGAGGGATACTTCCACCTCTGCAGAAGTATGAATGCAGAGTGAGAAGCACACCGCAGGTCTTCCTTCTGGATCTCATTTTCACATTGCAGGGGGAAAGGGCCAGGACACTTGCACACAGGCCAGGGAACTCATATACTAACTCATTCATATGGACATGTTGTTAGGGACAGGGAAGGGAAGAATGGCGGGAGGGAGGGGTGGATGGAAGGAAGGAATGAAAGAAAGAAAGAAAGAAAGAAAGAAAGAAAGAAAGAAAGAAAGAAAGAAAGAAAGAAAGTAAGAAAGAGAGAAAGAATCATTCACTTTCTAACTAATGGTCATAATTGTCTAGTGTACATACCCTAATGCAATCATAAGGCCAATAGTTTTGTTTTGAAAAATAAATACTTTAATGCATTTTACAATAAAAATATTATAAAAGCTTTTTAAATTTTTCTGCTTATCAGATGTGCTTCCATTTGTTTCTGTTTATAGTTACAACAAATCTTTAAATAGCCTGTGTTTCTTTCTAAATGGAATAAATATATGCCCATAGCCGCACATTAATCCTTCGAAAATTGTGTGTAGCATATTTTCTGACATTGCATGACAGATGTATGTCAACAGTGACAAAAATGGTCTATCTGCTTAACTGCTTCTACCAGAAGGGGGACCAGTCCGTCTGCCGTAGACGGAGAGTGGCCGACCGCGAGCTGAGACAGAAGAGAAGCAAGGGCGAGAAAGCCGACTTTGGGTTTAGAGTTCGACTCCGGATCCGCAGAAAAGCGGATCCAGCAATCCACATCTTGCCATGATCCCGAGGATTTTAATCATGCCTCTCTGTCTGTGTGTGAGTGCAGGCAGGCTGACAATGATTTCCTCAGTGATTACGTACAGAGCGAGTCCCTGCGGGGTAGGGGCCCCCTCTGGAGCCATCCTGATGGCTTTGGGGGCCTTGCTTCCATTTTCCATTATTATGTGGACTACCGGAGCGACAGCGCAGTCCAAGACCTTGCAGGTTTGTGATGAGGAGGGAGCTTCCATCTTCTCTCTGCTTCTTCATCCTCTTTTTTAAAGCAATTTAGACGTAGACTTAGATCAGATTCCGAACCTAATCCATGATTAGCTAACTGGAGTGAGAAAAGGAAGAGTCTCTAATAGTTTTGATGCTGCTAGGTGGATATGCAGTGAAAAGTCTATTATTATATTTTTTTCCTTTTTTTGTTGAGTTGCATTTTTTTGCATCACAGGAGGCGTTTTGCTGATGTCTTTCTCACGCGATTGTATTTGAGATGAGCGGCTAAAAGCAAATATTGCGCTTTATTACTAAACTGCATCATGTCTTCAGGCGAGTGTGGTTTACTGGAGAATGGAAGCGCATGACGGAATTACTATTCTTATACTTTTCCCGATTCACATTAGAACTAAATAGAGTCGCTTACCGATTGCCGCTAATTGGATTATATCTTAACATCCACCTACTCATCACAAAATAGCAAATTAAAATATCGAACGCGCGGAGCTACAGCTTTTTGTAATGGTAAAAAGGCTCTCGCTGTTCTTGTCAGTGAGATTTGAACAGTATATCGATAGATTTCCAGTGAACACAATTTATCAGTGAGAAACTGAACTTCAGCGTTTTCTGTAGGATGTCGCGCCGCAAGCAAGCTAAACCAAGATCACTCAAAGGTAAGTGATGTGTTGGTGCTTCTGAGAGATCGTTGCCAATTTTAAGGTGGACCATATCCACCCATGTCAAAAAGTACTGCCAGGAGCGTAGTGCAGCAACCTATTTTGATATGGGTTGATATGGCGCTTGTCAACGTTAGTACTTAAAGGTAAACACCATCCAAGAGTAGAATGCACGGTAGTGCTCGATTAGATATAGGAGTATGAGCATAATTTAAAATTGTGGAGAGCAACAGTCTACCCTCACGCACTTGTGATGGAACGCAGAGAAACATCTGGATCTGTTAATGACGCGCAAGTTCGGAACTTGAGCTGTCTGATGGAATGGTACTTTGTAATGCCACGTGACTTTCGTCTGGGAAACTGAAGGTAGATTTAGAGGAAGATACTTTATTTTGGGGACATACATGGATACCATAGTGTGTGTGCGTGTGTGTGTGTGTGTGTGTGTTTGTTTGTGTGTATATGTGTGTATTTGTGTGTGTGCTTTGGTTAGATAGTTGTCAATAAGCATATTATTATTTGTATTATTATTTTTATAATGATCATTATTATTAGTATCGCTTTTTTATTTACACAACTTCTTACAGTGTTGGTTTCAAGGGTGATTGAAGAGTATTATTTATTAGCTGATCATATTTCAATCTAGTTGAAGTTGAACATTTTATTTACCTTGCAGTTTCCACAATCTCTTTCTCGGACTCACTCTAACAAACACACTCACACACACACACACACACACACACACACACACACACACACACACACATGCATGCACACACACACACACACAGTACTTTTCGCTGTTGCATTTTGGTTGGGGAGCTGCTGGTTCTCGAGGTTGAGCTCCACTTCATCTGGCAGGCATTGTATTTTGCTCAGCAAATAATTGTCCACAATTTCACATTCTCAGCTTGTGGTCTGTGGACTCCTTTCTCTTTTCTCTCTCCTTCTCGGAAGTCTTCATCTCAAAGGAAGATTACATGGTCTGCGGAA
This sequence comes from Galaxias olidus, assembly GCA_026901105.3. Lineage (NCBI taxonomy): Eukaryota > Metazoa > Chordata > Actinopteri > Galaxiiformes > Galaxiidae > Galaxias > Galaxias olidus. Next base: position 41,710 of record JAPMUY010003334.1, read on the forward strand.
CATTCATACAGCCACCATTTTAAATCAATACCCAGGAGAGAGGGGGAGATGTGAGTGCATGCACATCTTGCAATTGCCACATTTTGTGTCAAGACCTTTAGTGCTCCGTTCACAATAAACAGGTCCATGGGTGGATGGATGTCCTTATTTTGCCAGCCTAGATTGGCGTTGACTTTTATTTTGTTATGCGAAAACATTTGATAGTTCCTAAACATGTATGCCTCTGTAGTAATATTCTACAAGTGTCTTTATTTATGTGTGTGTGTGTGTGTGTGTGTGTGTGTGTGTGTGTGTGTGCGCGCAATTGAGTGTTTGCATGCATGTATTTGTTTGTGTATATTTGGTAGAGGAAGACCTTATTTAAACCAGTCAGGCAGCTGTCAGTGTTTGGTGTCTGACTCACCAAAATTAAAACTTTGCTGCACATGATTTCTTAATTACAACCGTGTGCTCAGACTGTGCTAATATGCATATACGTCATAGATATTTCCCTGTTTTGGACCGTAACCAGGGACTGCTATGCAGATGTTATTTATTGTTCTTTGTCTGTGTCTTTCCTTGGGGATGAAGCTAGACTTATACAGATGGCAAGACTAGGTCTTTATTTCTTGCCGACCTAATTGAGACATAAATAGTCACTATTGCGAACAACTGTATGAGCACATACTTATTGACAAAAACAATATACCTGTACAATTTGATCATAAGGTTCTCTTTACTAATATATATATTTTGCAAGCCTTGGCTTGTGTTTGTTTTGTCTAATGATAATGTAGGTAACCTTTTGGGGGGTATCTCTCTTCTCTCGCTAAGAGAAAGTAGTCCGAGAGGCCACCTGGCCCTGAAAGAACACTCTGTTCTGTGAAAGGGATCCAGGCAAAGGTGTTGATGGCACACAAAGGGAGGGTGGGATGGACAGCATGTCTGTAGACGCCGCAGTGGGGTGAGACAGAACGGAGAAGGCTGGACAAAATAAACCTTTGGCGGCTTCCTGTGGAATGTCCCTGCCTCCTCCCCCTTCCTCGCCGCGGATTGGCTGCCGGTGAGAGTCAGAGGTTATGTTTTGGTCCCGTCGAGGAAAAGGGCAACGTTACAAGTCCCGTTTCAATTAAGTCTGAGAGACAGAGCCGGCTGCATTATTGCTTGGGGGAATAAATGGCACAGGACGACACCATACATCATTGGCTTATATGCAAACACTTCACCCTAGCCACTGACATTTACTCAATCCTGAGCCATCCATGGTGCTCATAGTGTGGAGGTCTGCTAATGTTGTTTTGATGTGTTGAAGTGTTGGGTCAGCAGCTTGCCTCAGCCCGTGTGGAGCAGCAAGGAAAGAGGATCCTGGCCCAAATTCTGCACATACTGTAGTGACTGTCTGGTGTGACTGCCACGTAGCTTAGGCTACTTCCTGAGCATTACTCGGCTGACTGGGCAGTTTCTCTCTAAAAGCACAAATGACACTCTCTGAGGTCTTCGTTTTTTCAAATGTGTTTATTGGCTGAGAAGAATGTTTCCGTGGCCGTCGTCTGCATACATAAATATATTTTCTGCCCCATTTATTTTAAGTATTGCAGGCGTCGGGAAATCATCGTTGTGTCATATACACCTTAAATATTTGATATTTATCAGGACCAGAGTTCCATCGCCACAGGAGTGAACTCTCAAATTTGACTTGGCATCAGAAAGAAGCTTTTTTTTCATAAGCCTGTACCAGACTGGTTAAATAAATATATTTAGTGTATGTATATTGACGGATATTTGTATTTTTTTATTTAAAATACTAGCTTTCACAGACAAACTTTTTAGTCTATGTTTACTTTGTTTAATATAGTTTCGTCCTTTTTTTAAATATAGTTTGGTCTTGAATCAGAGAAAATAAATTAGACTGACTTCTGGTTAGATCTTAAAGTATTGGAAAATGTAGTCTTTTAATTTGTCAAATTCTTTATTTCAGGAAGGATTTAAGGAAGACATGTAATTTCAAAGTTTATTGTCAAATTTAAGAAAAGCATTTTAAATTGTTCAATATTAGAGACAATATTAACAAAAAAGACATGAAACTATTCGGAAGATTGTCGGTATCCTTATAAGTATTAAAAATAATTAATCCTATGTTCTGGTTTCCCCTATGACATTTACAAAATTCACAAGAACTCCTCCTTCATATGTTATAAACCAGGGGATTACTATAAGGCCATCCTTCTAACCTTCTTGAAACTGTTTGCTGCAGCAAATATAAATATCAACATAATTATGCTGGTCAAAATCCATGTTGATTTTAAAATGCTGCGAGGACCTCACTCAATTCTTTGACGAATTAAGTGCGGAGAACATTCCAGCTCCTCGCTACTCGTGTCAACCAAAACGCCCAGCCAGTTCTGGTCCTGAGAAACTGTGTTATTCTCTTCTTTTCACAATTAATGATCTGTGGTATAACACCCATTAACACGTTTATAATGTGACACAAAATATGGTAGTATTATCATTAAGGAGATGATGATGATGATGGGAGCCATGGAAGAATCCCATTAACAGGGCTGTCAGGAATCTTGACGTGCAGCTCAGTGAGTTGGGCTAGGTGTCGCGGGAGCTGGCCGACATCTCCTCTCTTCTTCTATGGCATGTGTCTCTCCTGTTGTCATAGACTCTCTGTGACTGGGGGATAGACTTCTGATTCCCCAGCAATGATTGATTTCCCCTCCCTGCAAATGGAATGATATAGTATTTGGTTACAGCACATTTTTGTTTGTGTGCGTGTGTGTGTGTGTCGGGGGGCCACAAAAATATGCAAAATATTGTTATCTTTATAGGGAGGGGTAGTAACTGTATTTTTCATGAATTATCAATGAATTTTAGGAATATTTTTGGTTTAGCACAATTCCATACTGTGCGACCGGAAAATTATTTCCGAGGGGTTGACTTCTTCACGGAGTCTGTTCATATAGCTTGCTTACAGGGTGATACACGAGGATTACAAACATTGTGGAATGCGATTAGCATGCTCCTCCATTGCAAATTATTTATGACACTAATCACCAGTTCAAATAATGCTCATTAAGAAAGTTATTCATGTGCGGTGTGTGTCCTCCTCCTCCCCTCCCAGCACTAATTGAGGAGGCTTGACCCTCTGACCTGCACTAAATTGAGTTGTAGTCCCTGTGGCGAGCGTCTCCTTCCCGGTCAGTCAGGGCGGATTACACCGCCATTGTTTTGGGCGCTGTTCTGTCCGAGCTGCCTGTAACCAAGCAGATGAGTCACGCATATCCAGGAACACACTCTCAGGGCATTTGTGTGTGTGTCCGAGGAAGAGCTGGTACCAACTCTTTTCTCTCTACACACGCGTGCACACACACACACACATACACACACACACACACACACACACACACACACACACAGCCTTTTCACTCTCAAGTCCCTTCCACAAGAGGAATTCAAATTATAGAGTAAAAGACTAAATCTGTTCAGGGTGTGTGTGAGTTTTTTATTGAATTTATTTGCTTATTCATATATTTAGTATGTATACAATGTATGAGAATGTTTCCATGCAATGCTCAAGGTAGTCTGTGCAGGGACTCTCATTGGTGGGCTCATCTGTTTAAACGGAATCCTACTGTGAGTGACATGGAAGAGGGAGGGAACTTGTCTCGCAATTGCCAATCACAGTGTGATGATGACAGGGACGGTGTGTATTTTCGGTGAGGGGATGGCGTGGTAATTAGTGGCCTTTAACGTGCCACCACTTGTTCTGGGATTACATTATTATCCCATTCCAGTTTGGAAATCAAAGGCACGGGGCTGATTTGGTCCCGCGTGTCTCCTGTATTGTATCAACAACACATAGCGACGTGATTACAGTATGTCACAGGCAGACGGATACACCGCGCCTTGTCAAAAATTAATTAAGCTGCGACATGTAAACATTATGGGATGTGATGAGCTGAGATGGGTTCAGCTAACATAGGTTACGATGAGTTTGAAGTGATTATAAGCCCTGTGAATGTATTTATTTAATTTGTCACTTGCATGTTTTTTTGTTTTTTTTGTTTATGTTATTGTGTTGTGTCGTTTTGTTGATAATGTAACGCTAAGCACCAGCTCAGGTTTTTCTGACTGGATATGCCTTTTAGATAATACACTGAACCACCCACCTGCAGTGGTTACAATCTTTTTTTTTACACCAGCATGGAAATTACTTGTTTTGTTTAAATGGCAAAACTTTTAATAGTTCACAGTGGTGACAAATTGAAGCTTGCTGCCATAATGTATAAGTTCTGATGGCATTGTAAAATGGAATTTTCTGCCTCAACTCCCTTATCTCGTCAACAGGGAGTGTAATCAAAACAAAACAAAAATTCCAGCTCCTTCCACCAATGTCTGATAGCACCATGGGGGATTTATTAGGACCCCCCTATCCTTTGCCCATTTAAATGATCCCGGTTGCTAGGCACTCAACAGCGCCGGAGAAACTCATTAAACTCACAGGGTGTCAGTCACTATGTCCTGTCTCCATGGGACATGGCTTGTACTCTGACTAGATATGCATATCTCTACGGTGGGCCTATTGGGACATACCTCTCCACTGTGCCCAATCTACCTTGATTTCGCCACATTTAATGAATCCAACAAATTAGTTGGCAGACGTTTGATTAAAGAACGTGTCTTCGAAATGTATATGCCATATTATCATATGTCCTAATAAAATGTGCGCTTTGATAATTCTTTGGCCCCAATGTGTTCACCTTTTGTTATTGTGGGGTTTTGCCTTTCTTGTGTAACTTGTAGGAAAAAAAAGGCAACACTTTTTTAATGGGCATTCCTCTACACTTGACTTGTGTTGAGCTCTGCCCGGTCAAGGCGTAGGGAGTAAAACATGGCCGCTCTTTGTCTTTTGCCGTCTTCACAAGGAACCGCTTGACACTTTTCCTCTTGATTCCTCGGCGAGGTCTGACACAGCGCTCCACATTGACTTCAGCTCCCCCGAGGCGACGGCTCCCGCCACCATAGGACCGAGCCTTAATTATACAATGTGCAGGATATTTGGTGCGATTTTAAAAAGTGTGCTGGATTCTTCTTTGGCAGTCACTGCCACGCTCCCCTACTGGGAGGTCCTGTCAGACTCCCCCCTTCCTCTTTGCTCAGGGAAATGAAAGGCTAGATAGAAAAGGAATAATGGAGAATGCATTTCAACGGCAGGGGTGGAACGCAGAGGCGTAAGAAGTCCTCAGCGAGACCCTCATTTTACATGGAACAGGTGGGAGACTCTTTTGTTCTCTTCCCGCTGTTAAAATCCATTTAGTTCCTCGTATTTGACATGCCGCGAGGAGCCCTCACCAGGTTAGAAAAGGGGCCCCCACGTAAAAAGGCTCCTGCCTCTTTACCAAGCTCAAGTCCTGTTTGTCAAGTCCAGTGGCAGTGTCAAATTGACTCAAAGAGGCTTCGGTTGCTACGCCACTGTAGTTAATGAATTTGTCTGAATGCAAGTCAATCCCTTCTCTATTTCCTTTTAAAATAAAGGACTGTAACTACCTAGGCAGAGGGCTTCATTTGAATGCATGACCATGCCCTGCTACATAGCACAGTGAACACTGTCAGGGCCTAAGGTTATGTTTATTTTAATACCCTCTTACATTATTAAAAATGATTGGCATTTATTATAATGTTTCTACCAACTGCAAAATATATAGGCTTTTTAAACTATTCACCCTGTGTGCCATTAGCGAACAGTTTGGAATTTGATTCATGTATTTTTATTTTGTTGATCTTACCGGTATTATCGTGTAGGTCTTATAGGGGAACATGTCTTAGGTTGAGGATCACAGATGGCACACTGTAGACTGAACTCCTCTCGCTGTGGCAGTCATCGAGGTGATTTGCACTTGGTCACTGTTGCTGCTGAGAGGCGTTTCAAGGGAGACTTTTCATAATTCATCACGTCATTACTCTGTCCAATATGTTATTTACGTGGGTGGCTGTTTGCCTTGTTGCCAAACCTCATAAATATGAAAGGCTTTGCCTGGATTCCCAAACGGAGGGTTGAGCTGTCGAAAGCTGTTGAAATCTCCTAGAGTTACCATACAGAAAATCTAAATAGTAAATAATAAAAGTGAAAAGAAAACTGAAGGGGGGATGTGTTTTCCTCTCTGTTAACTGTTTTTTCTCCCTCTTTTTTCCCCCTCTCTTTTTTTCTGGCAGTAGAAGACAATGTGACAGAGGACCAGCACAGTCCTGGGCAGACTGCCATTCCGAGTGGTAATGCCCCATTTCATATTTCATAATTTTCTGGTCTGGAAAGTGGTGTGTGTGTGTGTGTGTGTGTCAGTGTGTGTGTGTGTGTTTGAAAGAGCGAGAGAGAGAGAGAGAGAGAGAGAGAGAGAGAGAGAGAGAGAGAGAGAGAGAGAGAGAGAGAGAGAAAGAAAGAGAGCGTCTGTGTTTGTTTCCTGAATGAGATTAACTGTCAAACGTTGTCACTCTTGTGTATAATCTGTACTGCGCATAATCTCACCTGCATGATCGTGTGCATTTTTGCATGCATGTTTGCATTTGTATTTAATTAAGAGAGAAAGAGTTCCATTTGATGCTGTGGAATGTATACACTTAGCGTGACATTTGTGTCTACACATCGGTAAGGGTACGTCAATGCTGTGTGTGCGTGTGTTTGCGTGGGGTAACTTTGTGTCTATCAGTGCGCGCGTGTGTGTGAGTGCGCTCGCGTGTCTTTGTTTCCCGCTCCGTGATGTAGAATAGAGCTAGCCAGCCAGCCAGATGAATGTGTCCTGTCTCCTGGTGTGGCATTCAGCGTGGCCCTCCAGGAGCAGAGCGGTAATTCAGGTCAGCCCAGCACTGAGCCCCCCCTTTGAATGAGGCCTGCTCTTGATGCATGTATTTCTTTTTCCATTTCATTTGTCTCTACTAAAGGTTAAGTCTCACGCGTGGTTATTTTAAACCTGATATGGATGGCTTCGCCCAGCAGGCTGGGGACCCAGGGTGCTCCGAGGTTGGCCACTTTAGGGCCTTCGTTTACCCAACTCCTTTCATGTTTCTCGAACAGAGGTGTCCCCGTGCAAAAGCAAAGGGGCGGTGTCGCTCTCCTCCTTTTTCTTTGTTCTTTCTTTCTTTCTTTTTTGTTTGTTTTGTTGTTCCCCTCTTGGTTTTTGTTCTCCATGGCGTGCTGCTTGTCAGTTACGGGGGTTCATTCAGGCACATTCTTAAAACCACAACGCGGTGTTTTAGGGCTATAGCGAAGAGCGCTCCCACGTCGCTCTGTGGCTGACTGTGTTGCTGCGTATTGATGGATGTTGATGGGTGGTGGTGTGGTTGTGTGTGTGGGGAGGGGAGGGAGGGGGCTTGTGCTGTTGCCTCCCCAGGCCAAGCCAAAGGGGACTCGGGGGCCGGGGGTAAGAGCCTGGCTTCCCTGGGAGACCACCTGTCATCCAGAGCCAAAGCAGGCCTAATGAGTGGGCCTGATTACAACGACCCCCTCAGACACACGCCTCTGCTTCTCCCTCCCCGCCTCCGCCGTCTACACAGCACCAAGACGACAGCCGCCACATGATCGATGTCTGCCTGTGGAGAAATCAAGAGGGCGCACAAATTAATTTCTCACTTTTCTCGTTTGACTTCGTCTGCCTGATTTCTTTTCCAACCCCCGCTCAGGCGCCATTAATGCCGAGAGAAGAGAGCTGTTTGTTGCTAAACTTGAACAACTTAGATTGGGTGCTAAGCATTCGCAAAACTATTAGGCCGTTATTAACCTAGATCTCATGCTGCTTGAGCAACTTTGACGGGCGGCAAAAAAATCCAGCCCTTAAAGTTATATTTTACGTAAGACATCAATAATTTCAATGAAACACAATGAAGCGGCTTACCTGCTTCTTGTTAGCCCCTGTGATTGACACAGCAACAATAGCCATTAGGCCCTTGACAAGCTCACAGCTCCACCAGGCATGGTGTCGATTGGTTGACAAGTGGACCCCCAGTCGAGCTCCTATGTGGGGCTGTGAGGCGTTCGGCCGCCCCTGCGTCCTCCAGCGCATTCACGTTTTGATATGTAGCAGAAAGCCGAAGCAGGGCCGTGTAACAAAAGCCCCTAAAAGAGAGACAGCCTTATACTTAGCGTGGAGGGGCAGGCACAGTGTGATGTGGGAGATTTAATGAGGCAGTGGGCTTTTTCACCCGGTGAGTGTCGAGCAGGCTTAAGATCGGCAGCTCGGCTTTACCACGGCGCTGGCTGGGTGTAATTATAACCACATGCTCCTTACTCTTTCTTCTCGCCCTTTTTATATATACTTCTCTTCTTTTTCTCCCTCCCCCCCCCCCCCCCCCCCCCTTCCCTTCTACTTGCCCCGTGCTGTGAAAGGTTGCCGCTGTTTTGTGGAAAAGGGTGTCGGTGCCGTAAATGTGGAGTGGACTAAGTCGGGAAGGATGTCAGGGGGTGGGAGGGTGTCTGACAGCTGTGGATGCCAAGGTACTGGGAGTGTGGGGGGCTGGCGTAGCGCGCCCGATGTTGCTCTGTCTGAGGCGGAGGCAGCCGCAGATCAATGCGGTGCAGGGCTCGCTCCGGCAGGAAGGGGAAGGCGGCCCTCGCACGCGGGCACTCCTGAAATCATATTCTCTATTATTCATTTCCTTTGTTGTTCGACTGCTCTAATGGCGTGGCAAGGCGCTCCGTTCGATATCGTTGTGCCGTGTGCAAGACACGGAGGAAGTCGAGAAAGAGGCAGATTAAGACGCATAAGAACGGGGTTTAAAAAAAAAATAAAATAGTAATATCTGAATGCTTTGATATCCGTTCCTTTGTATCCTTATTTCCTGTTTGGTGTGAGGTTGTTTTAGTTTTTTTTAAATGGCGAAAAATACCATCTGTGTCACCTGTGATGTTATGTGGCGCTGCCTTTAATGTAACATTCTGTGTGGTTTCTCTTGTTTGTTCTCCCTGCTCCAGTAATTGTTTGGCAGCATTCTCTCTCTCTCTCTCTCTCTCTCTCTCTCTGTGCACCATTTTATCTTTCTCTCAGCGTGCATCATAAAAATTTCATAAATACGCCGCATGTTGATTTGTGACATATAACAAGCTGGGAAAACAGCATTTCTGCTCATGTCTACAGCGCCGTGCTCATATTTGTGTTTTTTTGTTAAGGCTAAATTGGTAAAGACAAGACCGTATTAGAAACGAGACAGATTCACCTTCATAGATCCACCTCCGAAGATAACCGGGTCATTACTTCGTCATTTGCCTCTAATACAAATCAATTTGGCCTGAATACGATGAATTGGATTCCATGCATGGGGCCACGTTGGACGGCCTGGAAACACAGGCTCAAACGCTTGACAATCTGTAACGATCTGCCGACCGCCGCGCTCGCCGCCGCGTCGCCAGATCATGCCATTTCTTAATGACCCGGGGATCAGTGGAGGCGACGGCGCAGGCACGGGAGCCCCAAATCCCCTCCACGCCGAGGAGGATCCACTCGCAGGCACGCGCGGCATCAGAACGCCGCCTGACCTATATATGGCGGGCGCTCGGCAAAAGTTTGAGATTTTTAAATAATGAGGTGCCGGCACCCGTGTGAAGGTTATTCAATCTTAATGTCCTCCTATTTCTGACAGCCTCCCTCTCTCTGATAAAGGAGCCGGCACACCTTTGATCAAGGCCCGCCGACATGTGTCGACAGAAGCTGCTCGCTGGTTAAAATAAATTCTTAATTTGAAGTTGGGGGGGGGTGGTGGTGGTTGTTGGGGGAGCTGGGGGAGGGTTCACCAGGGAGGGGGCTCTTCACAGGTTTTAGTCTCTGGGAAAAGGAAGGCAAGTGGAGGGGAGAGGTGAGTGTGCGACATTGTGTTTCGCCACCCAGGTCTTCCAGTGCACACGGAGTGGCTCGAGGTGAGGCCTCTTTTGTTGCCAGAGGACCTCAGGGCAAGACGGAGCCGACGATCACTCAGGGTGGTTCCAAGCCCGGCTTTGAACTAATAATGATTGCACGGAATTGAACATTTAAATCAGGAGCAGTCGATGTTCCTCCTGATACAATCTAAAAGAATAGTTCCGGGTTTTCCAACGGTCCACGGCCCTCCCTTACATTCTCTTTCCCTTGCCCATTGTCTCTTTCTCTCCCCAACAGTCCTTTGTCCGCCCCCCCCCCCCCCCCCCCCCGTGGCCAGAGTGTTCCCACCTGTACCAGTGGGTGGCCAGGCCGCGGGGGGTGGCATGGGAGGGGGGCTCTTTGCTACAGGACCGGGGGGTCCCCGGTGGGGCCGAGGGAGCACAGTGGAGGACATCAATTAAAACACTATAAATATTTAAGAGCAGAAATATTCAATAATATAAAAGGGTGGGGGGTCCGGGGGGGCTCCGGTGCTCACTGCCCAGATGAAAGTTGTGGTATGATAAATGTCACCGGGCACCTAAGCAGACCCCCAAGAGGAGACAGAGTGATGGATGGACCGGGGGACTTGTTAGTCGGCTCCAAGCAGTGTCAGTCACTGTCCAGAAATCCACCTTTTTGTTAGATCCATATCTAGAAAGTTTATCCCGCATTTGGTTTTTCAAAATGCAATTGCGTTTCAGATTTAATTTGAACGGGGGGGGGGGGGGGGGGGGGGGGGACTGATTTAATTTCTGTTGAGCCAGGTTTTTGTCTCTGTTTGGAATTTTCACGCAGCATTAATTTATATGTTCATACATTCCACTTATACATTCGAAAAGTGACAGATTTGACTCCGATATTACAATATTATATTACAAAATTGGAATACATACAAAACTCTATTTTATGAAACCACTGCATCCAACCTCTTCTATTCTTTCAAATGATTAGCCGTAAAAGACGGGGGGGGGGGGGGGGGGGGGGGGGGTGCAAACCTTTCTAACATGCTGCACACATACAAACATACCTCCCATCACTCCGGGGGTGATTGTCAGGCGTCCTATCAGCCGCGGCCCATTGATCTCCTGTCCAGCCGGTAGAGGCTTCCTGGAGGCGATGTCCTGATCTGATGGATTACCGGACAGAGTCCAGAGAGAGGCCCAGCCAGCCTCACTGTAGACGTGGGTCTCTTAATCCCAATCGTGACCTTGCCATGTCAGCGTTTCCCCCCCCCTCCCCCCAGCCCCCCCCCCCCCCCCCCCCCCCAGCGCCCCCCCCCCCCCCCCCCCCCCCCCCCCTCGCCCCCATGACGCGTACACAAACCCACAGCGGTTAGAGTCTCGAACACCGGATCACAGGGAGGTCGTTTGGTTGCACCAGGGGCCAGTGACCCGGCTAAGACTGACTGGACGGTTGGTTTAAATGAAAGGAAACCAGACAATGCAGGTCTGGAGAGAGATCAATGGTGGTAAACCTGGGCTGAAGATTGTTTGAACATTGAAGAGCGGGCTCGAAGTGCATAATAGGTGCAACAAGGAATGATCTGAGTGATATCCAGATGTCTAGCGAAATCCATCCACCGCGCGTTTGAATTACGTTGTGTTACATGATTTATGTATGCTGTGGGGTGATTCTTTAGAAGATAATATTTATTTGTTACCGCTAACCGCAGCCATGGGCAGTCTGTGAAAAGACGTTTTCACAGTGTCTCTGTGAGACGCATTTCTTCGGAGCTCTGCGTCGGCATTGTGTGGCTGAATCGTACGTCTATATTTCGTGGCTTTTGGCCTTAGTCTAAAGCGTCTCCCCCCCCCGAGCGAGAGAGGGCTGCATCTGTGTCGATTGGGCTGGGATTTTCATTTTCTTGAAACACCTTCTGCTCTGTTCCGCATGGTCCCACCGGGGACTGTGGGCCTGATATTTTTAGAGGGCATGTTCCGAGAGCCTCCGTCGCCAAGAGGGAAGGACAATGGAGGGTGTGATGTTACATCAATACCCGAGTAGGGGGTGGGGGGGTAAGGAAAAATCCTGGGTGGCCTTGATGAGTTCTGGAGCGCTGCTCCTCGAAGGAATTTCACACTCTTTGAGAGCACCCCACAGAAGGAGGAGGACCTAAAATGGCCGCCCGTGTGTGTGCATGCCGCTCCGGCTTCTTGCCAGACTCGCGCGGCAATGCAGCCCCTCTCTCCATGTCGCCGGGCGCTTTTAAAAAAAACGAAGTGGAAACGTTCCTCCTCCGGAGTCTCGGGCGTTGTTGCTGGAGCACTAGCAGTGGTGGGCCTCAAAATGGCCGCCGGTGCAAGGCTGCACTCCCCCTACCCAGCAAGCTTTTGGGAGCTAAACCAGTGGGGCATGATTGTTTAATTGTGTGAGCATGGCTTTGTAATCAGCAGCATTGTATTGAAGTGTGGGAGAGGCCCAGCAGGGGAGAGTGACAGGACTGCAGGCCATGCTGCCTCATCACAAAATGGTGTGATCTTCTCCCTCTTGTTGTTTTCCGACCCCTCCAAATGAAGAGGTAGTTAGGTGAAGGAGAGAGAACGTCGCGAATTGCCGTGGTGTGTTTTTCTAGATGCGGTGTAGAAGACCCAGGCTTTGTCTCCCCGGTAATGTGGTAAGCCGATTCCTAGCGGAGGTGGCCCACCCCTGGCACTGCTACAGCACAAAGCCAACAAGAGACAAAACTGCAGATGGATTGAAGAATATTGATGTGCGCGACCTGCGGCTGCCTGCAAGCAAGGCTGAATAATTCAGGGAAGTGTGTCGCGGGCGACGGCGTAGCACACACCAATCTCAGCCCTGTGCGTGCTACGCTACTCCGCCTTATTCACCCCGAGTTCGGGGGGCTGGATGGATGTCTAGATTATGGGGCCAGTTCCCCCCTCTCCTTTGACAGACGCAGAGTGATGCAATTCAGCGTTTTCAAGTGGAATTTCATCTGTTCTGGTCCAGCCGACCGGCAATCCCCGATTTATTAACAACACATATTCCCATCAGTCTAGTTTCATATACTGTACTTTTACCTGGGTGAGGGAGAGCAAACACTACGTTGAACCATTTTTTAATAACAGAGATGGGGATGGGCATGTGTGTGATCCATATTATACAATGGATCAATGTGTGCGTGAGTTTGTTTTCGTGCGTGTGCGCACATGCATGCGTATGATGCGCTGCCGCTTCACAGTGCCGATGTGTCCCGTGCACGTGGGCGCGCACGCGCGTGTCCGTGCGCGTCCTGCGTGCGTGTGCATCCGTTGTCTAGCGCCTGGTTTTCCCGCACGCTCACCTGCCCAGCAGTTATGGTGCGAGTGGCTTGAGTTACACTCGGCCAAATTGAAGCTGCATTTTTATTGCGGCTTTTATTATTGTTTTTATTAAATCCGGAGTCTAGAAATCTGTTTTATTGTCACCCAGAGGAAGCTTGTCGCTCCTCGCCGTGCGGGGGTCACTCCACTGACTGTGTGGCACTGTCATTTCCTGCGCTTTGGCAGATCCAGAGAGCGCCCTCGGGAGGGCGGCGGAGGACGATGAGGCCGGCCGTCTGAGGAAGACGCTGCCGTCTCCAGAGGAAGGCGACGAGGGAGAGGAGGAGGACGAGGAGCCCGCGCTGCACAGCTGCCACGGCTGCCGGCAGGTGTTCGAGTCGCTGAGCGATCTCACCGAACACAAGATTAATCAATGCCAGCTGACAGGTAAACAACGCTCAGCCCACCGAGCCCTCCCCACCACTCTGCCACTCAGCTCCCTATGTCTCTCTCTCTCTCTCTCTCTCTCTCTCTCTCTCTGTATTCCAGTACATCTGTATTTAGCTTTCTCCTTATTTCACATTCACTTTCTCTATTTCTATCTCTATCGTTCTCTCTCTCTTGCTCTCTCTCTCTCTCTCTCTCTCTCTCGCTTCCACTTGACTCCCTGCACTGGAGAATAAGCCCCACCACACAGCATGCTGAATGCGCTGCACCTAGGGGTGCGCCACTAGACTACCAACTAGCTTTGTGCATTTCCGACACCTAAGTAACACACACACACACACACACACACACACACCCATACATACATACATACACTCACACGCCCGCATGCATGATCCATATTGTATGCAGTCAATAAGTTTGTAGATTTATTATTCTATGTCCTTGTCTATGCCTGTGTGCCCGTAGGCCGTCGCCACACAGCACTGCGCTTCCACTAACAATAGCTTCAGTCGGCTCCAATGTAAGCCAATGTCATTGAGGCCCCCCAGTCACCAGAGAGTCCCCGTGGTGAGCCGATCCCTAGTCCAGGGAAGTCCCCCCTGCAGTAGGGGAGGCTGGCTAGCCGTAGCCCCCCCAACCCATGGGGAGCCTGAGAGAAGGGGCCATTGGTAGAGTGTGACATTGGGCCTGCTGATGGACGATCGGGGCTATAAATACGTCTGACAAGGTGGCAGACAGGACTAATGACGGCCACTGAGGGTTTCCATGTGCCTCTCCTGGACGTCGACAAGCGCCACCTGACACACATTTCATTTTTTTATTTTTTCGTTTGTGTTTTTTTTCACGCGGGCGCGCGCACGCTTTTCTCCTTTCCTCCGAGACCGAATTCAAACTAGAGATGACTGCAGAGGGACCCGTCAGTGAAGTAGTAGGGTTTTTTCTGTAGTTTTTTGATTGAAGGGTGACTGTGAGAGCTCTGTTAGATGGAAACGAAAGGCTGGTCTCCCCCTTTTGTTTACGCACAGGCCTGGTTTGATTTCATATCCAGCTGACCACCAATTGTAGGGTTGGGAGGATTCTGAGTGGTCTCCGATTTCTAAACACCCAGTCAGATATCCCACATGAGCGTTACAAAGTTTTTCCATTTAGTGGGAGCCAATCCCACAGAACATTGCTGCGTGCGTGTCTCTGTGTGTGTGTGTGTGTGTGTGTGTGTGTGTGTGTGTGTGTGCACACAAGAGAGAACATTTTGTGGCACATGCATCAACGTCAGCGTGTGCATGCATGCATTTTTACAGTCTGTTGCGTCTGCGTGAGTGTTTGCGTGCGCGCGCGCGCGCGTGTCTGAGTTCAAGGGAATTGTGTGTGTGTCTTCATGTGTGTGTTAATTCTCAACTAGCATGAAAAAGGTGTGAAAATCTATGTAATGTTAACGTGCACATTACTGTGATCCAACCAAATCATTCTTCCACTGGTATGGAACAAAGAGCAGATCTCCCACACATTTCCTATGCACCCAGCCAGCAATCCATCAAGGCAGCAGTGATTCACGAACATTATATCTGCCGTGCGTGTGAAATCAAAAGACAAAGGCCATTATGAAAAGATCATAAAGAGAAAGAGTTCACAACACTGTGCCTAAATCAAAGCCATTGTTTCTTCACGGTGCGTCTCTCTTTTTTTTTCTCTCTCTCCATGTTATTCATATTTATTTTCTATTGTTTCGGTCTGCAGGGAGGTAAAGGGCTGCTCAATGCAACAACCTCAGTCAGGTCAAAAACAACAACCGTGGCACTTCCGAACTCGGACAAGTCTTTTATGTTGGACATGGTCGTCGGCGGGGGTCCTGCCGAACTCGTAGCCGTATTTTTTTCCCCCCCTCCTATAATTAAGCTAGCCTTTTATTAATGTCAATCTCACGGGCAAATAACTCTTAATTGGCCAATGTTGAAAAACGCCGTTTGGATCGGAGCCCCTGTGGAAGGGAAACAAGAGAATCTAATTGCCATTAGGGTATTGTGATTGTGCAGAAGCACTCTATTAGCATTCAAACACAGTGGGAAAAGACAAACTTCTGGATGGCATGCTAACCAACTGTGTGTTTGTGTGTGTGCGCGTGCGTCTGTGTGTGAGTGTGTGTGTGTGTGTGTGTGTGTGTGTGTGTGTCCCCCCCTTAGCTGGAATACTGTCTGAGATTTCCTATGCGGCATTATGTAGACATCCATGACCAATTAATCTGCTTTACATCCAGTCTCCGCTTGCAGATGGATGCTTTATTAGAGACATTTCCCAATCAACTGAAGGCACCTGCTAGACTCTTCGTTGGTTGGGGCGTATCTCGACGTTTTGGGTTGGCTAAACAATATTAGGAGCTTGACTGGAACCAATCCCCGCCGCCCGTCCATTCGGCTTCCGCTCTCCTGACAAAATGGAGCGCTCACGTTTCAAAGAGACATGTTGGTGACCAGCGAAAAGATGCACTTGACACACGTACATTCCCCCGACACGCTTATGTACACAGACACACAGACACACCATGACCCACTCTACCTCACACACACACACACACACACACACACACACACACACACTCTCACGCTCACTCCCTCCACCGCTTGGCTTTTCACAAACTCTCGACCCGCAGACCCAACAGACAAAACCAAAGTGGGCGCCCACTCCTGCAGCACGGAGGCCACGCCCGACGGACGGACAGAGAGACGGAGAAAGATGTAACATGTCACCCCCGATCAATGGCGGCCATTGTCTCCCCCCTGTCTGGTGGAGGTATAACACCTTTCCATGCACTTAAGCCGTGACCACTGCAGTGCGCTAAGGGAGCCCGGGGGTATGGATTGCCTCGTGTCCACCGATGCGATCGGTGCCTATCGATCGCGCTAATGCTGGACTGCGGAGGAAGGCGGGCGAGCGAGCCTGGGAGAGAGGCAGGGAGAGAGAGAGAGAGAGAGAGAGAGAGAGAGAGAGGGAGAGAAAGAGAGAGGGAGAGGGAGTTGAGTGCTGCAGGAATGCGTCCCCGGGGAGTCCGTCTTGGGCTGGGGCAGGGCTTCAGGAATGCTCCCCTGGAGACTCTGGCGAAGGCTGGGGCAGGGCTTGGAAGAATGCTCCTCCAGAGAATTGGAAGGAGAAAAGAGAGAGAGAGAGAGAGAAAGAGAGAGAGAAACAGGGGGAGAGGGTGAAAGGGGGTGTAAGGGGGCTGGGGCAGGGCCGAAGGAATGCTCCCCCAGAGCGCCCCTCTAACTCCGGGGGCAGCAGTGGAGGGGAGAGCTGGCTGGCTCCCCCGTTCCCCTCTGGCTCCAGGATGGCTGGGGGATCAGGTTTCCGTTTGGGGATCAGCATCCTGCCGTCAGGGCTTTAGGCGGCCCAGGGGAGGAGACAGGAGGCGCTTCCACTCCACAGGCCCCCTCGCTCTCTCTCGCTGTCTCTCTCTTTCTCTCTCTCTCTCTGAGAAAAACACTCCTCAGATTCTTCTTTGTCTCACTGTCTCACTGTATGGTCTGTTCCACTCCTGTCGGGAGTGATCTTTTGTCCGGGAAGACAAACGGTGGGTTCTCCACGACACACATGCGCACAGATCGCGAAAGAGGCACACTCTTGATGGTAGCTACACCACTTGGTAGGGGAATCTGGGCACGGTGTTAGGCACTACCTTGGTTTGATCAACCTGACGGTAAATAAAAATAAGGACATCAGGGTCCGGCTCGAATTCAAAAGAATTCATTTCTTCACAAAGGCTTCAGCTGTCACTTACCCCCCACCCCTTGCTGCGTTGGAAGGCATTTGAATAGTTCTGCACACACTGGCACACAAACACACACACACACACACACACACACACACACACACACACACACACACACACACACACACACACACACACACACACACACACACACACACACACACACACACACACACACACACACACACACACACACACACACACACACACTCAGGCTGTCAGCCTGGTGGCCATTCTTTCATTACGGGCCCTGCTCCCTTGAGCAACACCTTTTCTTGTGTCCTTCACTGGAGGAGGGGCACGGCGTCTCCCCCCGGAGAGATCCGTGGCCTGCTATTTTAACCCTCTGCGAGATGACCTTTTTAATAAGTGTCTTTCTCTGTTTTCCTGCCGGCCACTGTGAGAGCAAACAGAGCATGTCTTCTGCTTCCCTCAGATAAAGAAATCAATCAGGGAAGGGTGCAAGAGGGAGAGAGAGGGAGGGAGAGAGAGAGAGAGACAGAGAACTGGGCCATATATGGATTTATATTATGTAGATTTCCCCCCCTCTCCATCCAAAGCCTTTAGAGACCTTCAAATGCGTTCAGCTCCAATAAAGTACATTCCGGATTTATGAGAAAAATACAAATGAGATGCTCTACATTAATACGGGATATACAACGCAGACTTTGGAAATATCATGTGAATAGTATTGGACACGTTTCCAATATGAAGATTCAGATGTGTTTGGTTGTAGGCCGTAATGGATATTTTGGTAGTTCCAGTCGGATCTGGCTGTTTTTCTTCTTTGACCAGGCCATGTTTGTTTTAAATGTAGAGCTGCCATTAACGTCGCGTTTCTGGGGCAGGAGCATGGAAATGTTAGCTCATAGCCACATCTCCAAGTCTCTGGCAGAGCATGTTTTGTAATAACTGTTTCCAATAGACTGCCATTGGCAGAGACAGGCACCTTTTTTTTTCCCACCCCCAACTTTTGTGTATTGATCCAGCAGCTGCGTCGAGGCTGCCAAGAGGAATGTGCCGCGCTGCAGCGACTGTATTTTGCTTCAAACGGCATGCGTGAGAGGGGAGGCGACAGGAGCAGACCTGATTAGCCGAACTCAGAGCGGCTGCCGCTCATCGGAAATTCTGCCGCCTTCCCTTTTTTTTTGCCGGGACGTCTTGCGACAAGCCGCGACAGAGAGCCGCACACTGATTGCAAGGCTTTGAAAAGCGGGCGAGGCGGTCAGGGGAGAACAGTGGCTTCCGACACCCGGCAGCCTCGGAAAAGAGACCTCATGCCGGAGCGAGCGGCGCTCCGAAACGGGGCGCAAGGCTTCCCCCACCCGCGCACGCGCGTTTGCGAAGCCCGTATGTGTGCGTGACTTTTTCGTCCTCTTCCTCGGAGCACGGGCGTGTGTTTGTTGTTGTCGCGTGCGCGTGTTTCTTCCGTGTGTCTACGTGGGTGTGCGCGCGTGCATGAAAGGAGCAGGGGTTTGACTCCTCCATGTAGCGTACCCCCCCCCCCGTGTTCCTCCTCAGTGCAGCAGAGACGGTAACAGGAGAGTGTCATTAGGAATTCAAAGCATTTGGCCTCGTGAGGACGCCCTCTTCCTCTCTCCCCTGTGCTTCACACCGCACACATTATGCACCCGTATAAAGTATTTATTGGTCTTTGTCAGACGCGCACTGCAGTTTTCTGCAGAAAAAGGGCCCGTCAGAATGAAATACGGAGGCTTGCGTATTGTGTGTGCTCTTGTTGGTGTATCAGGAGGACGTGACGGCAAGGCCAGCTTGGCACCTCACCTTTCGGTCTCACACTGCCGTGCTCTCGCGTTCTCTCACGGCAAGTCAGTCACTCGTGCACACGCACGCACACGTGAACGCAGGCACGCACACCACCGTGCACACACCTGGGTGCTCTGAGCTCTTCCATTGCAGACTGCTACACACAATCCGTCACCCGAAGGGCTAAATGACATGTTAAAACATTCATCCGGTCGACCTCCTTTGTTGCCAGCTGCAATAGTAGGGGTTGACACGAGGCGAATATTCTAGACCACCTCCTATCCAATGCAGCTCAAGTACAAGAATTGTAAATTGACATTCTTGTAAGATGTGGTTTTTTTTTTTCTACCACGGTTTCGTATCGACCATGCATCCCTGTAAGCAGAGTGCAGAGTTCCCGGTCCTTGTTTTGGTGGGGATCCACGCGCCCGGGCACCAGCTCTGCCTGCTCTTTGTTCGCTCTCCTCCTCAGCCCGCCAGCTCCTTTTCACCGGCGCAGGCAGAGAGAATGGCACATTAAATCTTAATAGGACTGCGTCTGGCCGCGTTGAATTGCGGCGCGTGTTAAAGCCGCCGCTTTCCTCCCCCTTGGCACGCGCCGGTGGAAGTGGAAAACAATTGAACGAAAAGAAAGAGCCGCTCCCTCGCTCAACGGACGCGAAGCGAGCTCCGGTCATTCCGCCAGACAGGTGGACCCGGAGGTCGCCAGGCACAGAGACGACCTGGGCCCTCGCAGAGACGCTGGGCCGGCGAGCGCCTACGGGTAGGTAGGCGGAGGAATGCGGCGAGATGAACCAACGCTGAAACTAAAAGCCACTCTATCCGGAACGGCTGGGCCTGTGTTTAAAAAAAAAAAAAAGAAGCAATACATGAATACTGCAGAGGCCCAAATCCTCTCGTCGGTTTAGGGACAATGTGTACAGGAAAAGGGAGCGAGACGGGGGAGCGCCGTTGTGGCGGGGGGCAGAGAGAGAGAGAAAGAGAGACAGGGGGTGAGGGGAGTAGAGAGAGGCAGCATTAGCTGGGCCCATCAGAGGCGGTAATTACCCGATGATGAGTTGACTGGCGGCGTGTCCGGCGTCCACCCACTGCTGCTGCTGGGTGGGGCTGCCGGAGCCTGATAAGGCCAGCGGTGGGCTTATCTGTGAGGAGGACAGGCCCCAGGTCTGCCAGGCAAATCCATCCCGCCGCCCACCGGCCACCCAGCCCCCTTTATATTAACGACATCATTAATGCTAGCCAGGTTACGTGCGCCGACTCGGAAGAGAGCGAGACAGAGAAAGAAAGAATATAGAGTCCCAATCCGTGCACGAGCGGCCTCTCTGGGTCGCCGAGGCGCCGCTCGACGTGTTTTGAAAGCGGGGGTGGAAGTGGTGGAGATGTTTGCCAGGTAGGCAGCCCACCGAAGGGGCACGTAGCTGGGCCAGCTTGGATCTTACCTTTGGGCGCCGTGCCTTTTCCTCTGGGCCACAGCAATTCAAATGATTTGCTTTTCTCTCTTTCAAGCGTGCGCCCGTCTGCTCCCCGGAATAGTGATGAAGTGGATTCAGAGAAACACAAACGAGGCAGGTGGAATGAGGAAAATATGAATCTTGAAAACTTTATGAACAGTGTGACCTATGTTTTTCCCCTCTATTGTATTCTCTGTGAAATGTTGATTCTCAACTCTCCACTGAATTTTCTCTGCAGTGTTATTTTAGTTATTAAGTGCTTATGTGTCAGTGTATGTGTGTGTGTGTGTGTGTGTGTGTGTGTGTGTGTGTGTGAGTGTGTATTCACCTCTTTTTTAATAGTGTAAATCTATCAATCTTCATTTCTCACAAAAACATGCTTGCTTTTCAAAAAGGCAGACATGCAAATATTCCAATCAGCGCACATCATATCACCCTGAGATGGCTCCTTTTATCAGATAACATTGTGTTTGCTGTAATCATGTTTCCTTTGATCAGAAGGCTGCAAAACAGGTGTCTGGTGTGCTTGTGACAAATGAGTGCTCGCTCGCTCCGCTTAGAATTAATAAACAATCACGTAAAGTGTGAAACATGAACAAACACTCGACGCGTAATTAAGACTCCCGGCATTAGCATATCAAATGCCAAAGAGCTTTCCGTAGGCCCGCGTCTCTCTGAGAGGGTGTCCGTGACGGGGGTTTATTTCAGAACCCCGTTCACCCGGCAAGACCCTCTCCGTGGCACATGGTACTAAAAGGAGC
The DNA here is from genome assembly GCA_026901105.3 of Galaxias olidus. Classification (NCBI taxonomy): domain Eukaryota; kingdom Metazoa; phylum Chordata; class Actinopteri; order Galaxiiformes; family Galaxiidae; genus Galaxias; species Galaxias olidus. Next base: position 63,010 of record JAPMUY010003334.1, read on the forward strand.
CCTGTCTCCACATTTGTTTTGGGGGGGGGGGGGGGGGCCATGCTACCACTGCTTACTAATGAAAAGGTCACCGCATTTCTGCCTACGTCGGCTAGGAAATGTACTGCACATCGATCCCCAGAGGGCCTGTTTTTTTTTCTCCGAGACGGCTTTGACCCAAACTGGCCGGTTGTGCAGTGTGGGAGGAAAGAGGGGAGGATGGAGACAGCAGGGCGGTGGAAAGAGTGACTGGTGCGACAGGTTTATTGGTCTCGGCGGGGGCCGCTCCGTGGAGGGAGCCCAGAGGAAGGAGGCCGGGCCAGCTGTGTGACGGCATCCTGCTGGCCGCCCAGGTTTAGGAACTCTGGGGCTCCGCTATCGCCGCCGCTCACGGTTCCCCCGCCCACCGCCTTCTACCCTCACCCCTCCCTGGGGTTGTTTTCCTTGGCCAGAGGGGGTGGTGTTTTGGGTGGGGGCCGGCTGCTGCTGCAGGGCTCACTGGAGCGGCCACTCCTAGACTCCAGGATATGGGGAGAGTTCACCCACAAACCCCCCCCCCAGCCCAGCAGGAGGACATAGGATTCTCAAATATCACATGCGGTAACACATTTGTTCGTCGCCACTAATTGCCACGTTCAGCCTGGAAGTTGGGTTCGTAAATACGCTTTTATGGGCAGGATGGGTGTCGTTTTAGGTCTCAAAGGCCACCAGCTGGATTAGACTTTGGCTATGGTGGATTGCGTGTGTGTGTGTGTGTGTGTGTGTGTGTGTGTGTGTGTGTGTCTGGCCATAGGCCCGCCACATATAACATCAGTGTGAAGTCAAACCATCAGGTAAAACAGAGATGTCCTTGTCCTTTTAAAAGCAGTTGACACCACGGGGGGTGAGAGTGTTTTTTTGGGGTGGGGGGTGTACACCACCGCCGGGACCGAAAAGGTCAGCTAATCTATTCCACCTCCAAGCTACCGAGCTCCGATCGATGGTCCGGGAGGAGCCAATCGATTTGATCAGAGGGCCCTCTCCTCCGAGACGGCTCACCCCCCCCCCCCCCCGCCTAGATTGCAGGCTGCCGCGGGGCTGCCGCGAGCCCCAGGCCCCGGGACGTGCCTCCGCCATCAGCCCGGGCATTAAAACCCCTGATTGAATAGCGACTGGCCACCTGTGGTCGCCGCGCTGGAAAGACGAGCCGCTGTTCCGCCCTCTGTTCCGAACGAGAGAACGGAGAACACCCGCGGTCACTGTGACGCCGTCTGCTCCGGTCGGGACTCATTGCTCATTCGCCGGACGTACGCTACACCCAAATCGAGTTTGAACTGAAAACGTGCCACGTAGGAATTTTTGGCAAGATGGCGGGGATTGACTGGGAGGGTAAACAAAGAGACACTGTTTTCTGGGGAGGATATTATGGGCCCTGCCGTCGAGTCATGCTGCATCATACACATGGTGGACTTGCTTTGTTGAACACTCCCCACAAATAGAGTCAACACCACAGAACCGGCGAGTGATTGGATTTTAATCCGATAGCATTATTATTCTGGCCTCCCATTGGCCGTTCATTACTCTCACCCAGAGCCTGTGTGGGCCGCCATCACCCAATCAGACGCGGGCCCGTATTCCAGGGAGCACGCTTTCGTTTGCATCCCTTAAACCCGGCGAGCTTTGCATCTCTCCGGGCCCGCCAACGGAATACCTAATTCCAAAGTAAACTGATTGCTCTTTCCAACGAGATTACGCTGTGATGATGTTAGCCAAATGAGACTGCTATTCGGATGCAACCGGGGCGGGCGAGGATGCTTACCAGAAGATGACTGATCAGCATGTTAAGAGAAATGAGGGCCAGAGGAAAAAGAGAAGAAAAAAAAAGGATGCGAGAGAGAGAGAGAGAGAGAGAGAGAGAGAGAGAGAGAGAGAGCGAGAGAGAGAGAGAGAGATGGAAAGAGAGGGAGACCGATCGAAAGAGTATCCGAGAGAGAGAGAGAGTTGTCCGTGTGGGGGTAAGCAGAAATGCAATTTGCTTCTCACCTCAGGCGACGAGGCTCGGAGGCCAGTAAATATGCAAAAAGGCTGTGTCTGGCCGTCAATATGCACACCCTGGATGATTACTAATATCCACTGCAGAAGACTCAGACCAAGGTGCGTTCGAAAGCAGAGACCAGGAAGAGTAGCCACCGGCGTGAGGCCAGTATAAGCCTCAAATCCGGCCCGATTTAGTATGGTTTTAATGTTGGTCAGTGGGAATCTAGAGCAGACCCTTTGCCAAAAACACGCAGGAAAGCGACTCGCTCAACTCCCCGACGACTTTGAAACTCGCTCGACCCCCCCCCCCCCCTTCTCTCCCCGTCGTTCGCCGTCGCCCTCGCCCCGGCTCATCTCGGACGGATATCGGATGTTGGCTGGCGCGGGCGCCGCAGTGCCTCACCGGCCCATTGTCATGCGGCGTCCGTAATCCGGGGGATGAAAACACCTAGGGGCCGCGCGCCGGGCTGGAGTCATTAGGTGTGTGCGTGGCTTAGCCGTGCAGCCAGATAAACCAGATGCCTCGGGATGGCCAGGGGTCATCTCTCGCTACGAGAACACTCTGTTGATGTCCTTGGCTAGCTCTCCCTTCATCCCCTCCACTTCTCCCTCTCTCTCTCTCGGCACCCCCCCCCCCCCTTCCCTCCCCCTCCACCCACCTGCTCGGTTGCTATACAGTCACCGCGCTCGCCCAGCTCGGTGTTAGCGCTTACCGTCGAAGAAGCCTTTACAGCTAGGGGCGACGAAGGGAGACAGACAGCCGGGAGAGGGGGCTTGTGGACTTGAGTTTGCGAAGCCGGAGGGTGTGCTACGTGCCCAGGGTAGCTAGTAAGGACCCGACGCCTGCCCGGTCTGCGGGTGGACACTTGTTTTAGCTGATCGTTAACGGGTCTGTCTCTCCGCCACCAGAGAGGCCCGAGACCGCCTCCTATAGAGTGCCGCCTCCATCATCTAAAATGCGCAGTGAGCCCATCGCCCACATCCAGGAACACCAGCGAGAGGACCGTTTAAAAAAAACACAACGTAACCAAATAAAAATGTAGCGAATGTGTGCGGCGCTCTCCGGCGTATTGGACGGATTTGTGTGTGTGTGTGTTTTCCGAGGGAGGGGGGCGAGCTTTACCCTCTGCAGTGAGGGCACGAGGCTCGAGGATGTTTACCTGGCATGGTGCCTGTTGTTGCTTCCCTCCTGTAGAGGAATGGCAGGCCGGGATAGTGCGTATGTGAGCCCGGGCGTGCGGTTGTGCGCGTGGGCGTGTGGTGTGTGTGTGTGTGTGTGTGTGTGTGTGTGTGTGTGTGCGTACAGAGGAGATCATTAGGCAGGCAAAGGGTCAGGGAGCCAACGCTCCATCCTGCCTGGAAAAGATCTACCTCCAAATGTAAGCGTTTGCTCTTGTCTTAGGAATGGACAGGATGAGTTAGGGGAGGGAGGGTGGGGGGTTCCTCAATCCCACCGAGGCATCCGTCAAGTCAGCCATCCATCTCCCCCCTCCGTCCATTTCTCCTTTCATTTACTCACGGAGCCATTTATCCGTCCTCGCCGGTGGCTGAGGGGCCATGTCTCTTTGTGGCCCTGGTAATCTGGACCAATTTCCCCGGCAATTTATTTCCCGGCCAAACTGGTCAAGCAGCGGAGGGCTGCTCAAGGTAGCGCCACTCAGCCCCACAAAAACCTCCTCTCACCCGGCCCCGCTGAACCAATCAGAGCCTCTGATTAGCCCCTTCAAAGCCTGCCCCTCTTTCTGTTGGATGTTTTCTATCCAGGAACGAAAGATATTCTACCTTTGTCTCTTTCTCTCTCTCTCTCTCTCTCTCTCTCAGTTTCCTCTTTCCCACTTCCTCCCCACAGCGTTGGTTTGCCGTTCATATCCGTTTTATTCTCTCCCCCTCGCTCATTGTCTGCCGGTGTGTTGATATTTCAGTCACTCACCCCCCCCCCCTCCCAAAAATCTCCATCTTCCTTTGTCCCTCGATCCTTTCTCTTCCGTTGTTTTCTTCCCCCCTCTCTCTTTCCTGTCTTCTCTTTCTTTTTTTCTCCATAGCTTTAGCCTCCCTTGGCTCTCTCTCGCTCTCTCTCTAAGTCGGTCTCCCTCCCTCCATCTTGTGGTGGCTTCTCTGTATTCTGCTGCTGTCTCGTGTGGAGTGATTTTGCCCAGACACGTCTGGCTCTGGGTAAAGTGCGGTCCCCAGAGAGCGCGCTCCGCAGCCCCCAGGTCGCCGGCACCATGAATACATTATGATCCCCATTTCCATCCTGTTGCCACGGCAGCACTTTCGGAGCCGCAGGGCGATGAAGACGTACGCCGTCGATATCCTGATAGGAGCAAAAGTTGGAGCTGGATACTGGCCTCTGATCAGATTCCATTCCCTGTGGGCTAGGGGTGTCAGGCACACAGACAGAGAGCCAAATAGATATGACTGTATTCAACGCTAATGGACAATAGTAAGCTGGTTCACAATACCAAAACCAGACCGACAGACTCAAAAATAACATGCTGTATCGAGGCACTTCCTAATCCTTCTCTCTTTATTTTGCCCTGAAACCATTTCCCTCTCTTCCCCTCACTTCCGTTGCTCCTCCTCTGCAAACATCCCTCCCCTTCTCTTCGGTTCAGCTAAGGCAGCAGAATCGGCAGTCTTCCTCGACGCCTCTGCTACACGTTTCCTCTTGTTTCCTTCCCCACAAAGGAAGCCGCTTCCCTCACCTTTGTATGGCTTTCTTTTCCCCTCTACTATCTTTGGGGAGGATAATGTATTAAACATGGCCGCCTCAGGTAGAGCATGCTGGGTAGGAAGCCATGTCCCCCTAAATGGCCAGCCGTGTGCATGCGCCTAACACTTCACTGAGCAATCTGTCAACATGTCAGCAACACATGTTTTGTAAAAAGCCTCTGGTGGGAGCCAGGGGAAAAAAGGCACTCCTGCCAGACCGGAGAGGAAATGCTTTTTTCCCCTCCCTCCCTCTCTCTCCCTCTCCCTCTCTCCCTCCCCTGCTCAATGCAGTGGATTTTCTATTGCTGGTGCTCCGTCCCCTGGGCCCCACCTTCCCCTCCCCCACACATACACCCCCTGTCTGCACTTCAGAAATTTGAACTGGGGACCCTCCTGGGGCTAGCCGGGAGGGTGGGGGGTGGGTTTTGCGAGGGGAGGGGCTTCGTCTTTCTCTGCCCCCCCCCCCACATCCTCGTCTGAAATTGTGAAGGTATATTGTGGCAGGTCCCCGAGCGGTCTTTTCTAATACCTGAGGTTGTGGCGGAGCTGGAAATTACCGGCGGCTCCCCCCGGGGACGGCTTTATCCACACCAGGAAGGAGAGCCGCTCAGTGGGGAGGTTGCTTAATGCATGGCTGAAATAAAAGAATTTTCTGAGAGACATGGGGGGATGGAACGCCAGCTCCTTTTCTTTCTTTTCCTTTTTTGAACACCCCCCCTCTCTTTTTTTCTTTCTTTCTTTCCTTCATTCTTTCTTTCTTGTCTGTCTTTTCCCGTTCTCTTTCTCTCTCTCTTTTCCTCACCAGTTGTGTAGTTTGCTGGGGTCTGCCTTGTCTTGAAGGGTTCTAGTTTAATAAACTTTGCGAGGAGCCTGCTGGAGCAGACAGCTAGACAAATACCCCTGTGTGTTCCCTTTTGTCTGAGATACAGCTTTTTGTTATGTTCTTGCAAATTTCATTTCTCCCTCTGTCTTTGGCTTTTTTTCCCCCCTCCCTCCCTCCCTCCCTCCCTCCGTCCCTCCCTCCCTCTGTCTCCCTCCCTTTTTCTGCAGTTGTCTTCACATCCCTCTCTTTTCCTCTCAACCTCTCCCGCTCTCTCTTTTCCCCCCCCCCCCCCCCCGTGCTCCCTCTCTCTCTCTCCCCCCTCCCTCCCTCCCTCCCTCCGTCCCTCCCTCCCTCTGTCTCCCTCCCTCTGCAGTTGTCTTCACATCCCTCTCTTTTCCTCTCAACCTCTCCCGCTCTCTCTTTTCCCCCCCTCCGTGCTCCCTCTCTCTCCCTCTCCGTCTCTCTCTCTCCCTCTTTTGCACTCGCGCAGACACGCACACGTGCGCGCACAGACGCGAGCTCCGAAAACTCTGTCTCTTGTGGTTGAGTTTATTGTTTGGTCTGTCTCCTCGCTCTCCCCCCCTTCTGTGCTCCCTTTTGTTTTCTGTGTGTTTTGTTGTATTGTGCAGCGAGCGGGCGGATGCAGATGGAATACAGACAGCTTGCCCCGAGTTGAGGAGTGCGCACCGTCACACCGGGTGCCTACTAAGCGCCGCAACACCTATCTTTTAGCACATCGCCCCGCACTCACGGGCCAGACCGCACCTAGCAGAACCACTGTGAGGGCCAGGCCTTTCTGGCGTTTAACAGGGCCTTTGCGTTTTCTGGCGGGCCTCGTATTTTGTTCTAGCTCGCCCTTCTTTTTTCTTTTATAATTTTTTTTTCTGGCAACCCGTACTTATGTTTAATATCCAGAGATGATTTATCTTGTCGTTTTGATTACCTCAAAAACAACATCAAAGCCGTCGTCCATGCTCCAGCTCTCTCTCTCTCTCGCCCTCTCTTGCTCCTCTCTCCTTCGCTGCCCCTGTGCTGTTGGTAAATAATTCAACCTTTTCCGTGTAACAAGCCTTGCCCTTAATAGGAGCGCGGTACCTGGCGTGGGGATAAACAGGGCGGAGGAGCTGCTCCGGGGAAACTGGGGGGATTTAGGCTCCAGCAGGCCAGCCGAGGAACAAGTCGTTTCCTCCTGAAAGGCATAGCCGTCGACTGGCTGACATTAATTAAACCCTATAGGATAAAGGTTATCTGAGGCCTAGCAAAGCGGACAGAGGGCATGTTGGCAGGATGCGCTGTCCGACGAATCCTAATCAAGACCTCTTTTTAAAGAAGCATGCGTTTGGTTTGCTTTGTGTGTTATGTTTGTGCGCGCGCGTGCATTTCTGCGTGTGTCTCTGTGTGTGCGTCTGTGTGTGTGTTTCTGTGTGCGTGTTTCTATGTGCGTCTGTGTGTGTTTGTGTGTTGTGCTGCTCAGGCCCATGGCACATACCCCTTTTTAAACAATTCATTCCATTGATGATGGGCAGCTACGTAAGTGACCTTCCTCGCCGCAGATGCCGACCGCATTTTTACTCCATCCTGTTTGCACAGTACAAAAAAAAATTTGGAACGTCGACTTCCGTTAATAATACGGCACGCAAGAAATCACGCGTTGATCTGTGCCGTGTTTACATTTATCGCAGGCAAAAATAAAAACAGGGAAACAGTGGTTCCCTTCCACCGGTTGCCTCACATTTCCTTTCCGCCCGCCCCCCCGGTGTACTCGCCCGAACCGCAGCGTGAGCCGAGCTACTTTGAGGAGGAGTGTTCAGTGTGTCGGAAAGCGGCCCTGGGTTTTCACACTGCGGGCTCCACCACAGGAAGTGTGTCTGTTCACTAGAGATTTCTCCCATGGTGCACCTGTGACTGAGTCACCTGACCCGGGCCCCAGCAGGCCGCCGGGGTGCCATGGCTCATGTTTTACAAATTACCCAGGGGGCCCGCACGCCACCTCCGTGCCCACATTTCCTCCCCGCTGCACGCACGGCGCGCGGGGGGGCTTCTTCTCCCCCTCCCGGCCGCCTCCTCCCTCCGACAATGGAGGGGCGGCGCCATGACACTCACCCCGTTAACCCAGGGACGCTGAGGATAATACAAATCGAGGACGGGGGAAGGCAGCGCTCCGGCCCGCGACTTCCTGCGTTTGTGCTGCGGGGTAATGGTGGGACAATGCCGACGTGGGTCCTGTTGTTGCTGGGCGGATAGGGTGCCATGCGCTAGCACCAGTCCAATGGCAATGACAGAGCAGCTCTCGTTTGCTCTTTAAGATCTGCCTCTTGTGTTTCCTCTTTCTCTCATACCCTCCCTCTCTCTCCCTGTAGCTCACACTCGCTCTCTCTTCCTCTGTATTGCACCCTCTCTCTCTCTCTCTTCCTCTCTCTTCCTCTGTCTCGCACTCTCTCTTTCTTTTTCCTATTTCTGCCTTCCTCATTCAGACCTAAAATGAATGGAAGGTATTTTTTATTTGTAATCACCTCTAAATGGAAGTGGGATTTACAGTAGTGTCATGGTTTTCACAGGCAAATCCCTTATCAAACTATATTGCTATTAAAGTGGTCGTATTTCACATTCTCTAGTGCTAATAGTAGCGCTCCTCCTTTGATAGGCAGATAAAGGCGGGCTTCCTCTCATCTATAATTGGCCTCTGAAAAGAGTAATTAGCAGATATGGATGTAGCTGTCAGTGATAACTGATATTGGGGGACTATTACAGTGTATTCATTCCCCAGTATGATGATCCTTGAAATGGGTTCAAGCTAAGCTGCTCATTGTGATGGACGGGAGATTACTGGCTGGCTGTGCCTTCAATATGAGCCGACTCTGCTGTAGGAGCACCACAGTTTGTGCCATCGGCTACAGTAGCACAAATGATACAGCCGACTGTTTAGCCGTGATAAAAGTAGGTTAGTGGAATAATTAGGAGCCAAATGAACCAAAGCTACACAATGTTATGTTGTTTTCAACTTTTGTTTGTAGATGCCACCTGTTTACCACTGCGGAGGGATTCTTCTTCCAGGGGATTAGCATGTTGCTAACGAACATCTTGGAAGTGGAGGGATCCAATGGAGGATCATTCATTATGGGGGCGTTGTTTAGCAGTCATATTAAGTTGCCCTCCAGGGGGAGACTGAAATAGCCTCCCAGGTGGCAGTGTGTAGCTAAGTAAATGGTTACCAAGCCAGGCAGAGATGCCTGGGCACATGTAAACAAAGATGGCATCGGAACCCAGAGTGAAGAGCTCAGGGAAAGGCACACTTCCACTCCTCAATGATAGACACGCTCATGCACACAGATCCTGAAAGTTTTTTCAAAGTGTCGTCACGCAAGCTTTCATATTGTCAAAGTTGAGGAAAGTTTTGGCTTTTCTTTTTTTTTTCTTCGACGGACTGATAAATAGATAAACAGGAATAAATCAATGTGAAGTGATGGATGAATAAATAAAATGCCCTGTAGTCATTTGTCTGGCTCTATTCAGGCCCCATGTTGCAGACCCTCTCCACAAACGAGGCCAGGAAAGAAATTGCTTTAAATTACCCACCTCACCAGTCAGAACACCTCCTTGACAATGTCTAAGAACCTCCCAGCGTCAGAAGACAGGGGCGCCTTGGAAACGGCCAGAGGAAAACAAGCGGAGAGAGTGGGGGGAACAACGTGACGCTCGGAGTCTGTCAGCCATTTGCTTGCCGACATTGTCCACAGATGCCATGGAGAGCCCTGGCTGGGTTCCTGGTCTTGAAGGGTGACGGATGGTGCTGCCTGGATGGGCCGGGTCCGCCCTCCAGAGAGAGAGACCAGCCCCGCTTGCGCGCCGTGTGTGGACGGTCTGAGGCGACAAGGTTGCGCGACGCCCCCCCCAACCTCTACGTTACCAGCGCCAACGTGAAAACATTGCCGCCATTAGCGGTCCGTTCGGGAAGAGAGCGGGGGAAATAATAATTAGAGGGACTGTGATAATTGTGTCAGGGGGGAAATAGATCAGACGAATTATGGAAGAAGGAGCAAAAATCTCGCTGTGGCTTTGTTACTTTGCTGCCGGTTCATTTCGACTGCTGATCCACCCATCCATCTGTGCCCCTTTCCCTTACGCCGTCCTTCCTTCCCTCTCTCTCTCTCTCTGTGTCTCTCTTTCTATACCCCCCCCCCCCCCTCCCATATCTCTATCTCCCTCCTTTGGATTTCGGGGAGTCGGGCAGCCTTCTGGCGCGAGTGGAGTGGGGATGAGGATGTTTATTCATCTGGAGGGTATTAGAGCCGTGATTAAGGAGAGCAGGGAGGAGGACATGCGAGGCGACGTCTGCAACACTCGCTCACCGAGCCGCCAGACACAGTCTGCCGAGCGGGCCAGGAAAATGTAAAAAAAAACAACCCAAAAACGATTTCAAGAATTAAAAGGAAGAGGAACAGGAATCTGTTCGAGAAGGGTTTCGGTAGTGTTTTATTTTATTTATTTTTTTATTTTACCTGGCTCCCTCCCTCCTCTTCCCCTGTCCCGGCCTGTCCTGGCGGCTAGGCTAATTATTAATGAATGCGGTTTCTGTGGAACCTCGGCAAAGTGTCAACGCTCCAGTCACCGAGGGTTAGGAGATCTTGACATTTAAGACAGGGCTGCATGAAAATACACGGTCTTGCTTGGGTTGCCGCTTGTTTTCTTTCCCCCTCCCCTGGCCCCGGCCGCGATGCGTGTTCTCCCCTCCCTCCCGGCCTGTCTGCCCGTTGTTCTAACACTGACATGTGGGGATGGCATTGAGGAGATATCAAACTCAGCCAAAGGGTATTAATCAGGGGAGGCAGGGGCCATGGGTCACCAGGCAGGGGCAGAGTGTTGTTGTTTTTTTTCGCTGCTGGGCTAGGTTAGTTTCTGTCACTGCCCTCGCTCTCCTTCGCTCTCCCCCCAAAATGGAGGCGCTCGCGTGAGGAGTGCTTTACATTTTTTATGTCTTGTGTTTTGGCAGGCGCTCTTGCTCTTGCTTTGTTAGCATGACAGTCACTGAAAGTTTGTCAAGAGCTGTGAAAGTAAATACAGACAAAAAAAGATTTAACATTTTTCTTTGATGCCAAAGGTTTTTGGGGTGTTTTTTATGGGTCACCATATGACAATTCAAGAATTATTTATCTTTCTTTACTATTTTGTGAGTGCAGCACTTGGTCGTAAGTAATAGATAGAGCCTCCTAAAAGTTGCCGAGCCAACCCTATTTTAATGAAGCAGCCATATTGTAACTCAGCACATTTCCGTGGCACGGGGAGTATTTTTCTTTTTTCAAGTTTCATCACATAAATCACATTTCTGTGTATAACTAAGCGTGCGCGGGGAAATAAAACACTGGCAGACTCTCCCTCACTCGTGAGGACTGAGAGCGAGGCAGGTTGGCCCCCTGAACACAGGCAGCAGAGGGTTGCACTGCGTCTGCTCTCTGGATGTCTGGCTGACTGTCCGTAGGGTCCACCAGGCTGCTTTGCCGCAGTGTTGAGGGAGCCACGCGCGCGCCGTCTCCCCAGCCCAGCCCAGCTCAGCCCAGCCCAGCCCAGGGCTACCGAGCCCGGCCTGGCCGCGGCGCTCCCACGGAGCTGGTGCAGTGAGGCAGGCGGTGATGGGCCGTGCTGGGGGACAGATTGTCCTTCCCCCTCCTCCTCCTCACTCTCCCCCTGGGACGCAGGCGGGGGCCGGGGGTCCAGCCAAGGCCTGGGGAGGCAGCTCCTTCCTGTTCCTGCCCTGGTCTACCTGACACCGCCCTCCATCCTTCCCCCTTCAGCTCCAGTCCACAGCTCGCAGAGGAGCGCCACGTGTTCCTGGGCGTGAGTGTGCGCTGACCTTAATGTTTTGTAATAGCAGCCGGCCAGCTAGCTAATGGATGAGGGACAACACCAGCAGCACTCCTACTGGCCGGACAGTATGTCATCTCTGGCACAGCCTCGGTGCGAGCACACTGTGGTGTGGTCGACGTGCCGGTGATTTCCAAGGGGGAACCGAGACACAGATGTCCCACTGGTCTCCACCGGTAGATCTTAGTTTTTGTTTTTTAAATATTTACATTTTTTCACATATTTTAGTTTTTTTATTCACATTTTCACTGATTCCCGCTCATACGTGTCACGGAGTGCTGGGAGCACTGCCCCGTGATAAGTAATGGAATTCCTCTCCGCCCAGTGTCTGGCGGAGAAAGGAAAAAAGGGCCTGGTAAAGGATGACTGGCCGTCCTACTTTCCCTCCTCTGGCCCTCCATTTGTCTAACTTTCCCGGGGCGCCACTGGGGCACTGTGATTTCTGGGACAATGACCAAGTGGTGCTGTCGGAGCTGGGGGACGTGGGTAATGTGGACAAAGTAGTTGACAGTTTGCCGCTTCCCCGCGGTTTGAGGCGGGCAGAGCCGTGAGGGCCAACATAATGGACCCCGGCACCATGGAGACGGGGCCGACGCTTGATGTTCCAGCTCTGGTGTCAGGCAGACCCCGTGTCAGAGATCCCCTCTGACCACTTTGTGGTGTGACCGAACTAGGTGTGTGTCTGAGTGTGTGTGTGTGTGTGTGTGTGTGTGTGTGTGTGTGTGTGTGAGTGTGCGTGTGTGTGGGTTGACAAGGCTTATCACGGCAAGCGTGACGCTACAGCAAAGCGACACCTTGCCACGGTGCCGCTGCAGCCCTTGGAAGAGAGCAACATTCGGTTCGAGGCTCTTTCTCTCTGGCCCTGCAAGAGATAGACTCCCCCCCCCCCCCCTCCCCCCTCTTTTTCCTCCTCCTCCTCCTCCTCCTTGTCTTCCTCCAGTAGTAGTATTTTATCCCCCCCTTCCCTCCCTCATGGGCTCCTCCTGGAGCATGGCTGATGTGATTGATCTATGGCAGGGGCCGAGCGGGGCCTGACATTTCTCACTGATGTGTAAAGAAACATATTGTGTTTGCAAAGAGAGAGAGTTAGAAAAAGAGACAGAACGAGAGAGAGAGAGAGAGAGAGAGAGAGAGAGAGAGAGTTGCGGGAAAGGGAGTGAAAGAAGAATGACTGAGGCAGAGAGAGAGAAAGAGGGACAAAGAGGCGGAGAACCAAATACCTGCTGGGTTTTGAATGGACAAGAGATGCCCCACTAAACGTTATTAGCTTTATGGTTTGGTTATTTTGTGTGTCTCAGTGTGTTTGTGTGTGTTTGTTTGTGCCTGTGTCTACAGTGTCAGTTGAACGCTAAAGGCGGGTGAGATAAGCCCTGCCACGCCACCTGGCATGGTTTGGAGAGCTGCTGGGAAGATTGAGCACTCCATTTTGACTCCATTTGAGGTCTTTGAAACAGGGGTGTCGGCGCGCCGCTGTGTGCAAAGCCCCGGGGGTGGTCCTCTTCCAATAGCTCGGCGTGGGGTCCCGAAGCGGCTCAATGATCCAGTCATCTAAGGGGAACTGGAATTAGCCTCCCAAATTGAAGCCCCTTTCTCAGTCAGGGAGATGGGAGTCTTTCAGCTCCGCCGCGGCTTCCAGTGCCACCCGTTTATTAGCTCTTAAGTGGTCGCGTCACGTTCGGCGCCGTGCACGCTAGCGAAGGCGTTCGAGAACACACATTGCAGCCTTGACATGGGTCTAGGAGACGCTCGGAGATGACACGCGCCGTCCCCGAGGGAACGGCGCCCCATGCTTCCAGGGAACTGTAAAAGATTCCCTTTCTGAATATGTAGCGGGGTCATTGCGTTCGAGTGTATCAGACAAGTTGTCAGCCCTTTGTTTGTTCAACGAATCCCCATTCCCCAACGTGCCAAGCACACTCAAAAACACACAAACACATGTCCAATGAAAATCCCCATAGAGCTCAAGAGGGGAGAAAGACACATAGCAATACTTTAAAAGGATTAAAATCTCGGGATTAGGATTTTTTTTCTCTATACCTATCCTTTTGTCTGTTTCTTTGCCGTGCGGGTGCGTAGGTTTATGTGTACGCGTATGTGAACTAAGACACACAGGGGAGGTTTGACAATGATGCTACGCACACACCCCAGAAATAAAGAAATCTCTGATGAATGCAATGGGGTGTTGATTTATGAGGAAATCAGGTGAAGAAAACCTGACACAAAACAAAAAAAAACAACAGATTAATTTACCACGCAGAGTGTATTCACATTGTTGTTGGATTAGTACAGTTTTCTCCCCCATAAACATCAACATGGTTTCCAGTACAGGCCCGAGCAGGGCACACACGCTATGCTGTTCTACCAAAAATGACAATCTCATACATTATTATTACCCCTGTCACTGGTTTGTTCTGTTTTAGCCTAAGGGGAAATAAGGCTAATGTAAGCTGTTTCCTGGCAAAGTGGGTGCTAAAATGTCAGAAAACCAAAATTCCAAACAGTGACCTCTATAGAGCAAAACTAGTAAAACGTCAAAAAACACATGCAAAGCCTATCTTAAAAAAGTATAGAAAATGGCCTCCGCCTTCTGAGGTTAGAATATGGACATTTGGAAAAACATATAGAGGCAGATTACAGCGACGGTCCTCTGGTGATAAGATAAGGTCCTGGATCTGGATAAGAGTTGTGCTCATCCGATAGGAAAGGGACACTGTATCCAGCCCAATTCATTTCTGTCAGGCAGAGATAAGCCACCTTGAACAGCTCCCAGGTCCTCAGACAGGAAGTCACAGGTGCCAATAGTGATTCATGCCCAAATCATTGCTCTGTGAAGCCTTATGCGAATCCGCTTTATGAGTGGAGAAATCAAAGTAATCACAGGAGCTTGTCTTCCAAGATTAGGAGGATGTCCATAACAGTGGGTGAGAGGCCACTGACAGAAAACAAGTGGTAGGACAATGAAAAACGGGAGCTACTTCCTGTTAGCTAAATTAGCTAACTGCTTTACATTTGCAGGAAAACAAGTATAAATCAATGGACATATTATCCCCTGCTTGTAATTATTATTATTTTTTATATTTTTGTTTGTGTTACAATAATTATTATTAGAAAGAAGCAACTTAGTATTTGCATAACCTTGAATTAAATGGAATTACTGTATTTACAAACTGCTGAAAATAGGAGGACTACGCTATGCTTTAAAAAATATCTCCTTCTCTTTACTATGAAGTGTTTGGTTTTTCAAACAAATCTATTGATGTTTTTTTTTTTTTTTACGTTTCAATAATTCACATAAAATGCTTGAGTCAAATAGACGTCAACCTCAAGGTTCTTAAGAGCAATGCCTGTGTTTACTGGGAAGGTAATGGCACCCGCTACCCACCGAGGGGCTTATTTGTACAGGACTATTTACTCAGGGAAAGAGCTAAAAATGAACAGGGAGGTAACACACACACACACACACACACACACACACACACACACACGTGTCAGAGAGAGAGAGAGGGGAAGACACGCACACTAGTGTAGACTGGCTCCAAATGCATTTGCATGCTAGGAGGTAATGGACAACAGTTTTGGGGAAGTTTCAAAGGGTTAGTTGTTTAAGTTATTAAGTATAGGACTCGTGACTGCCTTGTTTTTAGCAGGAGACAACGCCGTGGAACTTGTGGGAAGCCCGATGGGGAGCAAAAAAACAATACAGAATTCCAATTGGCTTTTATTTTTTTGTCCCAAAAAAAAAAATCCTTCATCTTTAATATAGCCATCTAAGCGGGACACCAAAACACTCTGGTACTGGTAAATATGGTTTAGCAGATGTCAAACACATTTCCATCTGTCCCCTGTTTGGGCTCTGCAAATGACTTGTTTTGTTCCATATAGCAGACATTTAAAAGCGAGGGAGTTGCAGACAGACAGAAAGACAGACAGACACACACACACACACACACACACACAGACAGTGAGCGAGAGAGAGAGAGAGACCGAGAGAGACCGAGAGCGAGAGAGAACTCCCAGAGAGGGACAGGCCCTAAGATGGAGGTCTTCCTCCCAGGACGTGACAGGCTGTTGGCTAGAGGATGCTCAGGAAGGCCTTGGCAGGCCAACAAAGACAGCCCTTCAGCTGCAGGGTGTAGTTTTTCAGGCCCCAGCATCCCCTTTGGCAGCGGCACAGAGAGCGCTGGCGTGCACAGGCCCCCGGCCCGAGAGACGGGGAAGTAAGGCCCGCTCGCTTTTATTTACTCAGGCTGCTGCGGCCTGGGCATTTCTTGTCTGGGAGAACGAGGGGAGGGGGGGAGGGAGAGAGAGAAAAAAACAAGCTTCTCTCTTTTCCTCTCCCAAGGTCTCCTGAGGCAACCACCCCACTTTCATCTGCCGTTGTTCACACACTTGTCTCGAGTCCCTGTTTGTGTGTCTTATGTGGACTGTGTGTATCTGCGTGTGTGTGTGTGTTAATGTATGTATTATTATGTTTCTTGGGGGCCGGAGTGTGAGAGGAAGAGATACTCCTACTTCTCCATTCCCTTTTACTAATCAAAAGCCACATTATTCCAGCGCTCACCTTCGGACTCTGTCCACCCGCGAGAAGCTACGGTTTACATAGGATTTTTCCATCCGTGCTGACGAATGCTACGTAAGGGACAGAACGAGCCAGCTGTGCCACCGTCTAATTTAGGCCGAGCCGAGCAGGGACAGGCATCGCGATGATCAAAACAACATATAGCAAGTAGTCTGTGCGCGGGGGGGGGGGACAACGAGAACACAGAAAACCTAGCATGGTCACGATGCCGAGTGCTGTGGAGCAGATGTCCTCCAGGATGATTTAGTCGCTCGTGGAATCGCTGCACGCCGATCCAATGTCAACAAGGCGTATTTTACGTTGATGCCACGAAGGCACCCGCGTGAAGCTACGACATCGAGCTCCGCGGAACATGTTGTTTCAATTACGCGTCTCCCGGTTTGAACTTCAAGCCTGACCCACGAGCTCCTTGCCGCTAGGAGTGCGTCGTGTACGTTGCCGTTGTGTGCCTCGTAGGTCGAATAAAGACGGTGAAAAGAAAGAGAGAAAAACGCAGATCGGGAAAAGAAAGAATGAAAGGACGCCGCGGTAGCGTCTCGGGGGCGAAGGCCTCCCCATTTAGGAGCGCGGAATCTCATTTGGCGCGGCGTACGAGCCTGTTTGTTTGTTTGTTTCACGCGGCTGTCTCCCAGCCAACGTGTTTGACTCTAAGGCATAGGCTGGGGTCGTTCTCCCTTTGCCCCGTCCTCTGTGGAGGAGGGCGTACAACTGAGTCACCCATCATCCCTTCAACCACTGTAGAACACACACACACACACACACACACACACACACACACACACACACACACACACACACACACACACACACACACACACACCACTGCGTGAACCACATAGACGGAGCTCAGCACATCAGGCAAGGTTGCAGATGTTGGCTCACTGCCAGGGCTGGGAGGAATCTTTCAGTTTTTTTTTGTTGTTTTTTTTCTCGGCGCGAGGGTGGTGGTGAGGAGGTGGCGCTTTCAGCGTTTTGGAGGGGCAGTGGCCTCCAACCCCATCTGTTTCCTGAAGATAGGCCCTGACGGGGGTAAGAGCTCGTCGAGGGCACGTTATCCTGACGAAGGGCAGATATCCCAGCAAAAACAACAGAACCAGAGACAGGGCCAAAGACTTGAATTGTCAGCTGAAGGATAGCGCTGAGGCTAGATCCTGGAACCAGCACTCGGCTTTTCCTTCTCCAGTCCCATAAATCCAGGGCAGTTTCCTCTTGTTTTTCCCGTTCCAACTTTTGGCCTTTTGACACAGTCGTCTTTTTTTCCAGGGGTGAAGGGGGGGGGGGGGGGGTGGCGTTACGTTGTTTTATTTAAGCAAGGAAGTTCACAGCACTCAGGATTCAGCAGAGGAAAGAAGTGGCCGGTGACCTCTCGAAGTGGTGGAAACCGGTGTCGCGTGTTTTCCACTCAGATGACTGCTCAGCCCGCTGCGTGGCGATGCATTCGAATGGAATGTCGGGGAGTAACTGATTTGGATGAGGAGCCATTAAAGTAACTGTTGTCGTTTATTCCCTGGCGCTTAGTTGCACCTGCTTGTCCTTGTGCTCCGTCGAGCGAACGCCCAACCCCCTCTTTGTCCCCGCCCCCCCCCCCCCCCCCTAGCTCTCCGCATAGCCCCCTGGGATATCCATCTGTGAATTAACTGCCTCACGGCTTAGTTTAGACCCAGCTGACAAATAGGATAATATTGCATTCTCTATAGCGGAGCATTTATTGACTGATGAACCGACAGATGTCCACGATTCATGGAAGTCATTTTACAGTGGACGCTACACATAAACTTCAATAAGCCATGCAATGCCCTCTCTTTTCCTAGGAGTGTACTGGCTTTTTTTTGTTGTTTTCCTCATTTCCCTTGTCTTAGGGTCACTTTAAGGCCTCTTGTTTTTCAAGAAATATTCCGGTAATTGTTACAGAATAATAGAAATGTTCTAATTTACCTCATGTCGGGCTTACATCTTGAAGGACCCCCACGGCCCTGTGTTGGGTTTAAATGTCAGAGAGATTGCATTTTGAGTCACAGTAGGGTAAGCCATTACATGGCCACATACAAGGTTAATTGTGGTAAAAGTATTTTCACTTTTCCTTTTCGTCTAATTATCCTTTAGAATCACAGATTTGAATGTAAGTTTTTAGATAACACCTAAGGAGAGGTATTGTTTCCGGAGAGCGGCAGGCATAATGAAGTGTAAAAAAAAAAAAAGAAAGAATCTAAGTCGCAAAGAAATGTAAATTCAAACACAGTTACCTTATAATTACCATAATGACTAATGCCATAGTGGTCCACTTTCACTATTCAACAGAGCCTTGACAAATGAGTTCCTAATGCAATCTGACAAAACACCTTCTCTCTGTCTCTCCCTCTTTCCCCTTCTTTCACTCACTCCCTCTCGCTCCCTCTCGCCACTTTCTCTCTCATCCCCTTTCCCACCTCTTTACCAAACATTTCTCTCTCTCTCTCTCTCTCTCTCTCTCTCTCTCTCTCTCTCTCTCTCTTTCTCTCTGTGTCTGTCTCATTCTCTCTCTTTCATTGTCTCCTCTCTTTCTCTCGCTCGTCCTCTCTCCATGCAGACGGTGTTGACATAGAGGACGACCCATCCTGCTCTTGGCCAGCGTCCTCTCCGTCCAGCAAGGACCAGGCGTCTCCGGGCCACTGCGACGACTATGACTTTGGCGAAGACGAAGGGGGCCCCGGCCTGCCCTACCCGTGTCAGTTCTGCGACAAGTCCTTCAGCCGCCTGAGCTTCCTCAAGCGCCACGAGCAGAGCCACGGCGACAAGCTGCCCTTCAGCTGCACCTTCTGCAGCCGCCTGTTCAAGCACAAGCGCAGCCGCGACCGACACGTCAAGCTGCACACGGGCGACAAGAAGTACCACTGCGGCGAGTGCGACTCGGCCTTCTCCCGCAGCGACCACCTGAAGATCCACATGAAGACGCACGCCTCCAACAAGCCCCACAAGTGCCCCGTGTGCCGCCGGGGCTTCCTCTCCTCCAGCTCCCTCCACGGACACATGCAGGTCCACGAGAGGGGCAAGGACGGCGGCGGCGGCGGCGACTGGAAGCTCAAAGAGACCCGCAAGTGCAGCCGCTGCGAGGAGGGCTTCGACGTGCCCGAGGAGCTCCAGCGCCACATCGCCGAGTGCCACCCCGAGTGCTCGCCGTCGGAGGACGGCGGGCTGAGCGCCGCGCTGCAGTGCATCTACTGCCACGAGCCCTTCAGCGACGAGGGCACCCTGCTGAGCCACATCGACCAGGCGCACAGCCGCGACCGCAAGGGCCACGCCTGCGCCATCTGCGCCGAGCACTTCCTGTCGGTGGAGGACCTCTACGCCCACATGGACGTCCACCAGCTCCCCGAGTCCAGCAACCACAGCAACAGCCCCTCCCTGCTGACGGTGGGCTACACCTCCGTGTCCAGCACCACCCCGGACTCCAACCTGTCCGTGGACAGCTCCACCATGGTGGAGGTGGCCCCGCCGGTGCCCAAGACCCGCGGCCGGAGGAAGAGGGCGGCGCAGCACTTGTCCGACATGGCCGGCGGCCGCTCCAACAAGCAGCCCAAGGTCTCTTACAGCTGCATCTACTGCAACAAGCAGATCTTTTCCAGCCTGGCCGTGCTGCAGATTCACCTGAGGACCATGCACCTGGACAAGCCTGAGCAGGCCCACACCTGCCAGTTCTGCCTGGAGGTGCTCCCCTCCCTCTACAACCTGAACGAGCACCTGAAGCAGGTGCACAATGCCGAGGACCACGCCGCCCTGCTGGCCAGCCTGCCCGACGGCCTGCTCCAGTGCAACTTCTGCACCGAGGTGCTGGCCGATCTCAACGCCCTCCAGGAGCACATCCGCTGCTCCCACGGCTTCCCCAGCCCCGTGGCCAGGGAGAGCAACGCCTTCTTCTGCCCCCAGTGCTTCATGGGCTTCCTGACCGAGGGCACCCTGGAGGAGCATGTCCGGCAGACCCACTGCGACGGGGGCAGCCTGCGCTTTGACTCGCCGCTGGCCGTCACCCCCAAGGAGTCCATAGTGGAGGTGTACTCCTGCTCCTACTGCACCAACTCGCCCATCTTCAACAGCGTGCTCAAGCTCAACAAGCACATCAAGGAGAACCACAAGAACATCCCTCTGGCTCTCAACTACGTCAACAACGGCAAGAAGTCCCTGCGGGCCCTCAGCCCCTGCTCGCCCATCTCCGTGGAGCACGCCACCATCCTGAAGCAGGGCGGCTCGGCCTCGCGGCCCAGCGAGTTCATCTGCAACCAGTGCGGTGCCAAGTACACCAGCCTAGACCTGTTCCAGACTCACCTGAAGACCCACCTGGACGGCCTGCAGCCGCAGCTCAGCTGCCCGCAGTGCAACAAGGACTTTCCCAACCAGGAGTCGCTGCTGAAGCACGTGACCGTCCACTTTACCATCACCTCCACTTACTACATCTGCGAGAGCTGCGACAAGCAGTTCACCTCGGTGGACGACCTGCAGAAGCACCTGCTGGACATGCACACCTTCGTGTTCTTCCGCTGCACGCTTTGCCAGGAGGTGTTTGACTCCAAGGTGTCCACGCAGCTCCACCTGGCCGTCAAGCACAGCAACGAGAAGAAGGTGTTCCGCTGCACCTCCTGCAACTGGGACTTCCGCCACGAGGCCGACCTGCAGCTGCACGTCAAGCACAGCCACCTGGAGAACCAGGGCCGGGCCCACCGCTGCATCTTCTGCGGCGACTCCTTCGGCACCGAGGTGGAGCTCCAGTGCCACATCACCACGCACAGCAAGAAGTACAACTGCCGCTTCTGCAGCAAGGCCTTCCACGCCATCGTGCTGCTGGAGAAGCACCTGCGCGAGAAGCACTGCGTGTTCGAGGGCAAGGCCCAGAACTGCGGCTCCAACGGCTCCACGGCGGGCGCCGGCGACACGCCCGCCAAAGAGGACGCCGATCTCCAGGGCCTGCTGACAAACAGCCACGGCGCGAGCGGGGCGCCGGGCGTGGCCGCCCCCGGCGAGTCTCAGAACAGCCGCGACGGCAGCGAGGAGGAGCCCGACGCCCTGGAGCCCATGCACGGCTGCGACATCTGTGGGGCGTCCTACACCATGGACTCCCTGCTGATCAACCACCAGCTGCGGGACCACAACATCCGGCCGGGCGAGAGTGCCATGATGAAGCGCAAGGCCGACATGATCAAGGGCAACCACAAGTGCAACGTCTGCTCCCGCACCTTCTTCTCCGAGCCGGGCCTGAGGGAGCACATGCAGACCCACCTGGGCCCCGTCAAGCACTACATGTGTCCCATCTGCGGCGAGCGCTTCCCCTCGCTGCTCACGCTGACCGAACACAAGGTCACCCACAGCAAGAGCCTGGACACGGGCAGCTGCCGCATCTGCAAGATGCCCCTGCACAGCGAGGAGGACTTCCTGGAGCACTGCCAGATGCACCCGGACCTGAGGAACTCCCTGACGGGCTTTCGCTGCGTGGTGTGCATGCAGACCGTCACCTCCACTCTGGAGCTGAAGATCCATGGCACTTTCCACATGCAGAAGACGGGCACCATGTCCACCAACCACCCCATTGGCCGCAGCCACCACCACCACCAGCAGCAGCAGCAGCAGCAGCTCCAGCTCCAGAAGCTCTTCAAGTGCGCCTCCTGCCTAAAGGAGTTCCGCTCCAAGCAGGACCTGGTCAAGCTGGACATCAACGGCCTGCCCTACGGCCTGTGCGCTGCTTGCGTCAGCGCCGCTGGCTCCAAGAGCTCCAGCCCCACGGTGAACGGAGCCCGGCAGCAGCAGCCGCCCCAGGGTGGGGCCTCGACCCCGGCCACGACCGCCTCCTCTGCTGCCTGGGCCCAGGGGGAGAGCCTCAGCCCAGGGGAGGGCAAGGGCAAAGCCGCCTCGTGCTCCTCCTCGTCCTCCTCCATCTCCTCCTCGGTGGCCAAGACGCGCTGCTCCAGCTGCAACGTGAAGTTTGAGACGGAGGCGGAGCTCCAGAGCCACGTCCAGACGGTGCACCGGGAGCAGGGGGGGGACAGCAACAACGGGCAGCTCCGCACCCCCCAGGTGTCCCCCATGCCCCGGGCCAGCCCCTCACAGACTGAAGAGGTAACCCTTACAGTGTAGGCTCTGAAATAGTATGAACATCACTGCATGTCCGTGTGTCAAACAATCACATGGTGTGTGTGTGTGTGTGTGTGTGTGTGTGTGTGTGTGTGGCAGAAACATTACTGAAATGATTTACGGTGTGTAGAAATGGTCGAGACGATTTAGTCAAATGATTTCCAATGATTCAGTCTAAAGCCCTTCTATGCTTCTGGTGTTCTTCCTCCTTGTCCATCGTTCAGAAGAAGACCTACCAGTGCATCAAATGTCAGATGGTCTTCTACAGCGAATGGGACATCCAGGTCCACGTGGCTAACCACATGCTAGGTAGGAGGGAATGCCTTTGTCTGTCATTAGCTGTATTGCATGCGTCTCATACAAACATTTTCAATATGGACATGTTTCAGAAATTTTAGGGAAAAGGAACAATATTGATATACATTTTTATTAGGTTTCAACATTTACTATATAAGGATTGAGTCATGGATTTGTGAGTGTCTGGGCCATGACAAAATAAAAACATAAAATCATTTGTTAGTTTTTTTTTCTCAGGCATTACGTTTCAGATTGTCGCTTTGATGCAGTGAATGTTATAATATGCATGAATTTGTGTAATGACTTTTTGCAGTGTTTTTCGTTCCGTGTGAAAACATTACAATTGGTTTATTGAACACGGGTGATTCAAAATGGCTTCCGCGATGAAACCTAATTTCCCTTCTCCAGATTCCTTCACAAAGAGCTAACACGGACCTATTCCAGGTTTCCCCAAAAATATCTCCACTCTGTGTTTTCATTTGTATGCCGGCAGAATAATTTGTGGAGAATACACAATAGGAAGCTTGCCTGCAGTAAGTAGGCGTCTGAATTCCAGTCTCACCTCCATTTATTCATTCATTTATTCAGCTCGTTTGGCGGCTCTTTTCATTACACTGCATTATCTGTTGTCTTCAGTGGGAGAGAGAGTCATTGATCTGGAACCAAACCGCCTCTCTGTTTGGGACGCGCTCCTGGGCGCAGGTGAATTTAAACACGGTGGGCAATTCTATCAGGACCGATGGGCAATTCTATCAGGAACACACTGTTTGTGCATAAACAATCAGAGGCATGTGATTTGTGATTTTGATGCCGCGGTGTGTGTGTGCCGGCGAGAGACGAGCTGGGAGTGTGTAGGTGTGTGCTTTGTATTCATCTTTGCGATCTGCTCTCCCACTATTCTACTGGGGGTGCCTAATACAGTACCATGCCAGCATTAGTCCTTTCTTTTGCAAAGGCAGGCATGCAGCACACTGGGAGGGTAAAAAACAAACCCCCCTACTGGTTAGTTTATGTCTCTCAGCTGCAGAGGCACACAGTTCCCCGTAATAGTCAAATCCAGACAGCTTAAGAGAACCCGAGCATAGGTGATTGGGTTATTGTCTGATGTCTCACTTTTCTCATATCGAACTCCATATCTGTTTGTCTTCAAAACAATTTGTCTATCAGCTAGCCTACCGAAAAAGTATCCCCCTAAATGAAATAGTTTTCGATGTAAGCTGTAAAAAAAATTATTCTTTTTTTTTTTTAGGAGGTGATTCAGGTTTAAAGATAATCATTTTAAAAGAAAACCTTTGTAGACATACAATATGTCATGTTTTTCACCATGGTTTATGATTTAACCCAGTGTAAAAAGGCAGGTGATTCTGCCCATAGCCTTGCTAAGACCCCAATGTTGACCAGTGGTGTCTTTACCTCATTTTTATATGCTGAGGCATTTGTCCCTTCCCTGCCTCATCTACAATGGAGTTAAATTTGGACCAGCCTGTAATTACCGCAAGGCCAATTTGGGCCAAAAAAAGCCGAAAAAAGGGGGCCTCATTTTGAAAGAACTCTAAATACCTCCCCTGAAAAAAGGGACACTTTCTCCTTTTAATGGCCATCTGCACAGGAGAGGGGAAACGGGGGGCTGGGGTCATCTCCGCTCAGCTGTCAGCGTTATTAGCGTAGGTAATGGAGCAGGCACTGGATTCAGAGGGGTGTTGTTTTGGGCTCTGCTTGGCTCTGCGGTGTCACTTCACACTGATAACTCTATATATAGGGATGTGGCGTGGCATAGCCATAGTGCTAAGTGTATGGAACAACACCACCCGAGCTCTGCTCTCCACCCAGACCAGTCTATCTTGGCTGCCTTTGTAATACAATAGTGTGCCCATAAGCCAAGTGCACTCTGCCTCCTCCCCCCCCCCCCCCCCTGGACCCAGTAAGCTGGTGACTGCCTCGACTGTGTGACTGCCAGCACATTTTGATGCACGGATATTACGGTCGGACGGCGGCGGGCCGAGGCTCGGACAGAAAGCACAGCTCTGGTGCGTTGCTGTTGGACATTTAGCCAGATAATGGGGCTAAATGGAGGGTAGGGAGGCGGAGGTGAGGGTGGGAGGGGTATGCAGCAGGGACCAGCCCTGGCTAAGCCTAGCGACAGCCCCACGTGTCTTAAGATGGAGGCCACAGCCTGCTAGGGCCCAGATGGATCAGTACACATTTGCTGTACAGCTGGTCGCTCTGTTTGGGGACCCGGTGTGATACTCCTATGGCGAGAAAAAAAAAAAAAAATGATATCGCCACCATCCAAGGAGCAATTTAATAGCAGGCCAGAAGACAGCTGGCCACTCTTTAGTTTGGAGGTTTTTTTGGCATGGCGCACTTACAGAATTGAGGGTGTCCGATTTTCCTCCAGAGACCCCCAGATTTATACTGCTTTCAGCTGTCGTAGTCCCCATCTAATCCTTTATTTGTATCGGTTCTTTGTTTAAGATTAAGACTTTCTCCGTCTCTTCAAAAGTATTCTTGCGCGCCATACATGGGCTCTAATTGTACAGCGCAAAGCGTCTAGTCACAGACAGGGCTCTGTTTGGACAAAGTTCTTTTTATTTGTTTGACGCGAACACCTTTGAAGGTCTTTCTTTGTCCGTTAAGCCTGTTTGGTTTTACCAGCAGGACAGCGGACCTCCCCGCGTGTCACTTTGACCCCACGGTGACCTATGGCATTTGGAGCATCATTGGGGGGCCCGTTTGACCCATTTATCCCAGCGCTTCAAATGCCCCTGTGTGGATTTGAGGAACCCTGACCCTTTTTAAAGCCTGGTCTGTGTCTTACAGGGTTTTAAAGGTGAAAAGGCTTCTCACTCTTTCACCGTAGTATCTGTTTTCAGTCCGATCCTATCTCTCGCCCTCCCCCTAGCATGTTCCAACGAGGTTACCGCCAACATGGCAGCATTGGGAAGGACAATCATAAACAAACAAACCCAGCACATTCCAGAAAGTGCTTTTGGGGGTCACCTCTATGGGTTTCTTTTTTGGCTGGTGACCACACTGAGCCTGGAGCCAAGTCAGGGAGGAGTCTTCTCCCTCGCAGCAAGGAGCCAGTGGCCTGGTCGGCCCCGGGCGGAGGCAGGGGGGCGCCGGGGGGGCGGAGGGGGTGCTGGGGTCCGGGGGCGGAGAGGGAAAGGCACATTTGCTGTACAGCTGGCCGCTCTGTGTGAGGCAGGCACTGTGAGCCGTTACGGAGCTGGAGAGGAGGGCGAGAGGGAGGCCTCCAGTTTCTCCTCTTCCCTGCTATCTCTCTCTCTCTCTCTCTCTCTCTCTCTCTCTCAATCCCTCCCCCTGCTTTTGCTTCTAAACCTTTCTCCCGTCCATTCTGCCCTCGCCACTACTATTTTCTTCTACCTGCCCCCCCCCTCTTTTATTCCCTGCCAAACCAGACTCCAACCTGGCAACCTGGCGGATTGATTGTGATTGAGCGGACTGGGAGGTGCATTTTAGCAGTGTTCGCCATGCTGTTACAGTGCTCACCGGCAGGTTTGGTGGCTTTCTAAAAGGCCCCAAATTATCCCTGACAGATCTCATCTTGTCCGGGCACCCTGGAGCAGGTCGGGCCGGTGTGCGCTGATTGCCCGGTCTCCATCACGGTGCCACCGCTCCATTTTGGGCTGCTCCTACCGTGGTGGTTGGAGCCGGACAAGGGCCCGGTTTATTGTTTCTTCTTTTCGTCTTTCTATTTCCGTTTTGATTGGCCCTGGTAGACGGTGTCTCGTCTCTGCCGGGGACGCGCTCCAACGACTCATAAACATGTAATCTGTTCAAAATCGCCGAGACTGTTTTTCCCCCGTTTGGCTCCAGCGGGGCTCGGACTGGACTCGGAATTCAATAGTCAACACGGCGCGCGGCCATCGGGATCGATCCCCTGAAATAAATGAGCTAGCCACTGGAAACAAAAGGGAGCCATGCCAAGTGCGCCGAGTGCGACGTCTACCTGCTTTTATTAATTGGTGAGTAATAACGCCTCTCCGTTCGTTAGCGCAGTCACCTCCCGTGCGTTGGAGTGTGCTGCTGCTAATATGCAATTACGCGCACCTTCCTGCTCGTTACTTTGTGCCTCTCTCTGACTAATGTGGCATCCATGAGGTGAATAGAGAGGAGCGCTAAGCCGACAAAAACAGGGCTATGTTTAGGATTCTCACGTTTAGTGTTACCTACTGTACCTGCCTGGATGCAGTCTGTGAGAAGAGAGTGAGAAAGGGGGAAAAAACGAGAGAGAGAAAAAAAATCCTTTCTTCTTTTAACAGGCAGGCTGCAGTAAAATAAAAAAAAGAAGTACAGCTTTTTCTGTGAGCATTTTTTTTTTCTCTCTCTTCTTTTCTCTTCTGGTTGTTGCTGTAAAGCCAGGTAATTGACATCACTGTGGGGATGCTCTGTTGCTAGGCCAGACAAGACGGGTCTGATGTGGTCCTTATCTATTGATTTCCTTGACATTTCCCCCACACCTCACAGACTAGGCCAACATGTGAGAAAATATCTGATGCTCTCGCAGTTCATACGGGCTGTTTGGACAGGGCTGCAGCTAACACTCTGCCTGCCTGCACTGCATTGTGATTGGTAGGCGCTGATGTCACCATGGTGATTTCTTTTGGGCTAAAGGGAACGGCTGGCCATCAGTGTTCTCTTTGTCTCTTTTGAGTCCTGGCGAATACAATACAATCCTCTCTATCAAGCCTGGCTGTGCTAAATTATAGAAACTCCAAACACCCTAACACAAAATACCGCTGTCGTAACTTTAGCATTCCACCATGATAGTTAGTTCTTCTAGCTACCTGGATTGAGGTGGCCTCTTCCCGTGCTCCTCCCTATGTTTTATTGATATCCAGGAGGGACGTCTCCTTTAGAGTGTTAATGCCAACCCTTGTTCTGAAGTGGCCCATAAATAGTGGATGATCAGAATTAACCTCTGCGTTCCTGCGCCTCCCCGGGGGGCGCTGGAGATGTCACGGAGGCCAGGGGAGCATGCGCAGCCGGGGCCAGTGGCGCGTCTGAGGGGGGTTGCTTAGCAGTCTAACTGGGCGGGAGCGAGGGGCTTTGGGGAGCAGTGCAAACAGATCGCCCTGCCTTTGCTAAAGGTCAGAGCTGCAACCCACACCTCGGAGAGACCCAGCCCAGACCTGGTGGGACCTGGGCTCCTGGCGAGCATGGAGATGCCTCAGGCCGGGGGGGAGTCACAGGGAGGGCGTTGTGGTCGGCTCGGTGCTGGGCTCCCACTGTAGACTGTGTCACCGCCAGTGGCAGTGCAAAGGATATCTTCAACCGGTCGGGCCGCGCGTGCTCTGCTGTGGCAAGGCAATGTCGAACAGTGGCAAGGCTGTTAGTTGCAATGGCCAAGTGTATATTCCAGTGTATTTCACTGAAATATTCTAATGTTGAGCTCTGGTCATAGTCTGAAATTTCCTAAAGCGGGTAGTTGTGTTTTGTTCTGCTATAAACCATTTTTTTTATGGGGCTCAGTAGTTTTCTTTTTTTTTTTTTTTTCTCAAAGTGCTGTGTAACGATTGACAGTTCTCATCAAACCTTGGCCTGTGTGAATGGCAGATAGGGGGGAGCGAGGGGGGAGGGGGGGGGGGGGCACGAGCGCTCAAAGGCCCCCCAGCGTCAAAGCCTTAATAATCATGTGAGCGGCGCTGGACTTCATTACCCTCCTGTTCGACAGGCCGAGTGCCAGCCTGGATGGCGTGCTGGCTGTGGCAAGGTCAACGGCGGAGGAAAAACCAGTTACTGTGTTACTCGGGAGCCGAGTGGAGGAGAGGGGCGGCCATCTGTCAGCTCGGGCCTGCCATACCCGCAGAGCAAATGGACACGGGCGGCCAGAGGAGAGGCCACCGACACCCATCGAGCTGAACCCAGTGAGCATAGCACTGAGGCGTGGACAGCGAGCCAGCCAAAGAGATGGACCTTGGTACCGCTAAAACACACACACGCGCACACACACACATAGCAGACAAATAGTGCTAGAGATGAGGCAAACTCTTTTCGAACTTGGCATTGGTTCGGGTTGTGTTTTTATGCGTGCCTTTTTGGGTTGTTTTTTTGTAGTGCACAATTGGGCCCCTGCTCTTGTAAGTCCAGATGGCAAACCATTTGATGAAAACTTGATAAGCGTCTTTTGTTGGATTCGTCAACGCTAAATGTTGTGCGCTAAATGTGAGTTTGGAGACATTGCTGCTGGACGTAGTCGGCCTTTGGACCAGGCCTCTTGATCTCCACGGGGAACCCGGCGGGCTGCTCGTTTCCCGCCCTTTTCGCTGCCCATAACAGTGTGAGCGACGACGTGTCTGTGCTGTCCTGAAACGTGGGAAACCGGGCTCCGTCAGGAGGCAGCGCCCGGGTTTTTGTCTTGTGTTTCACCTTGCTTGGCTTTATGGGGGCTCTGTGTGGAGAGGAGGAGGAGGAGGGGGGAGGGGGGGAGGAAGGAGGGGGCCGGCGTCTGAGCAGCGCGCCTCACTGTGAAGACCTTTACGATGCCCTCTGGCCACAGTGGAGGAACCCTGTGGAATGTTCCAGAGCTCTCTAATAGGTTTCAGGTGCTGCGGGCCACCAGCCAGCCAGCCCGCCCCCCCCCCCCCCCCCCCCTCCACCCCTCACCACCCACCCCTCCTGCTGCTCCTATCCACCACCACCTCCTCCTCCATCCTGTCCAGCGTGTCTCGTGTGATGGCCCTCCCTCTGCTCCCCTAGCCCAAGCACCCGCCATTTCCACCCTAAACAGAGAGGGAGAGAACGGGGCGTCCAACGGCGTAAAATGGACACCCGCCATGTACAAAGTGAACGGAGCAGAATGGAGACACAACACTTCTTTCTTAGTGCTCGGCGCAGGTGAGGTGGACCTGCCCGGGGTAATTCCTCTAGGTGAAGTGTGCGTTGCCCTCTCTTGTTAAGCGTCGGGCTAAAACGGAGACCGTGAACGTGATGGATGCACCCTGGCATCTGTGACTGCGACTCCGCTGACAAAAAGCTCCCACGTAATACCTGAGCACGTCGGCTCTCTTCCTGGATCAAAGGCTGGTGTGTCTCACGGCAGACTCCTCTGACACGATCCCCGAGCAGGGAGAGAAGCCGGGGCGCGGGAGCTGCAGCGATTCTCAGCAGCGTTCCTCGGCTCCCGCTCGGAAACGTTCCTCCTTGGTTTTTTTTCTTCCCTGTGCGCGACTGCCGAGAGTGCCGACCCCCCGGCTTGAGCGTCAACACGCTCCGGAAAACAGGGAGATGGTCCTGGGCGATTTCCCCCCTCATTAATGGAAATCACACAGGAACTCCCTGGATGAAAGCTTTATTAGTTATTAAGCATTAATGTTGATATCAGTGTTCGCTTAGCTAGTGGAGTGGAGGGTGCTGCTTAAGTAGGAAAAATAAATAGCCGATTTAATAACTTCGTGCGATGCACCCAGGGCTTAATTGAGGGGATCCATTTCCATCTCGTTATTATAGAATAATCTGTGTTCTGCAGGCATCAAAGGTCAACATTTCTCACTTTTGTTGATGCATTATAAGCTGGGGTGCAGAACGCGCCGTCGCTCTCTTCGACAGCAATAGAAGCCACAGAGCCACTCCGACACGAGCGGTGAAAAATATATGGCATATGCTCATACGCTACATTACGTGGATTTGTCCCGGCTTTAGTTCAAAGTTGTATAATTGCCTTTTGGATTCACGTAATGTGTGCCGTGCCACAATGGCGGCGGGCCCCTGAATGGCCCGATCCATTAGCAGGGGGGATAGCTCTCGCTGGCTCTCTCGCTGCGGTTTTGTCGGAGACGCTTTTGTCGGCGTCACGGTTCAGCGTGAACACTGGGCCGACGTGGCCCCTTTGTCTCCCCATTTGTGTCGTCGCCGCCTGGAGACGCCGACCTTAAGCCACTCTCCCTATGATTAATCTTTAACGTTCATAATTACTAATTAAGTCAGTAAGAGACTTTTAATGTAGTCCTCCTTCAAGGGGGAGCCGAGAGGACAACAGATCATTAGCTTCAATAATGAACGCGGACGAGGCTGATAATGGGCTGTGATAGGTGAACAGTGACAGTTACATTAGACGGGGGCAGTGGGCATATGAGAAACCACTGCCAGGAAGGGGAGCGCACACAGAACGGGAGGCACGGGGGAGAGCCGAGTGGTGCCACAGAGTCCAGCCAGGCTGGGCCATTAGACATCATGGAATTCTAGGACCGTGGTTTTTGAAAGATTCCCCCCGCTTCTGGAGAAGGAAGACGTCTGCGGTCCGATGTGCCCTCGGATCAAATATGGTTTCGATTCGCTATTGCTCAAGACGGTACTCTCAGTCATTGTATATTATTTATTGTGTCAAGTACTGTCAACTGACTTCATTTTATGAGAGTGAGTTTAACCGAGTTCCTTGTCTTTTCTTTTTTTTTTTTTTTTTGCCGGTGTGTTTTGTGTATCTCATTTTGCTAATATTACATTAGTGTTTATTCTCATTATCGCGCTGGCTGAGAGGCCATTAAAGGCTTGGTTTTTGTCTCTGTTTCTTACCTTTAAC
This sequence comes from Galaxias olidus, assembly GCA_026901105.3. Classification (NCBI taxonomy): domain Eukaryota; kingdom Metazoa; phylum Chordata; class Actinopteri; order Galaxiiformes; family Galaxiidae; genus Galaxias; species Galaxias olidus. The sequence continues at coordinate 93,913 of JAPMUY010003334.1, forward strand.
GACGATCCAGCCCTGGCACACTCTGCCGGCCGGCCCACTTTGGGGAAGGTGCTTATGCCATAATGATTATTATCATTAAGAAGATATTAATGTGCTTAGTGTTTGCGACCCAGCTGCTCATCACGGCCCCAGCTCCCTGCCGAGTGAGGGGTGAGCGTCGCTGCCAAAACGGACAGTGCACGGGGGCCACCGCCCACCTGTCCAGGGGCTTCAGGGTCACTGGAGGTCGCGCCTACAAACCCTGCCCACTGTTGTCAAAAATGAAAGTACGGGTCAAATCACAATGCTGAGACACATTAGCATGGAAGGAAATATGATATTGGTTCAGGGGAAGGCGCGCGCGTGGAAAACAAGTGGAGAGTCACCTAAAGCACTATAAACGCAAGGGATTATGGAAAATCAACCCAGATCTCCCTGTTACACACAAATGGCACACATGTTAATTATAGCTCTGTTATTGGAATGTGAGGGGGAATGTATGTTTTCCCCGCAGAGCTTAATTCCACATAATTATACAGTGGATTTCCATGTGACTGTTATCCCAGGCCGCTCCGAAAGAGAGGCTTCTAATGCGAGATTTGAATGAGAATCAGATTCAGCCAGTGCTGTCCACATCATTTGCAGAATCTCCCCGATAGTTTTAACATGACCAAACCACACGGTGTGGCACACGCATCGCAGGATCTGGTTCACAAAGGAAAGCCATGTGTGTATAAAGGCACATTGTGTTCTGTGCGGACCTGGTCTGGACTGAAAGCCATGTTCGGGGTGTAGGACTGGGCTAGTTAGCTGGCCAACACGCTGTGGTTCGGAGCTGGTCTCCTCGCAGACCGTGTGGGGCTGGAGACCCTGGTGCAGTCTGGCTCACTCTGCGCCTCTCCCCGTTTCAAATTGCTGCTTCATTAGGACTTGGAAGAGAAACCCGTGGTTACATTTAATCAAACGAATCGCTATGGCAGACCCACACAATCAATCACAATCCTTATCCAATATGCTACATTCTGTAACTACCATGCTGGCTTGGAGAAAAGTCAATTATGGCCCAGCTCTTCTGCTGGCTGCTGTGCTATTATACAGTTACTGCTCTTGTTTTCGTTAGGCACACACACACACACGCACACGCTCACAGTTTGTTATGCGTTTTATTGGAACGGCAGAGTTCTTGTATGATTCAAGCACGGTGGTGTGTTATATGTCCACAATGATCACATTAACTATTAATGATTTCTGTTGTGTTAGTTACTCGGTGGGCTTTTGTCAATGAAGCCGTTCATTTTTGGTACAATGTGTGTTTTTCGTCCACATGGATCTGTTCCCACTGTCTCTCAGAAGTCTTTTTTTCTCTCTTTTTTTTGCGGTGGTGCTGGGTTTTTCTCCTCGAATTGTGTTCCTACACACACACATACACACGCTCCCAAACGCACACAAAACACCCTGGAAACTTCGACGATGTGCGTACAATCCTCCAGTCTCTCTTGCGCTCTTCCTCCCTGACTTTGCTCTCCAGGCACCCTCCGCCTACACACGCATACCTTCGCCTTCTCACTCAAAGACACATACCCCCGAACACACACTCGTGTGCGCACACAAACACACACACACACACCCGAACACACACACACACGCAAACAAGGTAGCTAGGTTGGTGGGGGCCACGGCTGCTGCTCTTCCGCGCCCGTCCCAGAGTGGCTCCCCGGGCTCGGCTGCCAGTTGTTTGCCAGCCCTCTCCGGGTGGAATTCATTCAAATGAAAGCGGCGGAATGAGGCCCAAGTCCCAGAATGCCTCGTCCCTCTCCTTCATCAGCATTCCGCCGATGAGAGTAATTAAAGCCAAAATTAATTCTGCTGTAAGCAGAGGAGCCACAGAATAACTGATATTAGAGGCTGGATGATGAATGCTTGGCATCAAGGGATGTCTCGGGGGGGGGGGGGGGGGTTGGGGTGGTGGTGAGGGGAAGGAGGGGGAGGGGGGTATTCACAGATCTCTTTTTTTTTTCGTTTCTTTCCTTCCTTCTCTCCCACTCTCTCGTGATCTCCTTTTCCTCTTGTCCTCCGTCTCCTCGTTTTGGGTTACTCTGTGTCTGTGTTGTTTCCGTGCAGCCATGTTTCTCTCTCTCTTAGTCTTTTCTGTCTTCTTTGTGGGCCTCTGGTTTCTCTGCGTTTCTCTTTGCTCGATGCTTTGCTCTCCCTTTCATTCTCCGTAGCAGTGCTTTGTCCCTACAAGATAATGCGAGGACACATCCGAGAGTGTTAGCTTGAAAAGCCGCCAGTGAAGTCTCTATTAGACCGGTTTCTCCGCTGTCACAAGGCCGCCCCCTGCTCCTGGCTTGCCTCCTTTCTGTTCACATGTGTCGCCTGACATTTCAGTTCGTACTGAGCTGTCACTGCCAATGCCGTCCGTAACGGCTGCCTGTAACAGTTGCCTCCGGAAGTCATCTTATGAAATCACATGATCTTAAATGCATACTTAGGCCTCAGTATTTTTAGAGCTTAAATAAATAATCTCTTTTCAAGCCCCAAAAAATTATTTGATATATTAAATATATATATACAGTACTGTGCATAAGTTTTAGGCACGGGATGCTGTTTTAAAGGCCAAGGGTGGTCACACCAAATGTTGATTTGATACAGATTTGCTTTGTCCTCACTTTGTATTTTATGAATTGATAAAAAATCAACAATTAACATTTATATTCTTATATATATCTGTATTTTCCTAACTTTAAAGACTTCACAACTGCCTAAAACCTTTGCACAGTACTGTATGTTTTGTACAAAAGTACAATACTGTATTTTTTCTCCCTGTGGCTCGACACCATAAAATACATTTGTTAAATATTGTAATAAATATCCTTCACTCAAAGTGCATTGTTCCCTAAAAAAAACATACTGTATTTGTTTCCAAGGCATTGAAGTTTGGTATTGAACCTCGCGGCTCTCCAGATGATGTGATATTCTAGCCAGTCTGATTCAATGATCCCGCTGCTCCCCTGACGCTTTATTTTTGGACCAGCACATCTTTAGCGAGCGGGAGAGCAGTCACAGGACCCAGAGACAAACAACTCTGCTCGGGATGCGGCGCCCGCCATTGGACCAGGCTGTCGGCGTGACGGCTCTCTCTCCTCTCTTTAGAATCAAATGAAATTGAACAAAGGTTAGCTCTTTGGGGCTTTATGATAATGGGGCTATACGACGCTGCCACGGAATTCGCCAATGCATGTCTTAGCACTGTCTGACTCGGAGGGGGCAGAGAATGGTAATGATGCTGACCTCTGCCCCCCGTCTCTTATTCTGCCCTGCGGGTAGAGAGCCGGAGGAGATCATAAACAATGGATGGATTTGTCTTGTTTGCGTTGCATCTGCGGCTGTCTTAATGACACTCCAGATTGGTTAATACTGGATCTTGCCACGCTATGACCCGCAGTTACTTGATTTCCTCTTTTTTAATTAGTTTCGCTCGGGAATCATTTGAAACAAATGTAAATGAGAGCGAGCCCGTCTTGAGAGCTACTGACCGCCATTAAGAATTTAGAGGGCTAGCTTGGTGGCTGCGAAAGAAGAGCAGAGTGAAAGATTAGAATCCATACGGGGGCCAAACGCAGTGGCGATGTGGAAGGGGGCCCCCCAGGGGCCTGCGCTGAACCCACACACATAGACTGGGGGGCCGGGGAGGGGAGGGGGAGGCTGGGATGAAGTCGTCAGTGGTCCTCAGTCATTCTGATGAGTACACATGAATATACATACCATAACCCCTCTGGTGTATCTTTGCGTAGCATAGTTCCCTTTTCTCTCTCACTGTTCTACTATCGTTTGCTGGCTCTGTTTCTCCTCCATCAGCCCTTCTATCGGAAATGATAGATCATGGGAAGTTCAAGGAATAGTAAATAATACAGCAAAGGCCTCTTCTACGGTATGTATTATTTATTGTGCAGTCCTTAGGTGTTTAGCCATGTATCTAAAGAGAATTTGCAGTCATTTGTCGGTTTCTTTCAGAATGAGACGTTCTCTTGACGGGGTAGAACTGCCTCTGATGACCGCCGTTTTGGCAGACGGGCGTACACTCTTTATTTGTCTGCTTTGTTCTATTGGCCAATAAAAGAGCACTCAGGATGAAACCTCGGTGTGAGGATGACCTTAAACGCAATGACACTCTCTCCCATAACATTGCCCTGTCCAATAGTCCAGAACTCCCCGAAGAGGCCCCACAGTGGGTCTGGGAGGAGCCCAATGAAGAGAGAGAAATCGATTACTTTCCTCCCTCCACTGTCTCGGGCCTGGCTGGATTACTGAAACAAGATGCTGCACTTAGAGCGGCCTTTGGAGAGACGGAGGCAACAGGGAAGGAAGTGAGCGAGAGAGAGAGAGCGAGAGAGAGAGCGAGAGAGAGAGAGAGCGAGAGAGAGAGAGAGAGAGAGAGAGGCGACGATGAGAAACACTTTTAAGGGACATGGGTGCCATTTAGACGAGGGGCCGTCTCTTGACAAAAGGCCACTAAAAGCAGCCAATGATCTTCTTCCTCTCCCGGAGAGGATGGGAGGAAGGAAAAGCAGGCAGGCAGGCAGTCCGGCTTCGTGCAGTTAAGTGAGTACCGAACAAACACTCCGGATCCGAGGTCAAACCAAGATCATTAAGCGGAAACATCCACTCTCTTGCCCAAGCTGGTCTCTCATAAAGACAACCTGCTGGCAAATAACACCAAACCGACCAGGGCGGTCCTAACCGCCGATTTCACGCGGGTCATTTTTACCGGTACACGCTAACACGTGAGCGCATGCAGCACCATCCGTTGCTTGTTGATGCATCTTGCGTGCTAGGATATCGCTAAGAGCTAAGGGGGGGGGGGGGGGGAGACTGGGGTTCCTATTCTCCGAAGGTGAGTTCTGAGCCTCGGTGTCTGACAGCGCAGGCTGCTGATCCGCCCGGCTTTCAGGACGCCCCCGGCCCGCGCGGCCTCCAGCGCGGCGGCCTCCAGCGCGGCGGCTGTTGTTTAACGGCGCCGGCGTGTTTTCATTGTCGCTCGCTATCGAGACGGGAATGAATCTGGCTCGTTGGGTTCGACAGAACGCGACGCTTAAGGGACCCAATCCCTGTAAGTGCCATTAAGTGGAAATTGCCGTTCACATATTCCAGTGGTTTGATGAATTACCCCCCCCCCCCCCCCCCCCCCCCCCCCCACACACACACACACACCCTCTCGTGTGCTACTGCAGGGGCCCAATGAAAGGCGGGCAGGCGGGCGGGCAGGGGAGGGAGCAAATTGCATTCCCTGTTTCCTGTTCTGTAAAAACGGTGTAATTGTTGACACACGCTGTGCCACCTGGAAGGGGGAGTGGGGATGCTTGGACACGAGCGGGAAGCGTTCAATAGATAACGTGAATGGCCCTTCAGTGCTGAGGCCCCCGTGTTTCGCTAGCGGAGGTGCTGTCCCCGCCGCTCTCTCTCTTTCTCTCCGCTGTGTCTTCCTCTGTGGTGGCGGAGGGTATAACGAACGAGGTGAAGGGAGAAAAAAAAAATGATCGGATGTGTTTGTCACTCCGCCGAGAGACGTTCCTGCATTTTCCTGAAAGGGAAGGCACTGTGTGCTTTAACCCTGTTTGACAGGGCACAGCAGGGGCTCTCTTTGTGACAGTCTGAGAGTCTGATAAATATGTAGTTAAGGAAAATTCTCTTTTTTTTTTTTTTTCGAGGACTCTACAAGCTCTGGGAGGCTTTAAAAGATCACTGGCGGCTTTGTGCCATATCTTAAGGTAGCTCTCTTTTGATCAGAGCGCGGGCTTAGTCGTTCGGCTGCTCCCCGTTTGACAGGAAGGAGACGGTGTTCCAGGTCGTCGAGAAACCCCGGCCGCGCTCCTCCCCACCGAATCCGTCGCTCTCCGACGTTTTCTTCTGTGCACGTCGATGTCCGTTGCGCCTCGTCTGCGTCTTGCGCCCCCTCCTGTTGGGAACGTCGAACCGGAATATAAGCGGGTCCACCCGGCGCTGACGTGGTGCCGTCGGCATGGCACCCTCTCCGCTTTGTATCCCACCGTGTATCTGACAAAGGTATTACTCCATAAAACCCCCTCCTACTGTCACACGAGCCCCTCGCCATCCCAGGGCTCCGTAGGAACAGCAGGTCGCTCTGACGCTCAGAGCCCCCGTCCCCACCCCGCCTGTTGGCCTAAAACGACCAGGCTCGGCTCCCGCTCCACTCTTTACCTGATCTAGTTGACTGGGCTGTGTAAGTTAGGTAGGCAGTCCCTGCCTCCATCACCCCTCCTCTCCGCCTCCCTCCCAATATGCACTTGGACCAGGGCTCCAGCTGCACCTTTCGTGTTCCACAGGGATAGGGGGGCCAGATGGAGGAATTTGATTAACCAGCAGTGGAGGACCAAATGTTCAATTGGATACAGAACCAGTTGGAGGGGAGGGGAGGGAGAGAGGGATGTGGTTTGTGGGGTGGGGTGGGGGGTGGAGGGGGGGGGGGTGAGCGAAAGAGAGAGAGCAAAAGAGAGAGAGAGAGAGAGAGGGAGAGGGGGGAATCTAAAATGGCTGGTGGAGAGTGCTGGCCAACACTTTACAGAGGGGAGCCGAAACAGGCACTGAGGTGTAGTAATGCAGAAGCCCTTTTCCAAGTACCAGCTGGGCCTTTTAGGAGCCTCTATCCCCACAGCAGACACTCGGCAGCCTCTGAGCAGCTTGACTTTACCATATGTGGAACTTTTTTTTTTCTCCCTGCTCCGCCCGGCTCCCCCAGGGGACCCGTGCCGCTGGGACGCCGCAGGCAGGTGAATTGCTCTTAATGCAAGGCACTGAATCACCGGGCCAACAACATGAGGGAGGCGCCCGGGGAGAGGAAATGGATCTGCGGAAAGGCTGGCGCGGACCGTCGCGACCTTGGAGCCGGGGCCGACCGCCGCGCGGCGACGGGGCCCGCGTGAGGCGGCATTGTGCCTTCCGCGCCGCGCCACGGCCACTTTGAGCAACGTTCACCCGGGCGTTGTGTGTTTTTCACAGTGTGTATCGTCTTCCAGAGTGCTTTTTAAAATGGAACTTAATCCATTTGTGAACGGGGCTGTCTTTCTGGCGCTCCACTTAGTGCCCCATGCATACCACTGGTCGATGTTGAGCAACCGGCTTTCTCTCTCTCTCTCTCTCTCTCTCTCTCTCTCTCATTTTCTTTCTTCCTTTCTTAACCACTTCATCTACTTATCAATTACTCTGTGGATTTGTATAAAGGGGCCCGCCGTATTATGTAAATAAGTCAGTCCGGATGAACGTTGAATGCAATATGGGAACTCGAGCATGTGGTATATATATTTATATATATTAGTGTTGGCCTGCAAGTCAAATTAGCGACGTGTTGTGTCTACAGGCTGTGGACAGTCAAGACTGGCCGGTCAGGCGAGGATGGTTTGAGGCTGCCGGGGCGTGGCCACTCACCGGCCTGCACCTGTCTCGAAGCGGGGGGGGGGGGTGCGTGGCGCCGAGCCAAGGGTCAGGGGTCACGACGGGGGGCTGTCAAGGTCAAAGGTTTTATCACGCTCCGAGGGGTCCGGGAGCCATCGCTCACATGGCCTGGCTGTCCGGCTCCGCCGATCTGTTCTCTCCCCTTTCCTCTGCCTCCCAGTAATCCTTCCAAACGGAGCGAGCCAAACTCCTGACAGCAGCGCCGGCAGCACACTGTGGGGCTCCACAGCGCTAAGCCTTCAGCTGGAGATTTCACTTTGAAAACATCGCCTTTTTCTTTCCTCTTTTTTCCTCCCTCCCCCCCTTCTCTTCTTCTCGCTGCCCTTTTCCACCAACCAGAGAGGCCGTCAGAATGCGGGGTTCCCAGAGCAGCTGCCCTTTGACCCCAGCCAGCGGTTGTTGGTTTGTTTTGTTTAGGCTTTTCAGAGAGGACAGGGGGGGCTGCGCTTGACAGGTCAGGCTGCAGGACTTGGAGGAGGCTGCCGGTTTTTCACAGGCCAACAAGCAGGCCCCAGCCTCCCCCCTTAGCGTGTGTTGCTGCTTCCTTGTTATGCCCAGGCTGCTGGCGAGGAAAGAGAAAGGCCGGTGTTGTCCCACCCCGAGGAGACATGTGGAAAAACGGCCCATTTCACAGGGAAAAGTGGGGCCATTCATGCAAAGTCGATCCCATCAGCGGGCAGACATTCCTGGATACCCCTGTTTGCGCAGCTGTGCCCCCCGATTAAATTACCCTCGACCCTCTACCAACACCCTCGTCTCCCTGGTGCCCCACGCCCCCCTCGTTGCCCACCCCTCACCCCATCCCCCTACCTCATCGGAGCTAGCCAAGAGCTTCCCTGTATGAACTCCTTCCCACTGGGGCAAGGAGACCGAACCGGGGGGGGTGGGGGATACGCCACCCCGGGGCGCCCCCTACCGGCGGCGGTAATCGGGCCGCGGCCGGCAGGCCTCCACGGGTCAGAGGAGGAGCCTGTCATGTGATTGGCGCGGGGGCCGGAAGGGGGGGGGGGGGGGGTAGGTGGGGGTTGGGGGGGTAGCAGGCATAGGAGGCCCGTCCCCGGGGACGGCGCACTAACCGTCACACTGCAGAGCAAGCTCTGACAGGCCGCGGGGAGCAGGGAGCAGGGCCGGGCGGAGCGGGGCTGTCAGCTGCTCCTGCAGTGCCGAGCGATGGAGGAGTCCTCCGCCGGGACTGCATTACTGAAGGCTTTTCTTTCTCTGCCTCTGTTTTTATTTTTGGTGGGTGTTGGGAGGGCAGGGCCCTGTTTGGGAGTGTGTGTGTGAGTGTGTGTGTGTGTGTGTGTGTGTGACGTGCGGGGTGTGTGTGTGTGCGAGGGGGGTGTTGAGGGGTATAATTGAGAGCACAGAGGGAGCTTCGTCTCTCCATCTTATGATTTGGAGGTGAGGACAAGTGCCCGCGGGGGCCCCCTGTCAGAGCTTTTGGGCGCGCTAGGCGCAGACTTCAATAAAAACACACAAAAAGAATTCCCCCACAAGGGCGCCTGGCTGAATTGCTGACGCCAATGTAAAAAGATTCCGTTTTCTGTGAATCATTTAGTACGCTACCCTGCTTTCTATACATAGTGTGACAATAACAGGATACTCCCCCCTCCCTTGTTTTTTACTGTAGATAAAAAAGTATAGAAGCACGACACAGCCCAAAAAATGCTGAATTATGTCTTCGCACGTGCTCTTTCTCACGTCAATCACCTCCCGCCACTCCACCTCTCCTGCCGCCTCTTTCCCGCTCTCTTCTCTCGCTCTCTCGCCCTCTCTCTGTTCCTGTCATGACAAATGTCAAACATAGGAAGATAGGAGAAAGCATGTGGTGCCGGATTCTTTCTTTTTTTTATCCTTTTCTTTTTTTGTTACTTTCTCTGTGCGGTAACCAAAGCTTGCCAAGTCGACTGCACTGGGACATGGCCGCTGCGGCGGAAGCACCATATTGGCGCTCCGGCATCAGACATTTCTGCGAAAGTAACAGAAATGTTTGAAAGTGTTGTCACCAGCTCACAGGCTCCTGCTGTTTGTGTTCACCGGTGGGAAATGGCGCCTTCGCAGCCTTTTTGCCCCCCCCCCCCCTCCCCCCGTCTCTTCCCACTTCCCCCCTTCGCCATTGTTGTCCTTAGAGTTATTTCTGTTTGGTTGTTATCACTTTCATTGCGCTTAAGACTCTCAGCACGCCGGCGTTCTGTGGGGTTTTGACGAGGGGGGCGGGCGGTCGGCGGTGTTGGGGAGAGGAGTTAAATTTAGAGGAGCCGCCTCCTCTTCTCCTCCTCGGCGACTCAGAGACATGTCATCCAGCGGCGGCGGCGGGGAGCCGTGTCAGTCAGCGGCACGGTGTGTTTTAATCATCTCCTCCGTCCCTCTCCGGGCGAGGAGCTGACGGGGAGAGAGTGAAGGGGTTCCCCTCCCCTGGACGATACCCCCCACCCCCCCACCCCCCCGCTCCGGCGTCGCCTCCGCCTCCGATGTCAGGCGCCGAAAAGCCGGGTTTTGAAGAATATGAAAAGTTCTCCTCCTCGTGTTAATCCAGCCCAATCCAACGGGGGAATCAAGCCTTGTCTGGTGGCGTTCCGACGACGCGTATCCCAAAGTCTTACTTGAAAGTTTGTTGTGATCTTGAAGGGGGTGGGAGTGTGGTGGGGGGAGGATGGGGGGGGTGTATAAAAAAATCTGATGACAGCCGGAATGAGATTGGCGACGGCATAGGAGAAGATTGTCACAACAAAAAAAAACGAGAATAGAATCGTCTGAATCTTTGACATCTTTGTGTCGTAATGAGCCAGGGCCCCCCCCCCCTGGAGCGTGTGATAACAGCCGTGTTTTGTAATTCTATAGCCTTTCTAATGATACTCGGAGGAATTTCCAGGAAACCGCGACTCTTTGCAAGGCAAGGCTGGCTAGATGGTTGATGATAGTCGCCGATGTTATTCTCACTCGGCAACGATAAGACTCCTCTCTCCCAGAGTTACAGTAGCTGCTTTATCGTAGGGTCTGACTGGGGGTTAGCGTTGACCCCGTGTAGCCGTGGCCAGGTACCAGCACAGTGCATCCATCCAGCTCTGTGTCTCCTTCAGCCCCAGCCCCGGTTCTGAGCACACTCCCTGCGGAGCCCTCTAGAGAGCTGGCCTTGGGCTTCCGCGGAGCATCCTCTGACAGTCTTAATGGACAAGTGGTCTCTCTCCGAGGCCAGAAGAGCTCTCACTGCAAAGACCACTCGGGGCATATCTGGGATAAGTGCCGTTTTCCTTCACCCTCTCGTGTCAGGCCCGCACCCGGGGCTGTGTTGACCGAGAAGAATTAAGCGCGAGACGTCAGCGAGCGTGTCAACAGCGGAGGAGGATGAGGAGAGCGGCAAAGGAGGCCCTTTACACTTTGACGCCCCTTAGAATGCCCGATAGAATAGTTCTGTAGAGTCCGTGAAATCTGTGAATACACCAGCCAAGAATCTTCCCCAGGTCTATGGTGGTATGGCAGGAGCTCATCTCCATAATCTGCGTTTGTCAATGTTATACAGCATGTCACTGGTATTAGGTTGTGTTCATCGGTGTTTGTAATATTTAGAACATGTAAATGTTACGAAAACAATATCATGGTGGCCTTCAGCAAGAGGTTGCTCGGCTAATCATGAAAACAATAATCCCGATAATCCAATTATTCTCCGTTTACAACCGTGAGCCCAGCAACGCGCGTGAGCGGGCGTCGCAGTTTAAAAAAGGGAAGTACTTTAAAGGAAAGCATTATCACATGCCCCCGAGCAATTAGTCCCTGCGCCCGCCTTTGTCCACGGAGCCATTGTGCTCATTGTGGAAGTCGTTCTTCTTCTCCCTCCTCGGAGACGGCCATCGGAAGTCCAGCTGAACCCACTGTTGGTTTTAGGTGTGGTGAAATGGATGTCGTGTCTCTGGCTCTCCCTCTCTCTCTCTCTCTCTCTCTCTCTCTCTCTCTCTCTCTCTCTCTCTCTCTCTCTCTCTCTCTCTCCCTCTCTCTCTCTCTCTCCCTCTCTCTCTCTCTCTCTCTCTCTCTCTCTCTCTCTCTCTCTTCCTCCCCCTGGTTTCCCCTCACCCCTGGCCCCCTGAAAAGCGCTGGCTTTGACAGGAAGGCCTCCGCGGCTTCCTTGGCAGTGATCTTTAGCCCCTGCGGGTCCCTGCGACTATTTCCAGGACGTCCTCGTGATCTGAGAATGGACCCTGAGAATGCGCATGCTCCACAGGATGGACTGGAGGAGGAAAAGAGGCGGAGGGGTGGGATGGAAGCCACGGACAGCTAGACCAGTCCCTTTGGGATGTTGTTTTCCACAAAGGAAAATCTAAAAAGTATTTAAAAAAAATGTAAAAAAAATAAACTGGTTCCGCTTTAATTATCTTTTTTTATTTAAAAAAAATATCTTGCCACATGGAGATAATATATCAGAATCCGCACCCCTATTTATTCAGAGGTTTAGCGGTGTCTTTTCCTGTCCTTTCTTTTGATTTGACGAGTTCACATAATGGAAACTATGGCAACGGTAGTCAGGTGCAGTGAATGCTAAAGCAAACAAGCTGAGCTGTCCCAGATGATGCACATTTGAATTTTAACATATATTGACTCAATTTCTGGTATGCTGTTTATTTATCATATATTCAATCTTTATGTTGATGAGGGAGAATTTAAATCATGCGAGGAGCCCTCTCCTTTGCTGTGTGTGTGTGCGCGCGTGTGCGTGTGTGTGTGTGTGTGTGTGTGTGTCTGTTTGTGTGTGTGTGTGTTTGCGTGTATGTTTATGCAGCTCTGTCAGTGATTCACCTCTGAATTGTATGTGTGCGTGTGTGCGCTTGGATGTGTACGTGTGTTTCGGTGGTGCGTGCATCCGTGTGTGTGTGTGTGTGTGTCAGAGCATGACTATTGCAGCTTTGAGAGAGAGAGAGAGAGAGAGAGAGAGAGAGAGAGCGAGCGAGCGAGAGGGGGAGAGGGGAGGGGGAGAAAGCGAGAGACAGAGTGTACGTGTCCACTACATTAGACCGAGCAGGCGCAGGGTGCCCCCAGCATGTGTGCGCCGCTGCCTGTTCGGCGCTCTCCGCGCCAGCAGGGTGCGCCATTCCAATTTGCCCATCAGCCGCGGAGGGAGGGGGTAAGAGCGCGGGGCATCGCTGTCGGAGATTTCACATCCGAGGGACGAGATTACCAGTCAGGGGACCCCTGTGTGGAGGTGATGAGGGAGGGAGACTGCAGGGCCGCAGCGTGGGGGAGCCTGGGACTGTCAGGAGGGGGAGGCGGGGGGGCTCGTCTCAGCGCCACCCTGCCGACCGTGGGCTCTCTGTGTTTTGGGGGGGGAGGGGAGGAGAGAGAGAAGGGGGGCGGCACATCTGCCTGACACCAGGCGAAGTGAATGCCAGTCAGGGGCTGTCTGTCCTCATCCGAGTCGAGCTCCCCCTCTTCCTCTTCTCTTCTCTCGCTCCGTGGCGCTCGGCGCGGTGCACTGCGGATCCGGATTGCCGCCGGAATAGCGCGGTGTGACACCGACTTTTTTTGGTTTGTTTGTTTGTTTTGTGGCGTTTTTCCATTTTGGTCGACGGGCGTAATATTGTCATACAAAGTATTCGCTGCTTCTCCGTCCGTTTCTCAATCCCCTCTCTGTTTCTCCGTCCGTTTCTCCCCTCTCGGTTTCTCTCGCTGTTTGTTCATCATTTACTTCGAAGCGTTCTCACTCGCCTGTGGGGGAGGTCGGTCTCCCGCTCCTATAGATTGCCGTTGGACAGGAGTCAGTGTGCGCCGCTGCAGCCTGCGTGTTGTTGAGCGTGGGCCAAGGCAGCCCTGGCTGTTCCAGAGGCCCGCGGGCCTGTCGGGGAGAGGGGACATTCCAAACGGTGTAGCTCACCCCTTACACGCTCGCCCCGCCGCCATTGTTTAATTATATGCAGGTGTTTTCCTCTCCTCCCCGCTTTTTCTTCTTCTTTGGTTTCTGCACTTGATCTAATAAAAATTTTACCGTAAGTACGCAAGGCAGGATAGAGGAGGGAAAAGGAAGGGAAAAACAAGTGTGGAGGAAGTGGCGGAATATGCTGTGTGAAGCAAATTATGGGCCCCCATGTAGATTCATCAGTTTTCCCTGCTGGATTAAGGAAGGGCCCTTCTAATGAAGTTCGCCCCGTCAAAATGAAGGGACTAATTCTGATTTAGCTGAGGTAATGAACTTCCCCTCTCCTAGTGAGAGCAGCACCGTGGGGCGAGCGAGCGGAGGGGGGGGGGGGGGGGGGGGGGGAGAAAGACAGGACAGGAGCCGAGACATGAGGGAGGACAGAGAGACAGAGCAGAGAGAGAGGTGGGAAGGAGTAAGAAAAAAAACATTATGCAAAACGCCTGTCTCGTATTTGCTGAGATGTATTAAATTTCCAGCGCCGGCGCCTGTGTTATATAAAATTATGCTAATGTCCCGCGGCCCGCTGCGAATGGCGGCTTGCTGGTCCCGAGCATGCGTGGCTGGCCGCTACACGGAGCGCGCTCAGTGGGACTCGCCTTTTCTATTAAGGAAAACCTCTAGACACCTGATGATGAATTCTCTCTCACCAAATGTTCCCCCCTTTTTTTGTGTCAAAAATATGAGCGCTTTTCTAAATGACTTTGGAGAGCCCGGCGTGGCGCTTGGCGGCCTGCGTCGAGCAGAGGGGAAGGGGGGGGGGTGGGGGGGGGGGGGGGGGGGGGGGCACGGAGGAGGGGGGGTCCCTCTGCAGCCGGCTAAGGGAGTCAATTAAGGCGAGCGCTGATAATTATAAGCCGGCAGAACGCCGAGGCTGGCTAATTGTACAGTGTTCCATGCCGCGAGCCCAGCCGAGGGGCCTCTCTCTCCAGCCCTCTCTTCCCTGCTCCTTTGTGTGGACCGCAGACCCCGTTGAGCTTCGCGCCTCGGCCCCGCAACGCCACGACGGGGCCGGCCAAGAAAGACGTGCCCGTGTGTGCATAATTAACTTTTCACACTCAGGCCACTCACTCCTTTTAAGAGACAAAAGAGAGATTCGTGTTCGATTCATCCCTCATGGCTGCTCTTCACGTTTGCTGCCTGTTCGTTGTTTTATTTTATTTTTATTTTTTTCTTCTGGTCTGTCAAATTTGGTTCTTCCTTTTTTTTTTCTCTCTCTCTCTTTTAGCAAGTTGCATAGTGCAGCAGAGCCCTGTTGTTTTCTGAGAAAGGCAGGGTATAGTGATTTGACCTTTCCTTTCTCCTAACGCAAAAAGACGCCCAGCAGTTTAAAATGGGCATGGATGGAGTAAATTAGAGCAGTTCACTGCAGAATGGTGTTTATGTGGCTGCAGGGGGTCTTGTGCTCCGTTGCAATCCATCTCAACAGCCTGCACTGTTTGTCCCCGATGGACCTCCATACCTGCCTCCAGCTGCCGCGCCTACACATCATTCGTTAACAAGTATTCTGCTCTCCCCTTTGTTGCTGTGGAATTCTTTCTCTTTTTTTGGCTATTCTTCTGTGTATTGCAGCCTTTCTGACCTACCCACAATTCATTTTACCGAGTTTTAACCCGTGATTGTAGCCAGTAGAGCAGTTGAAGTGCAAGCACAGAAAAACAAAATGGCAAACAGTGAGCATACTTATGTCGCTATTATCTTATTATCTCACGCTGACTGATTAACCGTGGCTACAGGTTTTGGAAGGTTGGCGAATTCATCAAACAACCCATTACTGTAAAATACAGTGTTGCGTGTCTCATGTACCGGTGCCCTCTGCGAACGAGTCGACTGTGAACGGCATATTCAGCCGGGTGATGTTGCTGGAGGAGTAGTGTCCTTCTGTTTATTTCCCCCATGGGTTCGTGAACTCCTACAAGGTGTTCTAGTCGGGTAAACCTTTTGTAGGGACCAGTCAGGCGTTACGCATGTTCGTCTCCGGCACAGCAACCTGCAGCCCGGTGCGCTCGACCTCCGGCCCAGGGGAGCCAGGGGGAGCTGCGAGGCGTCTAATGTAGGCAAGGAGAGGCTGAGCCTAACGGGGGCCCGGGGTCCTCGCCCTGCTCTGATTAGCACCTCCGACCAGCAGCCAGGCCTACAGAGGCGGCGCCTACTACTGTGCCAAGGGCCGTCACTGCCGCTGACCTGTCACCGGCCCCCGGGCCCCCCCCTGCTTCCTCTGGAGGGTTGGGTGGAGCCCCAAAACGGGCTACATGGGTAGCCGTTGGTGCATGGGTCTGTGGTGCTGGTCCAGGGTCAGCGATATCTCTATCTTTGTGCATATTTATAAATACTCCTTCTCAAAGAGCATGTTTTTTGACTTGTACCTTGTTCTTTGAGCTGACCTTCCTGACTCCGTGTCCCCCTGTAGATGGCAAATTGCAGTACGCTAGCGTTCCGGCTTCTGATTGGATCCTATTTGCATCACTGTCGTTTTTTTTTCTCTCGTTCTTTTCTTTTTCTTTGTTTGATTGAAAATGAAAAGCCCACACAGTACTGAATGATTTTCCAAGGTGCCATGATTAAATCTTGTTCCTCGTTTCTACATTTCATACCTCATTCACTCCGTCCTTCTCCCGACTGCCAAGGCAGGAAATAGATATTAGCAATGTTCCCCTGCAGGCATGAGTTCTCCAATCAGCCTCAGTCCGGGGGGAGCCTGTCCCTCTGCTCTCCCACCTACCACATCCTCCCAGCCCCACGCCGCCCCCACCTCCCTCCCCTCTCCTCCGTGCTCCTCCCCTCCACAGCATCCACCAGGCCCATTAGGGCCCTGTAGTCTCTCTAAAATGAGCTTGTGCGTTATGAGGAGGGCTTCCATCTCCAGAGAGCCTATACCATACACACACACACACACACACACACACACACACACACACACACACGCGCGCACATGGAGGTGGAGTCAATTTGTATTCACCCGTAATTCCCTGGGCCTTAATCACTCTGATTTTTCTCCCATTATCTGTTAATGGATAGTTCCCGCGGAGAGGAGAGGGAAGTAAACCCACCTACTGTTTACAGGCCCGAAGCTGTCGGTTGTGTTACCCGGCCCCGATCCCACAGCACGCCGCTTGGTCTGTAGCCCGTCCACAGAAGAAGAATAAAGAAAAACAACCTAATCCCTTACAGCTTATTGTCACACAACGGTTAACGCGATCAGACAGAGTATGAGTAAACAGACGGCGGAACGGGGGGAGAGGGTGGCCGCCCGTGTTCCTCCGAAAAAAAACACCGTCTCCTCGGTTTGGTATTCCTCACCGTCTCCTCAAGGCCGGGAGCGCTTTGGAAAAGGGAGCTCGACCCCGCGTCGGCTGGGGCTTAGCGTTGACGTGTTTCGACCGCGGCGTCGGACGGGGTTCGTCTGGGGGTTTATTTTATTTAAAAAAAAAAATTACGAAAACATCTCTTCGAGCCTTTTTTTTTTGTTCTGTTTACTCTTTTTTTTTTTTCTCCCCCCTGTAAGAGAAGGACCTTGATGGATGTCCTTAATTTCCCTCGTTTGAGACTGCTACCTTGGCGAGGCTGGTAGCGTTGGCCCCTTTAAGAGAGAGAGAGAGATTTAGAGAAAGGCTCAGCATGCCCCCGGGAGGAGTGCAAATCTAAGTATCAGATTTTTCTGTTCCAAAGCCAAATGCTAAAAGTGATCCCGAATCCCCCCCCCTCCCCCCCGACCGCCGCGGCCGCCCCTCAGCGGAGTTGCTGAAATGGGGTAGTAGGGGTCTCCGTGGGGGCCGGGCGGCGGAACGAGCTGAGGGAGAGTTTTTAATTAAGCAACGCCCCTGCGCCGCGCTTGAAGCCTGTCACACGCGGGGCTCTCCGGCAGGGGTCGTGGCCGTGACGTCGGACGCCCCCCCCCCCCCCCCCCGCCACCACCACCACCCACCTACATGTCGTCAGGGCGGCTCCCTCACGCACTCCCAACACGCTAATCTGACCCCCTCAAACTCGCCCCGGCACATTCGGCAGCTCACTCGAACCCAGAGCAACGTGCCGGTCCCCAACTCTTGTCGCGTGTAGCCAACGTGTGGAGCAACGTGCGCTCTGCGAGCCAGGCAGGCCAGCCCCTGTGTTCCAAAGAACCTTCAGCGACACGAGAGCTTCAGCCTGGAAGGAGAGTAAACAGAGACGAAGAAATGGAGAGCGTTCACTTCTTTTTTTTGAGAGAGAGAGAGAGAGAGGAGTTTTTTTTCCCCTCGCTCTCCCTCTCCCTCCCTCCTCCACATGGGAGGGATATTAGGCGTTTGTGTTTTAAGGGGGCTGTGAAATACATAAACCATGAGCCACAGGAACGGCGGCGGGCCCTGTGGATATGCAGATGGGCTTACTTTGCTGGTGTCAGGGACGCTTAGAGGGAGCAGGCGCAGGAGCAGCACTCATCTAAAGGATTTCTTTTTCCTTAGGAGTGCAGAGGGACAGGGTGGTGGCGGTGGAGAACACTCCGGAGACCGGGGGGGGAGGAGTGGGAGGAGAGGGATGGAGGGAGGGAGAGAGAGAGAAAGGGAGAGACGCAGAGCGAGAAGGGAGGAGAGGGAGAGAGCGCTGACAGTCCCCTGCGGCCTAGTAACTATATCCAGAGTCGGCGCGGTGCAGAGAGAGAGAGAGAGAGAGAGGGAGAGGGAGTGAGAGGGAGGGAGGGAGCGCGAAGGAGGTGGGGGCGCCTGTGTGGCCTTGCTGATTGGGCAGCCCAGGGGGGAGGCAGGGAGAGCGAAAGGAAGTGACCTCACCCCAGTGAGGGAGCTATAGGGGGCGAGCTCGCCGACTTCCTCCCCTGGCTCTCACTAAGAAACAGGCTGCCAGTGTGATCCAAACCCTTGCTCCCCTGCCGCATACAAACCCTGCCGGCCCCTATACGAGCTACATTACGGGGGCGGTCAGTGCGGAACAGACTCCTCCACTTACAATCACATCTCTTTCTCTCTCTCTCTCTTTTTCCTACACACACACACTCACAAACACAAACACGCACACACACACATGCAATGCACAAGGCAAGAAGCATAATATAGTACAGTGCAGTCCACAAACATGTACATACTGTAGCAGTCATGCGGGCAGGATTGGAACGAACAACAACCTGCTTATGGCAGATAAAAAAATTGAAAAAACTCTTTCTGTCTTCATCCCTATGCACGTGTACACGGGCGCACACACACACACACACACACACACACACACACACACTCACACACGCACTGCCAAGGTCAGACAGGCAGGTGCAGTGTTATCTGCATAATGAATCAGGCCAGGTCTCCAAAGGGAGGCGAGTGGCGCTCCGGGGTCAAACGAGGGCTGTGCATATGGGCACGGGATGCGCTCTGCGAGCCGCTGCGGCACGCCTGACCCCCGTCTACCCCCCCCCCTCGCGCCCGCGAGCCAACAGAATGATGATCAAAGGGCTGACGACGATCAAACCACACACTCCCCCCCCCGCCCCCTCCACCGTATCGACGCGCCCTCTTCACCCCCCCTTTCTTCCCCCCTGCTGTCTGCTGCTATTCCGCCCGCACGCGTACCGAAAACGCTCTCTCAAAGGGTGCGAAAGAACGTCGTCTCGGAGAGGAAGGCGTTATTTTGACCCCCCCACCCACACTCCCCAGACCGAGACAGATGAAACTGGGTAGACCGAGGGCCAACGAGCTCACCCACCGATACGAGCTGTTTGTGTGTGTTTTTTTTTCGGGTTGCCTTCCCTGGAGCCTGCTCCACTCTGCCAGATGTTTATGTTATAAGGGGGTAGATAGTAAAGGACCATATGGCCGTATATCAGAGCAGCAGGCTCAATACGGGGAGGCTCCGTGTGTTTCTCTTGGCACCGCGGGAGAGCTTTCCTTTCGGCTCGTCTTCCTGGAACAGCCGGGGGTCACCGGGTTGCCGGTGTCACCCTCGCTCAGGCTCAACGCCGCGGACGCTGGAACCACAGAGGGGAGAGGCCCGGGCCCGCTGTTAAGAGCGCTTTGAAGTCGGTCGCTTCGGCTTTTTTTTAAACGTCCGCCGGCCTATTTCGTAGACCGCCGTTTTGGGTTTTTTTCCCAGGCCCCTCGGATAATTGGGTTTTTCGGAAACGACGCCGGTTGTCGCGACGCCAAAGCGTTGTTGGCCGAGCGGAGCCGGCCCGCGCCGTTTTAACGCGCGCTCCGAGCGCTGGACCAACAAATAACTATAAAAGAACAAACCGGAAAGAGTGGCCGCTAGCGAGTGAGCGGGGAGTGTACAGTGGGGAAGGGGAGCCCGCAAAATAGATGGCTATTCCATTTTGTTTGAGGGGAGGACCAATGTGCGTCCGGGTTGCCAGATTTTCCAAAGGCCCATTCGGTCAGATCCCTCCGGGGGCCGGGAGGCGGCCACAGCTGGTAAGGTGGACGGTGTGTTTGCGCGTCTGGCACTCTGGCCCCACGTTGTGGCCATTGGGCTGTGGAGACGGGAGGGAGCGGCCCTAGATTGTTCCCCCGGGGGGGGGGGGTGGGGGGAGCAGCCCACCCCTCCCGTGGCTGGCCCCGTGCCTGGCTTGGTGGGGACGTTGATGGAGCACTGGCCCAGCCCCATGGCAGAGTGCGCGGGCTCGCTTTATCGACGGGCCGGAGATGGGCAGCTCCTCGGAAGGCCTGAGTCAGCAGATCGTTGTGCGGCTAAATGAGCGCTCAGACTTGGCGCGCGAACGCCATTCGTTTGAGCTGTCCATGGGCTGGGCCGAGGGACGCGCCGTACATTTTAAGTGCCACCTACTCGGGAGGACGGGCTCACGCAGTCACGTTGGTTCCTCCGTCGCCGCGGGCCACGCGTCCCGTTTTTGTGTTTCCCCGCGACGCGATTAAAGACGTGACAACGTGCCGCTAGCTGTCCTTATTAGTGTTTGCTTAGCGTAGCCTACGAGAACTATGTTCCGAGTCAGAAACGAGGCACAAGGCTCCTAACCGAACATAGCCTACTATAGCCTACCAGACTCAGTCAGTGCTTGCATTTTGAGAGAGCAGTAGTGTTGCCATGGTGATCGCGGAGCACATGAAGGTTGATATTTGCTGTATTGTTGACATGAGATTTAACATTCATCTGTTACTGTGATAATACAGGAGCGTACATGAAATAGGCCCGCTCTTTGCCTCCATGTTATGCTCTGCTACTGTACATAACACATTTATTATATTTGTCTTAGCGTAACCTCACATTTTTTTCCTTTTCCTTTCCACATCACCAACATGTTGCAATAGATTATTTGGGGGGTGAAAGCTAATCAGAAATAGCTATGCTTGTCATGTTCAAAGTGCAAGACCTCCTCTGTGCAATTAGGACCCCTACTGGTCGTCCAATTTATGCCTGGTGGGAGTGGATCACACGTTGTATTACTTCTTGTGCATGCCATGGAAGTCACAGGAAGGAGCCTCTGCTGCAAATGTGTTTGAGCTAAATTGAGCAGGAACAAAGAGAATAAAAATGCGGTGGCCCTTCTCGTTTGTCCCGACTCTCAATGTTTATTTGCCTGTTTTGTTTTTGTTTATCCCTTCTCTCAGAAGAAGGACTGAACCACGAGTGCAAGCTCTGCAGCCAGTCGTTCGACTCGCCCGCCAAACTTCAATGCCACCTCATCGAGCACAGCTTCGAGGGAATGGGTGGCACCTTCAAGTGTCCTGTCTGCTTCATAGGTAAGTGTGTGTGTGTGTGTGTGTGTGTGTGTGTGTGTGTGTGTGTGTGTGTGTGTGTGTGTGTGTGTGTTTGTATATATTTGAGTGTGTGTGTGTGCTTCCAGCAGCTCATTGCTTTCTCTCTGTACAATAATCCATAGCCTTATATTCAAAAGCATCTCTTTTGTGTGTGTGTGTGTGTGTGTGCGTGTGTGTGTGTGTGTGTGTGTGAGACGGCAAAGGGTTTCGAAATGAGCTGGAGAAGGTCCCGGACAGGGGCGGACAGAAGCCGAGAGCTGTTTACCGCGTGCGGCTTACCATTTATTCAAATTGTCCTCAAATCAAGGCCGTAGAAGTGTCATGAAGAGGGAGAGGGAGCGGGGAAGGGGGGGGGGGGGGGGGGGGGGGGGATAGAAGGAGTGAAGAGACAAAGGGGGCGGGCGGGAGGGGGGTGTCGAGGCAGCGTGGAGAGCGGGGGGGGGGCGAGGGAGGGAGCTAGGTAGGGGAGCCAAAAGTGAGAGAGAGAGAGGGGGAGGGAGAGAGCGAGAGAGAGAGAGAGAAGGGGAGATGTGCTAATTGTGGATGGCGGTGGTGCTGATAGCTGTAATGATCTCATCTGTCTCCGTGCGTGGAGGTGGAGGGAGCGGCCTCCTCCGGAGAGGATAGCGCCCTCCTTCAGTGTCAACAGGGTTAACTATCTCTATAATGAAATCTGCAAAGTCGTTAACTTGGGCTCTTCACTCTTTTCTTCCTCCTCAGCTCTTTACTCTTTCTCACTCCCGAGCCTTGACTCTTTTCACCCGTTTGTCGACCACAACCCCCCCCCCCCCCCCCCCCCCCCCCCCCCCCCCCCCCCACCCCACCCCTCTTCTTCTTGTTTGCGTGCGCACCGCTGCCAGCGACACGTGACTCGCGTGAACGCACGCGCACGTCGTTGGTCACGCGTTTCGCGGTCGGGCGTTTATTAGCGACGTCGGCGCGTTTAGTTTTTTTTGTGTGTTATTTTTTTTTTTTACCTCGCGCGTTTCAGCCCCGTTCTCCAGCTCGTCCTCTGTGCCGCCACTCACCACCTAACTCATTTGTCTCCGTTTTTCTCTTTATCCTCCAACCCCTCCAGCCCCCCCACCACCACCACCCCCTCCTCTCTGTCCCCTCGTCCCGTCCCTCCCCCCTCCTCTCGTCGCTGTTTTTTGGCCTTATCTCTCTCTTAGCAGCAGCTTATTGATATTTCCCCGGGCCCCCCTCCTTCCCCCACTGGGGTCTGAGCATTTTAATATACAGAGCATGCTTCCTTCATCTGAACCTTCATTTTCCACCGCCGGCTTTGACAGACAGGTCCCCCCGAACCCCCCACCCCCCCCACCCGCTCGCCTCCGCGTCCGTATCGATCACGCCGCCCGCAGAAGAGAGGAGGGGGAGAAAGAGGAGCGGAGGGATCGGGAGGGAGGGAGGGAGGGGGAGAGAGAGGGAAGGAGGCACAGCCCCAGGACAGCGGTTGTTGGGCAGATGTGGACGAGAGGGGACGAAGGCGGGCGCGGGTTGGCGGTGGAAGACCGACTCAAAGGCGTCCCTCCGCCGGGGTGCGGGAGGGGACAGACAGGCAGGCAGACTGACAGACTGAGGCTGTCTGAGGACCAGAGGGAGGGGATTGAGAGGTCGGCTGTCTGCTAGACTCGGCCGTCCCCAATGCGTCCCCGCAGAGTCACATCGGGGGCTGCGCAGGGACCCAGCCTAGATTGCCACAATATCTCTCTCATTACTGTAGGAGAGGAAAACACACACACACACACACACACACACACACACACACACACACACACACTCCTTTGTAGGTACGTTCAGAGTGCTGTTGCCCAGCGTTATTGGTGTTTGTTGCAGCCGACACGCAAAGAAAGAAGAGAGACCGTTACGCTTTTTAAATCTGTGTGTTATTTAATTCCCAATGGCATTTGAATCAAAACGGTTCTAGATGATTAAATAATAGGTCTGTTATTTCTATTGAAAAAAATGTGTGTTGTGTTTGCTTTGCGGTTCCCTTTTTGATAATAATACATTGTTTTTGTTGGCACCTGCCTTTAAGGACACTCAAGGTCAGCAGTTTATACAGGAACAGAGGTAGCAAGTAATAGTGGATCAAACAAAAATAGCTTGTCAATCACCAATTAACATTAATCCTAAATCCTGAAATGTCACACCGTAACACGCTAACGTCACGTTTCGGGCCGCGTTCCGGCACGCTCACCGCGTCGGGCCCTTTTTCGGGGGCTCATTGTTGAATTTGAATATCTAATTGAAAAGCAGTCCCCTTCCCTGGCATAATGAGTGTTCACATGAAAGGGGAGTCTTGGATCAAAGCAGGTGGCTGCGGTGGGGCCCCGTCAGTTCAGCTCCGTAATGAAGCCGTCCCTCTCTGCGTAAAGGCCGCGTTCGTCCAGCTGGCGCTAATACCTCAGGTCCCCTCTAGCCCTCAGACCTGCAGCAGGAGTGAGGACTGTTCTGTCGGTTAGGTGATCGGCGTGGGGAACCGGATCCCGAAAGACACGTGGGGGGGGGGGGGGGGGAGAGACAGCAGGAAGGCACGGGACCCAAAGTCAACGAGTGCACGGGGAACATAAAGAGAGAAAATAGAGGAGAAAAGGAGACACAAAAAAAAACTTGGGGAAAGGGAGCGGAAGGCTGTAAGTGGCAAGTTGTGGATGAGAGATGAAAGGGTGGAGGAGGAGGAGGAGGAGGAGGAGGGAGAAGAGAGTGCTGCCGGGAGAGAGGAGGGTAAATGGGAGTCGAGGAGAGGGGTCCATAAGCCCCTGGATGATGAGAGGGAGGCTGGCTCTCCCAGGACAGATTTGACAGCTTTCAGAAGTGGGGGAGCCTGCAGCTAGAAGTGTCTGCCTGCACCCTTAGGAGCCGCTGCGAGGGCTGGTGTGGAAATTGTGATTGGGAATAGGTGGTTAAGACAAACACAACAGAGAGCGACGCGTGCCTGATGAAAGGGTCGAGCGCGGCGCGCCGGCTTCTCCGTCTCCTTCTCCCGGGCTTGTGTCACAGCATGCAACTGAAAGTCACAAAACTCGGGGACGCGCAGCGTTTTTTTTTTGTTTTTTTTTTTAAACCCACCGGAGGACGACAAAATGGATTAATTAGCCGCGCGCCTCGTTCCCCACCTTTGCGACCTGTCACTCTCTCTTCTCCTCCTGCGACATCCCGGGAACGAGGATGTAACGGCCTGGAGGAGGGAATGGCGCGCGATGCCGACTCGAACGTGCCCGCGTACCCGCCAGCGCGCAGGCCTTGTCTGGGATCACCCCGCGTAGCCCCTCCAAGTCGAACACTCAGTCCTCAGCAGTAGGAAAAAAACGAAATAGACATGTAAATAATCAAATAAAGGGGGGGGGGGGAATAAACGAGAGAGAAAAGAAAAGAAGAGACGCTGCTGTTTATTTCTCCTCGCGCTCTCCTCGCACGGGCGGCTTAGTATTGCTGCGGCATGCAGCCTGCAGAGAGACAGAGAGAGCGAGGAAAGAGCACCACCCTGCCAAAATAAAGATGAGCTGGGGCCCGTAGTAAAGTAGACGTCTGCCATGGGCGGCCCCTGAGATCTAATCAGAGGACTTAATATCCCCCACAGCGAGGAGACCTTGGCCCCTGAGCCCCCTCAGCCCGGCCGCCCCTGACGCCCAGCCCAGCCCAGCTCGCCTCACTGGCTGGCTCCTCTCTCGCCCGCCAACAAAACTTCACAAAGTTCTCTCCGCCCCCTCTCTCTCCCTCTCCCTCTCCCTCTCCCTCTCTCTCTCTCTCTCTCTCTCTCTCTGGGAGGCTGCTCACTCGCTCTTTACTTTTCTCTCTCTCTCTCTCTCTCTCTCTCTCTCTCTCTCTCTCTCTCTCTCTCTCTCTCTCTCTCTCTCTCTCTCTCTCTCTCTCTCTCTCTCTCATTGTCTCCCTCTCTCGGCCCGGAGGGGCCAGCCACTGACTCTGTTTGGATCTGTTTTTCCACATTGTTTCCCCCCCCCCCCCCCCCCCCCCTCCTTATTTATGTCCTCATCATAACCCTCTGGGAAGAGACAATGCTAGCTGCATTTCCTGTGACTGGCCAGTGGAAAGGATCACGTTCGGGGGCGCTCCACTGACACACTGGTCCACACTTTACAGAGAGCCTCCGTGATGTGCCTGTGCACTTTGCCTGGCGCCCACGTTATCCAGGGGAATAAGGAGTTGAAGGAGACGCTTGCCTGAGTGGGAGGCTGGGGAGCACACAGAGCCTCCGGAGACGAGGGAAAGCCAGCACCTTGCCACGGGAGATGTCTCGCTCGGCTCCCTCGGCGTCTCCTGGTGCTTAGCGACGGCCCCCCCCTGAGCGTCGGACGCCTTGTGGCTTCTGAAACACGCGCGGACGCGTCGTAGAGACAGCACCGAGTGTGCCCGCCGTGCCCCCATTGTCCGATCTGAACAAGCACGAGACGTGCGGAACGCTTCCCCCCTATTCGATCGGGCCGGCCCGCATTCCGAGAGGAGGGGGGTCGGAGCGCCGAACAGACCCAGCCAACGGGATTCAAAGGCCCCCCTCGGTTCTGAATCCATTTTTATTTCTGCGGTATCGACTATTTTCCCTGCTGAGCTGAAGACATAATAAAGGCCCCCTGCGGCGGAGGTGACCTGCTTATGCACATGCAGACAGAACACATCTAGAGGATCCACTGTTGTCTGCCAGGCCCTCTTATTTCCCTTCTCCCCCTCCTTCTGGAAGCATGTCATCCACGCCGAACCTGTGATTGTTCCCAAAGCATTAAGTAGCGCATGCTGTGGGTGTTTTTCCATCCTTGCGATGAGGGACGGCGGGGGGACGGCGGGGGGGGGGGGGGGGGGGGGATTTTCTCGGGGGGCAAAGCGACACTTCCTGTTTGGCGGCGGCGGCGGTGGCTGTTCCAGTGGTCGGGGTGCTTAGAGTTAATGAGAGGGGTGGGGGGAGGTGTGCTCCTGCTTAGCCCCGCCGTCTGATCTCACCTGAGGCTTCAGCCGGCGAGGAGCAACGTCGCCGGCCACTGCTGCTGGGCTGGAGTCGCATGCGTTTATTTCCCGGGTTGGCTTTTCTATCCCGGGGTCAGTCCGCGTTGCAGGCATCCTTCTGCCTTTGCTAAGTGAGCCTCGGGCATATACAGCTCAATAATTAATAGCGCCTCTCCCAGGTGCACTCAAAATTGGGACATGGCGATGTCGCCCAGCTCCATTCAGGGGCAGAAAGGGGTTAGGGGGGTTGCCGCGGCGACCCCAAAGTGCTTTCCAATAGACACCTCACCTTTTAGTGGCGAGGGCCTTTCATTTGGCTCCCTGCTGCCCCCCACGGTACTTTCATTAGAAGGCGAGTTATTTTGAGCCCTAGCGGAAATTCAAATGAAGCACCCCCCCCCCCCCCCAACCACGCCAACGTTTCCACGAGCAGCCAGACTTGGAAGATTAGACAGTCGTCCGTAAAGCACAGGGGTCCGGGATAACACACGGCACGTTTGAAGTGCTCCTCGGAGAACGCGAGGGAAGACTCGCCCTCTCCCAGAGGCAGGCTGAGACACAGGCACGCACGCGCCAGTCCCGCCACTCCTGCAGCTGTGGACTGTGGCTTAATTAAAGCACCAAATGTATAGTATATGTTTTAAATGCCAGCTAGTTGTGTGTTTATATTACTGTAGTGACTGTAGCCTGTGTCTGCATAAATAAACAGTGCGAGGGGTATGAATATTTATATTGTCAATATAATTAGCCATGGAGACTAATAGAGGCCATGTTTTGCACTTGAAGCCATGCCAGGTTTTTTCAGGTTGTTTATTTTTCTGGCATGCTGTCCCTACAGTGGTTCTAAATAAAGACCGTCGCTATTCCCAAAACATTGGGATTATGCTCGCTGTGGTGTGGCTGTGACCACTCCGACGCCGGCAGAAACGCATTTTGTTTGCAATTGTACCCGTCATAATGATGTTTTCACCGTTAATAACACGCGTTCAGCCCTCTGTAATTAGGTATTTTTCTAACAGGACATTTCTGTAGCCTTCACTGGTAGTTATGCTGGCGGATGCAGCGTGCTGATCTATGTTCTATTTTTTACGGTGCGACAAGGTTGTAATGTACCCCAATAATTGATGGTAGCAGAGTTATTAAAAAAAAAGTTTTTCCTTTGCATTGAAACATGACTCTTATTCTAATTAAAAACATTTTTTGGTCTGCCTGTGTGTGTGTGTGTGTGTGCGTGTGTGCGTGTGTGCGTGCGCGTGTGCGTGTGTGCGCGCGCAGTGTTTGTCCAGGCCAGTAAGCTCCAGCAGCACATCTTCTCAGCCCACGGCCAGGAGGATAAGATCTACGACTGCTCCCAGTGCCCACAGAAGTTCTTCTTCCAGACAGAGCTACAGGTGAGCCCCAGGCCAGCGCGCCAGCCTGCCCACGCCGAGGTCACCTCTGCTGCAGAGCACACACCAAAAACAACAGCCTCCCCTCCCCCCATCCCCCTAACGGGATCATACTGGAGACTCAGAAGGAATTATTTCAGTCGGTTTCCAAACTAATTTCTGATGTACAGATATGATTTGATTTGCTTATTAGACCAGCGAAGCACCAAAACATCAGGAATTAGAGGATTAGCGGAATTTTCTTTTTTTGGATCGGTAATTACAGGCAGCGCAGAGGCCCAAAAAAAAACATCAATATGCCTGCATCTCCCTTCCTGATCACTGAGGACGCCTCGCAGCTAAATGTGAGCGGAGTCCTCTGGGAGTCTCTCTATCTGCCCTTCAACTAAGTTAGCAGTTGGACTTGTGAACTCTCAGAGTTGGAGAGGGGTAATCCATTTTTTGAGCAATCTCTGTCTCCCTGTCCTTGGAGGACTTAGATTTTCGTTTTTAAAAAGGAAACTGACTCACGTAGCTTGGTTCTCGTGTTTTGGGGGGTATTTCACTCTATCTATATCACGGCAGCTCGTTATATGACATTGGCTTTGGCTACGTTCCTCAAACATTTAGTGGTTAATCACACAACGGCCATTTTGTCGGGATCCACAGAAATGACGGTCCTTCCCCTCCGAACCCCCCCCCCCCCCCCCCCCCCCACACACACACACACACACACACACACGCACGCACCACCGACCGCTAACCAGGCCCGCGGATTTGCCTGAGGAGGTAGCGTCGGTGGCCTCCGCCGCCCATTGATTAGTGAGAATTTTTCATATTCAGATTTGGACGGGCCGAAGAGCGGGCCCGGGTCTGCCAGGAGGAAGGTGAACGCCATCATTATCCGGCGGACGTGCGAGCGCCGCGGCCATGAATAAAACAGCGCCTCCCTCGTCCGCCTGCTGCCTCCGTTAGCAGAGCTCTTTAATAGAGATGCCAATGAAGCCTCCCCGCGTCGCCTCCTCTCTTTGACACAGCCTCCTCTTCATCCCCCTTTCCGCTTTATCTCCGCTCCGTGTTTAGCCGTGTTTCCTTCGTAAGCGGGGCTTGTTGTTTTGCCGTTTACCTGTAAACAATCCCAAACAACCCAGGGATGTTTTCCCCGACTTTTTGTTTTTCTTTTCTTTTTTTGTCTTGACGTGTTCGGGGAGGGAGCGGGCTGTTTCATGCGCGCTTACTTTGGTTTACACTCTTTTTTTTGCGAGGAGACATGAAAGGCCTGCGTGACTTTGTTGTGGAGCGGGAGGTGTTGAGACGAGGGCTGTGTGCTTAAGCTGGGGGGATCATTATGCTCAACCTGTACCTTGCTCAAAAGTCAACCCCCTCGTGGGTGAACACACACACACACACACACACACACACACACACACACACACAAACATTTGTTGATACACCGTAATGCGTGATGTCTCCCTTTTAGGAGCTTGACACAGTGATTGGTGCCTTAACCCAGACTGTAGATGGACTCTCACATGTTTTCTTTATTGACATGATATAAAACCCTGTTGATTTCCGAACCCTAATGATTTCTATGCTCGACGCTTGACAGTTGAAAAGTTGTAGCTCCAGCTTTTCTACAACTAAACTACAGTGGGGGACCGACCGACCGTCAACGTCCAAAGTAGTGGACGAACACTTTAAAGTCTTACCTACGAGTTGTTCAGTTCTTTGTGGTTGTTGGTTTTCTTTTTTTTTTTTTTTTACCAACATATCAACTCTTCAGAATGTCTTTCCGACACAGGGGCCTGTGTTTTGTCAGTCCTCCTGAAATGGAGCTGCCTCTCCAGCTGCGACCCAGAGTGGCGCCAGGGGCCGGGCTGGAGGCCGGCGCGTTTCTGCCTTCTTCTCGCCGACACGCTGGCCCACTCGCCGGCGTCCTGGGCTTCCTTATCTCTCGCTGTAGCAGGGAGAGGTCAAAGGGTCCGGGTCAAGCTGGGCGCGGGAGCGGGGAGAGGGAGCGCCGCCACGCCGGGCCAAAAGGAAGCAGCCCTGATATTTTATTAATTTGCTGCTGCGCTCCCTGCCACAGACCAAAGGCCCTGTGACAGGTATCCAGCGCACCCCTATCCCCCGTCCGTCCCACCCTCGCGCGCTCCTCCCGTGAACTCTACCCTGCGAGGGGCTAGCCAATTTTCGCCAGCCTGTCGAGATGGATGATGGGAGAGCATCCCTCTAATCAGCCCTCCCAGGACCCCCCGCCCGGACGCCCCCCCCCCCCCCCCGGTCCAGCCAGATTGACTGACTCTTGGGCCCGTGTGCCCCAGAATCCAATTCCAAAGGAGACACACTCAGTGTTTTTTTGTTCCCCCTGTCTTTTTCTTTCTCTTCTCCCTTCTGCTTCTTGCATTCCCTCTCTCTCTCTCTCTCTCTCTCGCTCTCTCTTTTTCCTTCTCTTAATCTCTATGGCTTTCTCTCTTTCCCTCTCTCTCTCTCGCTCTCTCTCTCCCCTCTCCCCTTTTCTCTCTGACAGACAAAATAAGCAGAGCCATGTTCAGACCACCACCATTCCCTCCAGAATCCTCCCGAGGCCTGCACACACACACACACACACACACACACACAACTTCCCCCCTCCAGTCCATACCTTCACCTCCATCACCCGGTAAAAGATGGAGCAGTCTAGATATTTCATGAGGTGCTGATGGTGAGGGGCGAGCGGTCTCAGCCTCCAACTCCATTGCCCACCTAGCAAATCCTTCAGCTCGTCCAGACTCCATGTGCTGCTCTCATTTTGTAATCTGCTTTTTCTCGGGGCAATTGTTTCTGTTTGGAACAAGTATCCCTGGGTCTTCTGACCTGGCCTTGCTGAAATTAACTCTTTTTTTTTTTTTTTGCTCCTCTCCTCTTTCCTCTCCTCTCCTCTCCTCTCCTCTGTGAGTGTTGAGTTTCAGACACTGTGTCTCTTCATAACGATGCGCACAGAGCGCGGCCAGGGAGGCGGCTAGTGGGCCGGATTAGCGAGTCAGATTCATTAACTGATGGTTGCACTGTATTAACCGAAGCTTAAATCTGACATTTCTCAGAGTGCGCTTCATTTGTGACGAAGCCCGTAGGTCCGGCTCAACACCGCTCCGCCAGCGATACGCGCCGGAGAGGGCGCCGACGGGGCTCCGCGCCGCTCCCAGTGATCCCGATCCCTCTCACGACGCGAGACAATGAAGTTGCACAAACGCTCGCCAAGGAGACGGACGAACCCGTTTCCCCCTGCTCCTGCTTAGCCCTGCCGCTCCTCATGCTTTGATTACCAATGCGTGCCGCGGCGGACGGCTCCGCTGGGGGATCACACGGCGTTCGGCGCTAAGTCCCTGACGGAGGAGTCTTATGGGGGCCCGTCGTTACAGTGATGAGGGCTCCCTCTCTCCGCAGACGGCCGCGGGACACGCCACCTTAATTGGAGGATCTCTTTTTTGGGGGGGGGGGGGTTCAAAAGGGATCCCTTCAAAGACGGTCCATAAGCTCCCCGTCTTAATGAGAGGCTCCGAGTGTCAGGCCCGCGCCGCCGCGTCACACCTCCTCACACCTCCTCACACAAACGAGGCGCTCCTCCTCCTCCTCCCTCCCTCCGCCGCCGTAGCCATTATCGTCGAGCTGCGAGCCACTTTCCGTGTTTTAATTACGCGTTGGGACACGGCGGCCTGCGAACAGCAAGGCTTGTCCTCACATCCATCTCAACGGGAGGGGAGGGGAGAGAGGGAAAAGGTAGCGAACGCGAATGGTAAAAAATATTTTGGACTAAAAAAGGGTTGATTGCAATGTTGATTTTATATGTTTATACTGTGTATTTATATAGTATGCAAAAATATTGGCCCCACTGTAGATCAAGATGATTTTAGGGAATTTGGTTTGTTCGAGTATTTTTTTCTTCTTTGCAAAATAATTTTTTTACAGATAGCAAGGCTTTGACAGAATCTCTCCGTCTGACACCAAGCATGGGGACTCGATTCCCAGGAAGTTTGAGGGTATTGAATTTAGACTGTGGCCCCCACCTTCTCTGCTCCCCTGGCCCAAACGTGTGTCACAGCAAGGCAAATCTCCATTTGTTTGGCCCACAGTGGGTCTCTCAAACGCCCCGCTCTCCCCGAGAAATATCTTGATCTGCCAAAATCTGACAGCTTCCCATGCTTTTAAAAGTAGGTTTTCCTTTCTCTAAATGACAAGCCATTTCTCGCCTCATCACCCCAGGTGCTTGGAACGCTGTCAACGTTTCAAAAAGTTGTGCTCCAAAATGAAAGTGAACCCCAATCAAAAAAAGCAACTGTTTGTGAGACGCCATCGTTAACACTTAAGATGATTTGGAATGATGTACAGTCGCTGTACATGCAATGCGTCAGCGTTGCTAAAGAGGACATCAACCACTCCAGATGAATGGCGGCGCGCTTTAACGCGATTGTGCTCCATGTCTGCAGGTGGAATCGGAATTAGACAGCCTGACAAACCTAATGATCCTATGAGGATTGTCTTTGTGGTGGCGTGTGAGTGTGTGTGTGTGTGTGTGTGTGTGTGTGTGTGTGTGTCTGTGTGTGTGTGTGTGTGTGCGCGCGCGCGCTTCACGTATGTGTCTTTGTTTTTGTCTCTCTCAGGGTCTGATGTGTGCATGCAAACACATTGTCTGGAGGGAGACATGACAAAAAACTCCCAAAAGCCTTTGAGGCGCTCCTTTTCTCTTCTTCCTCCTTCGTGGCACCACTAGGGAAACTTCAATCCAAACAAAGAGCAGGCAGACTCCGCGCGTAGCGCTAAAATCCGTCGCCGCGTTACTTTCGACGGCACACACTCGCGCTTCTTTTCACCGCCAGACGCTATCTTTCGCTATTTTGGTTAAATGGCATCTTGAGTGCAGCCCGAGATATAGCACACCGCAGGTTTAATTCGCCTGTTTGCCGTGATTCCTTTTCCAGGAGTCTTAATTCCGCGTTTGATAGTCACGGAACCCGGCAGAGATTGGAAGGGATCGCATCAGACTGAGCGCTCCCTCTCGGCTTCCCTTTTTCAAACACATGTATATTAGGTAATTAGCCACTCCAGTCTAGTACAGAATGTTAAATGACACCAATCGTGGGGCTATTAAAAACAAGTATACAGACTCATTCTCTCTCTCCCGCTCAACGCGAGAGCGCAATCTCTGTGCGTTGCGTTCAGCTGCGCGGTCCCCGCTGTCATTCGGTGACGGGAAGAGAATCTGAGAGAGAGAGAGAGAGAGAATAACGTGGATCGTAAAATGAACGTCTTGTGGCAGCAAGGGAGGGGTGTGCTGCGGGGGCGGGGGACGGGGGATGGGGGTGGGGGGTGGGGGGGGGGGTTGCCGTAGCGTACCCAGTCAAACTCTGTCCACGACTGAAGTGGTTAAATGTGAGAGTAATTGTGTTTGGTTTCGGGGAGTGACATGCAGAGCCCCGTGGACCCCCATCTTCCTCCCCGTGACAGGCAGAGATCCCGCCTCCCTCTCCCTGTCTAATTAGAGGATGTAGCCCAGGGCTTGCGTCCCAGGAAGACCCTTCCCCCCTCCTCCCCAAGATGGCTCCCCGAAGAAAGCCCTTAATTGGGTTCTTTAGTCATAGTCTTCATTTCAGTGGGAGAGGCATCTGTGTTGGGATCACCTCAGAAATTCTAGTTTGGATGGCGCTCTCTCTTTCTCTCTCTCTCTCTCTCTTTTTTTTTTGCCCTTTTATTTTCGTTCTCTCCCTCTCGTTCTGCCTCCCTCTCTCCCACTCTCTCCTCACTTAATGAGGCCCCATAATAACACAGCAGTTGTGCAGTTGTTTTGCTACCTCAGTCAAACAGCAGGACCACTGCATAGTGTGTTTCTAGTACCATTCACTTGTCTACTTAGACAGGGTAATGAGTATCATTTGGAGCAACAAAGCACCAGCCCCCCAGAAAAGGCCGCTCTGTCATAGTTACACCTCCCAAAGTATTTCCTCGTTCTCCGGGTCGTTAGGCGTCTAGTCAGCCTCCTACAGATATTTGTCATGGATCAGAGGCAGAGTTCATGCGAATAAGCTTGCTTACATATATATATGTGAGAAGGGCCGGGGGCAGTTCGATTGTCTGCGAGCCCTTGCCTGGATCTGGCACAGTTACTGTATGTCTACACGTCCCTGGGCACTTCGTTTCAAACGAGACGCTCGGTTACCAAGGAGACCAGGGCCGGTCG
>JAPMUY010003334.1:132500-232500 GCA_026901105.3 Galaxias olidus
GAACCGACCGCGACCTGTTCTCGCGACGGAAGCTGTTGAGGTCTGAAATTGTGCCCCTCTGTCGAACGCCCTTGTAAACGAGTGTCTCTCCTCTCTCTCCCCTCTCTCTCTCTCTCTCTCTCTCCCTCTCTCTCCCCTCTCTCTCTGTGTGTCCTTCCAGAATCACACGTTGACCCAGCACAGCAGCTAACGTGGCAGTGTTCGGTGTTCTGCGGGAGGAGGAGGTCCGCGAGGCGGCGGCGACGCCCGTCTGACCGCCAACTGCCGCCGGGGGCAGCTTGACCCACTGACTCCCTCACACTGACCTCTGGATTCAGTCCACACCACAAAGAACCACGCCACCACAACAACACCACAACAACAAAAACGAAACATAAAAAAACTAAGAGAAGGACAGAGGGCCAAAAGAGGACAGTGAAGAAAAGAAAAAAAAAAAATCTCTTCTTTTATGAACCGCCATTTCGAGAGTATAGGAAAAGGCCAATGTTTTTGTGTATATAGTTCTTTATGTGTTGCTTAACTCCAGCTATATCGCAATCTTATACAGTATTTGCCAATGTACAGTTCAATACGTTTGTTCCAAAAAAATATAAAGATGGGGGGGGGAAAAACAATGCCATTGTCAATCAGAGTCTCGATGGAACTCATCCAAGTAGTGTTAGAAAAACAGGGTGCCAATGAACGAAGGGTGGGGGGGGGGGGGGGGTTATAGCAGCTGTAGAGCTATCAGGACACTTTTGATCAACGCGCAGCCTCCTCCTATGTGACATGACGGTTGAACTGGTCGTGTGGAGGGATGCCTCCGACACCAGCGTGGGCCGACCGACGTCACGGTCACGCCTGCCAGGGGGACCAGCTGAGGACAGTGAGGCGGCAAATATTTTCCCCTGCCTGTTTCCATGGAGTTCACTGGGAGGAAGGGAAAGTGTGTGTGTGTATTTTGGGGGGGGGGGGGGGGGGTTGAAAACAGGACAGGTTTCTGATATATGCAAAAACGCAGTGACACAGATTTGGAAAAAGGCTAGCTAGCTCCACTGGTTGGCGCGTGAACAGAGGCGTGAAGCCCCCATGTGGCTCACAGAGCGTGGGGGAGTCTCCAGCCGACTGACTCAAACCTGTACATTTCTGTTATTAATGTTTACTGCTCGCTCAAGCCTGGAGATGACTGGAATGTTTTCTTTCCATGTTGTTATCTCTTTGTAATTTTTGCAGATGGGGAGGGGAGTAAATCAATTTTTTTTTTGTGTCCGATTGGGTGTTGTGGATACTATACAGAGCTATCTCTCTCGCAGGAGAAAGTTATATAACTCGGTCCCGAACTCTCCAGGAGAGTACCCCAGTTTTCCCCTCTTTTAGTTTTTTTTTTTCCCTGCAGTGTCCCATTGCTCTGCTCAAGCTGGAAGCCATTGTGGCGTTATAAACAACTATAAATCATTCTGTTATGTAAATGTTTTGCATTCATTGACCCCGAGATGCACTTTTGTATGAAACTTTAATGTTTTTGACCTTTTGATTGAGACTTGTTCGTACTACTCAGTTTACAGGAAACCACCATCTCCTGCGGTAAAAAGGACAGTTATCTCTGATGTTATTCAAATGTATTGTACAAATATGGAGTTCTGTATTTGGCAGACCTCGTTTTTTGTGTTGCACATGTGATGGAAATATTAAAACAGTATGAAGAAATGGCACTGAAGACCCTTCTTTTGCGATGCGTGTGCATGCAAGTGTCTATCAATCAATACTGTTAACCGACATGGAAGTACCCGTGTCCATTTAAACATCTTCTATAGCTTTGTGTATTTTTTTTTTCATCAAATCAAATTGCATCCTATTTTTTTTCCTCACTCCCTGGTGGCTCTCACTAACGAACATCTGAGCATCTTAAGGGAGGTCTGTGTTATTAATGACTCCATTACCCATCACCCTGTGCGGTCCCATTCTACACACCCTCGCACCAGGCCTATTAGGGAGCCTCCCGCACTCCAGGGGACCACGGGAAGAACTCTGCCTATGCAGAGTGGGACAAAGCCGGTGAAAGAACATCTGCCTGTCTCGGCAAATGATTCATCACTACAGAATTGTGGAAATTCATGCAGCATGACGCTGTTTAAAGTTTTGTTTTTTAAAAATATCAAACTCTGTTTTCCAAGCCTGATAATATGTGTTTATGGTCTTGTGTAGTATATATTTAAATGGTCCTACTTCTTAAGCACATGGAAATATACTGTATATCGTAGGTTTAGATTCAAATTTTTCAGTTGAGTGTATTGATATATCAATGACCTGAATGGCAGACAAAATGTGTACATCTTCATTAAAGCGGCTGTCGGTACTTTCTGGTTTCGGGAACCCCTACCGTTTGCTTAGTGTAATTATTTTACCTGACAGTCGTAAAGAGGACATGCAGAATGCTCGTGGTCACTGCATTTCACTAGCACAATCAACGACTATACTTCAAGTGTGATACTCTGTTCCTGATTTAGTGACGCACTTCCTTGTGCCATAACGCAATTTCTCACAGTTTCGCGCAAGGTCGTAACCGGTGGCAGACAAAATGAGTGTTAAATATTGAGACTTCAAGAGGACTGATCTGAATGGCGATTTTTTTATTCTCCCACAGCCATTACAATATGCAAACTGTAGAAAGGTATTGATAATATGTTAATACAAAAAAAAAGTTGCATATAGTGGCCTTAAATGTTGGAAATATAATTTAGTCAATAGTAGATTTAACGTTTATGAGATTAAAACAGTATGAAGAAATGGCACTGAAGACCCTTCTTTTGCAATGCGTGTTTCTAAAATAGCATCAGTACAGGCCCTCAAACCGAGGGCCTCCTCTGCAACTCATTTGTAATCCCTCATCCGGATCAGAGATGCTATGGTCAAGCACTCACTGTCATACTGACTGCAAGCTGGGCAGCCGCTTAACAACTTTGTTAGCATCTCCCAGTGCCAGGCACTTTTAATAAGCTTCAAGGGTATTTGAATGGGTCCAGAACTTATCTGTGCCAGAGATGGACTGGCCCACATCATCCATTACATTAAATTGGGCGGCGGCCTCCAGCTCATATTTATGATTTAATTAAATTCACTTGTGAGGCACATCGGAACCACCGCCGCGGCCTAGGCAGCGGAGAACGCCCGCGCACGCTCGGCTGTACACGAAACGCCCGTTCCTGACTCCCGCCCAACAGTGAGACTTTGCGGGGCGCTTTGGCAAAGGCGCTCTCAGGGGTTCGTTTAAAGCAATATAATTACACTGCCCCCAAGTCGTCTCCGTCAGGCAGTGAGCTCGGGAATGGATAGCCCGCTACGAGATAACTTCACCCGGGCCACTCTCCAGTCCCCCCCCCCCCCCCCCCCCCCCCAGTCTTTCCTCAATCTGTGTGGCACTCAGCGCCAGAGTCCGGGCCCTCCTGAATCAGTGCCGGTAGCCAGGCCAGATGTCCATGGGAGGTTGAAAGGCCTTTGTCCTCACACAATTGCAGGCACTACATGTACATTTGCGCAGATATGTTCCGCCCATTACAGTTAATGTCAACCCTGTACCCATCTAGGAACGAACAACCAAAGGTCACCTTCTGTTACCACATATTGCAAACGACAGCAATTAGAAAAAAAAACATAATGACACCACTTTTAATTAAGTTTGATCCAGCTTGTTCTGGTACCATTTTCCCCTGAATAAGTAAGACAAACACAACCAGCAAACTAGACCCGATCTTCATTTTTCAGTGTTCCTCTGTCCTTGACGCTGCTCTGCCTTGGTGGGGAATTTGGTTGGGTGAAAACTCAACATTGTTAGGCAGAGCATTCCTTCCACTGAAGGGGACCTCAGAGACTTCTTATGGCATTCAATATGTGCGCCCAAGCGTCAGCTCCAGATCCATTTGGCCAGGGGATCCGCTGGGACTGTCTGGGGTAACCCAATCTCTCACACTGGCTCTCTTCACTCAGAGAGCCATCCTTTCCTCTCCATGACTGTGTCAGTCCAGTGTACAGTCCTTTTAAAATTGGACATAGAGTTCTCAATCATTTGTTTTAGGTGGTCCATCAACTCTATTCATATATAAACAGTATATACAGTATGTAAATATAGGTAGATATACTTTATTTTAAACATTGTACACACACTCTCTCACACACACGCACATACACACACACACAAACGTATGTATGTATGTACTGTATGTATGTATGTATGTATGTATAATATACGTGTGGCGCCGGAATCAGAACAATCACTTAATCAGGGAGAAAAAAGGTAAATTCCTAAACTCAACAGATTCATGGTGTTTGAAGGTGTGGATCACAAGGAAAGAGCTCAGGTGATAATTGGAAGAGAATAGTGTGGCTATTAATTGCCTTGAGTGTTTGGGGGAGTTTTCGTCAAGCTTGGGAATGGTGTGACTCCTCTACCCGGGTAACACTGCAGTCTCTCTGTGTAGCACAGATACTGAACATAAAACATAGCAGGTAGAAAAGAACAGGGAGTACAGTACAAAAACACTGGCACTGGACAGTTTGGGGCCTGTTTTAAAGTAAAAAACGAAAATTAAAACAGATTAATGTGAATTTGTTGTTGTTTAATCTTCACAATAATCTTACAGTAAGGAATTAGTTTAGGCGTACAAAAGTTATTTAAATAACTAAAATATATAAATAAATGAAATTACTGGGGGGTAAAACTTGTCTTATAATGATTTGCACTCCCATTCCTTTTTGAGTTCACACATGCACCTATAGTCAAATTTTTTCAGAAAGTTTCTGTTGCTGTGATATGTGATATGACTCACAGAACAAAATTCATATCAAAAATATAACTTGAACTATAAAGATAGTAAAAGTTAAAAAAAGACAGATTTTGTTGGGAATGTTTTTCTAACAAGAGACTTTTGAACAGATGAATGAAAAATAATAAAATTAACTAAACAAACGAAATACATTTCCACAAAATGCAACAAAGACACTAGTTTGGGCCACGACTGTATGTGCTGTGTGGCAATTCAGGCTTTCTGCATTTTATCTTTTTGTAGGAAGAGTGCAGTCAGAAAACGTGACAGCAATCATTACTTCCAAAACAGAAGCTATATACAAGCTTAATAAACAATGTGCCTGACACCATTAGACCAAACATGACTGACCAATTGCAAAGAATACTTAAAAGTTCCGCAACAGTTTGCAGACTGTTATGCTTGCCGTTGGTGTGTCATGGGAAAGTTGTTTTTCATCAGGGCCCCCCCCCCCCCCCCCCCATTCTTTCCCTCCATGGTCCACCTGTCCTGCAGCAGCCCCGATGGCTAATGATCCCCCCTGCCTCCTGAACTTGGAGCGCTGGAGGTGAGTCTCTCCCCCCAGCCATCTCCCACCACCCCACCAAGACGGGCACTTAGAGAATTTCTTTTGGTCATATCAAAAATAAATTAAACACTGTGCGATGAAATACAGAGCATGTGTGGGGGGGTGGTAAGACCCGCTGCAAAATCTTCAGGCTCCTGCCAGTGTGATAGGAAGAGGACAAGGGAGAAGTCTGACAGACTCACAGAGACCAAAGGATATGGAAGGAGAGAAGCATCAATAATGCAGAGAACACACAGCTTATGGGAGAGCAAAAGAAAAATGGGGAGCACACCATCCAAGAGTTTAGTGTGCTGGATTTTGGGTTAAGCTTTTTGGTGCTGGTACAGATGTATTTAATCAATGAGACATCGACGTCTAAGTTGAGTATTGATTTTTGACGGTCCAAAAATGTCCAAAACTAAGCGCAGGCCAAGTCTGGAAAAGCGATCCACTTGGAAAAGCAATCCGCCTACTACTTTCTTGGATATATCTTCTTTTTCTTTTTTACTTTAATCTATTAGTAACGAAGTTGTAACGGAAATATGAGCCAGGTAGGTAGCGCATGGTTGCTGTGCCGTGCGCAGAGAAACAAGGCAACGGCGGAGGTATTCTTTGTTTGGTTTCATTTTGGGCTGTTTGTCTTCCTTATTGAGCCTTGGCTTCGAGGTAATCACGTTGCCTCATAATGCCAGCTTGTCATTTGTTTTTCCCTCTTCTGCTTATTGGTGAACTAGGAAACGCTCCGTAATGGCATCCCATGAGAGACACGGCCTCGTTCCCCCAGCATCTCTCTTCTCCCGCAATCTCTCTACCTCCCCCCCTCCCTTTCTCTTCTCTCCCTGCCTCTCAGTTCATTTCCCCCCCCCCCCCCCCCCCCCTCGGTTACCTCTGCCCTTCCTGCCTCTGTTACCCTTGTCTATGTTGCTCTCTCTCTCTCTCCCTCTACCCCCCTCCCCTTCGCACCTCCTTTCTCTTGCATCTCTTGTATTGTAAACAGCTCACAAAAGCGTGACAAGGTCTCAGCGCGTGTTCCCCCTGCTTCCCTCTCTGTTCTCCCAGCTATTTGTTATTGTCTCCCCGCTATCGTGTGTTTGTCTCTATCATGCCGTCTTTTCTTCTTCTTCTTTTTTTTTCCCCCTCCATGTCAGAAAAGGAAAAGTTAATTAAATATGGAACGAGACGGAGCAGCATCTCTTTAAACCATCATGTCATTAAAATGGCATCCCTGGGAGATCAGCTTAAAAGGAGTCGGAGAACAATGTCTTCTCAGTCAGATATTTATGGGCCTGGTTATGTAAACATGCTCCCTTTATTTTCGATGTATATTTCATGTAATTATCACTTTTTGTAGCGCTTCTCCCCCCGGGAATAGTCGAGGCAAGGAGTTACTAGGGGAATGTCATTAGGAGGAGACTATTGTTACGGCGCTGCTATGATCCCGCTCCAAGTAAGGCTGGAGTCCCGGACTAGGGGAACCTTTTATCTATATTTGACTTGATCATGTAAAAATCATCAATGCGCTCAAATATCTGCCTCGGCATCCGACTCCCCACTCTGTCTGCCGCTCACACCCAATTCCCCCTTCCCGAGCCATCCATTATGGAGCGGAGGCCTTGCGCTGATCTTTCACTCCGCTCCCTCCACCCGCCCTCGGTGGTATGCCGGGAAGGCTGTACCTGCACACATCGTGTACTGACCTAATAAACACTCGATGCTCCTACTCGGGCTACCTCCGTCCGCTGGAAGAAAAAAAAAAAGACCCGTGTTCCGGAAGCCGACTGGATTCCTTTCCGACAACAAAGGCCAGGGACGGATGCTCGGAGGCCTGGGTGCCAGCTGACGGAAGGGGCTAATTAGGAGGGCTGGAGAGCCAGTGGGGCGTCTTATGAAACAGGGGCACCTGGGTTTCACTGGAGGAGGCTGCGACTCCGTCTCAGCCCCACCCGGCCTGAAGAAAGGAGACGGTGGAGCTGCTGGAGGCCACGCGGCACTGGAGCCCTGATGGCAAACCCCGTTCAGGCAAAGCCCCCCTCCCCCTCTTACTGCTTGTTTTTCCATTGTGTTGAGTGATGCTAATGCATGGCATGACGAAATCGTACGTGTCAAGGTGCATCTCAGTCAAAGCCGATACAGTTCAACGCATAGAAAACGAAAGAGCGCTCACGTGAGAGGCAGAGCCACGTGGGCTGTGTCTTGCACCCAAGACGGTAAAAAAAAGAGGCTCTCTCTCCCCTCCATCGTTTGTTTGAAGGGGCTTTGCAGTGGGGTCAAAGGGTCTCGGAGTAATCTAACTAGGACCGACTGAGGACGAGCCGTGAAGGTCTACCGCTAGGCTGCCGTCACCAGAGGCAGACATAGATGAACCTGCCTTAATGCTATCCAATCTGACCCCTCGCACGCCGTAAGCCCGAGTGAACCGCGGCTTCTAAAGTCGTCGGCAATAACCACTGCAGAATTGCTTTTAATCAACGTCTGAAATGAGGGTGACTTGAAGCGTCGCCCCATGCTGATTAAATGTAATTGTTTAATTGCCAAGTGCTGGGAACCCATCCTAAGAGGATTCCAATGGAATTATTTAATCTCCAGTCAGGAAATGCACTAAAGGAAAAGCACAGGAAAAGCGGAAGAAGCAAAAAGGGCAAAAAAAAATAAAAAATAAAATGCTGCAGAAATTGTCTGTTTTCCCTTTTTGAGCACTCTCCTCATGAAATATTAATTGTGGTTTACATTTAGTGGGCTGGAAAGTACAGGGAGGAGAGCGAGGAGGAGATACACGGCACACCAGTTATGGAACTGCGTCAACAACCTAGGAAGAGGTCAAACTTCTCGACTGCCATTGCCCAACGTGACTCGGCACACGCGTCTCCTAGGCTCCCAGAGGAACCATGTTTGTCGTGCGGAACCCACTCACTATTATTTGGAAATACCTGCCTTTTCCTGCTGAATCCCACGTCATGTCATACGAAGCAGGAGTAGAACTATACATAATGTTGTCCTGGAGTGTTAACTGGTGTCGATTTGTTACCGCGAGGTGTTGTGAGAGAGGAAGAAGAAAAAAAACGGAGGTGTTTAGCATGAAGTCATCGTAGCTACTTGCTGTGGGGACAAAAACTTCAGAGAGTTTAATCGTGGCAGGGTTCTCTTGGCGGAGTTATATGAGCTCTTTCTTCCCTGTGAACACAGGTTCCCTCTCCGCTAATGGGCACTATAAACTTGAGGGGCACAGGTGCACTCCATTTGGGGTCGCTGCTTTCAGACACATTGCCTCGGGGTCACAGACATGCAAACCTCACATAAACACGCTGACATAGACACATATACAGTCAGAGAGTAGCACAAGATAGTCCCATGCACAGCACTATCGATTACAGGTTTATTTGTGATTATGTTCCACTAAAATACGTTATTTTTCTCAGTGACTGTTGCTCGTATAAATATATTTAACTGGCACACACCATGACACATTTCAAAACAATTATTTTTGACATAACCAAGAGCTGCACGCCTCAGTCAGGACACGGTACAGACGATCCCTGTCCTTTCTTGGCCTCTCGCTCTTTAATTTAGAACCACAGAGTCAACCTAGGGCTGCCATTTTGCTGATAGCTGCAGTTCCGCCTCCCTAAGGGAAATGGGCCCGCATCCCTCCGGTCACAAGTGTGTTGGTCCCCGCATTACGCGGACGGGGGAGGAGGGAAGAGGACAGGGACTGAAGGCCCTGCTCCCTTGCAGCTGTGACCTTATTCCCTACACCTTTCCACGGACCCAGATGTGCACGTGGGCAGTGACAACAATTTGAGCAATGGAAGTCTCCTGTGGGACGCCTAGGCACCTGCAAACAGACTTCACTTGATGGTGTAATTACTTGTATAATAACGCGCCATCCAGAGAGAACTCTATTCATCTATCAACACCTTACTATCGGATGTGGCTGTCCCAGGGACCGAACGATTTCCTGGTACATCACAGCCAGAAAGGGGGGGGGGGTCGCTATTTGACCCAGGAGTGCTTTCCACATCATTGACCTAATTTATGATTTACTCTGGGCTTCAGAGTTTAAAATGGAGACAATGACAACAGGGGAAAAATATACAACAACAACCGAATACACCATTTCAGTACAGCACATCAAAAATCCTCAGTTACAGCAGACCAGAGGAATGCTAAATCTAATTTGCAGCTGTTTAATTTAATTTAAAAAGACAACGAACATAATATCCTTTTAAAATGAATAAATGTAAGGAGAGTGAAATTAATATTATTATTATTAATGTTTTACTGAATCAGTTTAGGTTTAGAGAACATTGCCGGAAACATTTTGACATCAATAACATCAGCTATATAACTGTACCTAGTAACTCATTCAAAATACTGAACTCTAAACTATGATACTCTGTCAAGGGATTTCACTGTTGCATGAAAAGAGAATGCAGGGTTTCTTAACAGTAGAGTTGGTCAATATAATTACAGTTATGAATACAGTTTTTACAGAGATAGGATGCAATACCATTGGTGAGTTTAGATTGCAAGTCTATTAAATGCAAAACAATGTATCATTTGTTGTAGGGGTCTCCACTTAGTCCTCATAACATATCCCCCTTTCCTGACCATAGCAATACTGTCAATGATTCTGTACCAAGGTCAGTGTCGAGAACTTTCTTCACCAAAAAAGGTTTTATACCGAAATATTGTAAATGAACAAAGCTAGAAAGGTAAATGGTGACATCTAGTGGTTCTACAAAATACATGCATCAAGTTCATTACAGAGAACAAAAGAGTTTGTGGAATTACTATTTTTGTAAGAGTGGTGTGCTCTTTCTTTGTGTATCACCCATTTTCTTAAATCTAATTCTTCACTACTATTTAAAATAATCTGCCAAATTAGTTTTTTGTACTTGTGCGCAACAACACAGCATGAGGGAGTGCATGCCTGCAACACACAATCCTGCATATAAATGCGTTCACACACACACACACACACACACAAACATACACAAACATACATACACGCACACAAACACACACAGTACATGGATATGACATGTGTTAGCACTGGGTGTAAAACATAATACGTTGCATTACTCTGACTAAACAGCAGAGGGAGATAGTGTTATGCCACAAGCAAGCTTTAAAGTGTGTCGCCTCAGATCCTCTCCAGTCTTCATGATGGCACAGCAGGTAAAAATCACAGGACGGTGAAAATGTCTTTCTGAAATGAAACCTTCTTCAAGGAGAACACAAATATGTTCAAAGCTTCAGGTTATAACTTGAAAACCACGGTCGCCAGTTTGTTGTCCTTGTCGTTGCTTCA
Organism: Galaxias olidus; assembly: GCA_026901105.3. Lineage (NCBI taxonomy): Eukaryota > Metazoa > Chordata > Actinopteri > Galaxiiformes > Galaxiidae > Galaxias > Galaxias olidus. The sequence goes on from JAPMUY010003334.1 coordinate 143,158, forward strand.
AAGAGAGATTCATGTTATTTAACAGGATTACATCCTAATAGTGATTTCATGTTTAATTTCACTCCTCGCAGACACTTTGACGCGAACACTGTGAGACGATCGATGGAAAGTTCAAACGTTGATCGCGTTGTTCTGCGCGATGGTATGCATTATTCCATCCAGTTTCCTTTCTGTGTGCAGGCAATGCATTTGATCATGAGCCCGCTCTCATTCAGTTTAATCTCGTCTCCATGGACCCCTGTGTGTCACTGGCCCGTCGTCGGAGGGGGGTTGGTGGCGGGCTGTGTGACCCGTCGCCTGGGGCACAGGATCTTGCTGAAGGCCCTGCGGAAGCTGCTATGGCAGAGAGGGTAGAGGAAGGGGTTAATGGCCGAGTTGAGCCACAGGAGCCAGAAGGTGACCTCATACCAGAGGTGCTGCACGCAGCGGCCCCGGCAGGCAGCGCGGATGATCATCAGCAGGGTGTAGGGCGCCCAGCAGATGGCAAACACGCACACAATGACCGCCAGGGACTTGGCAATCTTCTTGTCCCTGGACAGGCGGCTGGGCTGGCTGCCCCTCCCCGGGGACGGATCCAGCTTGGTGGCCGCGGAAGGCAGCGAAGTCTGGGAGTGGTAGGACCCCGAGCCCCTCTCATCGGGCGCGGCCGCCGCCGCCGCCGCCGTCTTTTTCACCACCCCCGCGCTCCGCGAGAAGAGGAAGGAGAGGCGGACGCCTTTCCCATGGGGCGGGACCCGTCCAGGGGGTGGAAGATGGCAGCTGCCGGCGGCCTGCTTGCTGTGCAGCAGGAGCCTCCTGCGGCGGATGCTGAGGTAGATGCTGAGGTTGAAGAAGGCCACGGAGAACAGAGGGGAGAAGAACTCCAGCATGGAGGCACTGAGCAGGAAGTACCAGGTGTAGTAGAACTCGGCAAAGCACTGGTCGGCAGGCACGCGGCTGCTGCCAACCACTAGGTCCCAGAAGATGATGGCGGGGCCGTAGAGGAGAAAGGCCAGCCCCCACACGCCAACCATCTTCAGGATGGCCCATTGGGTCATGCTCTGTCTGGCACGGTAGGTCACCTGTTGACAGACAGCGGCAACCACATTGACATGTACAAACTAGCCTCGGTTTCAGCTTACAGCAAGATTCGGAGGGATGGCCATGCAAGAATGTGTACAACTATGTACTATGTCGTTGCATAAGTTCAGACCATAAGCTGCTGATTTGAGGGACGGAGGGTTATATATATATTTTTTTTTTACATCCCTATACTTTTAATGGAGGCAAACTGTTATGTGCTGGTGTATGATCTCATTCAGAGAAGGAGCACTACAAACACATTAGCTACAGCAAAGGACAATGTGTGAGAATCCCAGTGAAAGGATACACACCCACAGAAATGTCTGTAATTGAAATGTTCTTCGATTGACCAAGCCTGAAGTCACCGTTGTGTGTGTGTCCCCCCCCCCCCCCCAAGAGGGCCTAGTCCATTAGCCCGCCATACATACCTGTCAACAACATGAGCGGGGGAACAGGCAACTTCACTTTGATTTAGATTTTCGAAAAACGTCTAATTTTGCTCTGACAATTTGTGTCAATTCATGTAAAGGTAATTTACAGTATGTGTTAACGTTTACAGTATGTGTAACGTTAAAGGGCCCATAATGTCAGCTTTGGAATATTTCTTTGTCTAGGATTGCTTTATCACTCGGATGGATTTTACCAACAACATGAAAAATGAAATATGTGCCTTGTGCATTTTCTATAGTTCACCTATGACACCACATCTACACTATATTGCAAGCTCTTCTGAATCGCAGCCATTTGTGACGTAGAAGATGGAAGTCAATCTAATTGACCAATCTCAAACTCAGGATAGTATAAATAAGGTTGAACTACTCCGGCAGCAGCCATGACAACAGCTGAACATTACAATCCTTGGCCAATAGCATAACTCAGCTAATGAATGTTAATGAGTAGAGGGCATCAACACGCGTTCACAACTGAAAACAGCATGTGAGCTGAAAAGGAAGAAAGATGCCCCTTAAAAAATTGTTTTAGTATTCAAAGATATTTAAATGTGCGTCACAGACACTTAGGAATCACACAAACAACATGTATGATTGTCTACATCATGGGCCCTTTAAGGAGGGTTAACTAATAACTGATTTTTTTTTTGTTGGTCCCCTTGAAAGTGTCGTGTTTTGATTGTTGATATTTCCCTTCTATTGGTGCAATCCAACACATGTTTTATGGCCCCTCTGTTCTTTACATGTTTTAAGTCAAATGCTTTCAGGCTGCTTCTGCTGTGATTGATCTCTGTGCTGGAGGGAGCTGGGCAGACAGAGGAGGATCTCCATGATCAAAGCTAGGGTTGTGTGGATTAAAGCAGGGGTTCTCTCTGGTGTCATTTGTATTCATTGCTCTGATGTTAAGTGTTTGCCCGTGAAACAAAACAGAACACTCACTCTTTGTATATTCTTCTGAGCCCCACCTTGAGAGAGGGCTGTGACTTGGAGACTTTTTAAGGAGGGACAAATCAGTCACCTGGTACATGCAGTAGCACACACAATAAACAAACGCACCTGCCGCATCTGTCGTGTTATTTTGTCACGTGAGAAAAGTTTAGCTTGGCACAATAGTTGTGCTGCAATTTCAACTATCACTCTTGATAGTAGTTGTGCTTCATAAAGAATACATCATGGGTACAGTGGTAGCGTGGCGAAGCGTTCCAGCGTAGATTATCATGGTGGTAAAATATATTTAAACACATTTCCTGCATTGCTCCATTTGCAATTTGTGATTTCCTGTATCATTGAGACATTTGTTGAAGCCCCTCTGGCAAGTGCATTAAGCCTGAGCCTGGACCGGAGTTCCAAAGTTTATATGTGACTTTTATGCCTACGTCATGGGGGAATGCTATAATTAGGGTTGGCCCCGGGTTTCAGTGGGTCAGGAGTGATTAACCTGCACAGATGGTCACATTGGGGACAGAAGGGTAGCGCTGCCCCCTCCAATGAGCAGGGTGATTCACCCCGAAAAAGACCCTGAAACAGACAGCCACCAATGACCAATGGGGTTGCCTAATGTGTCCAGACCAATGAGTGTTCAACCTCGATAAACAAATTCGCTTAACCTTTACCTCTGGGGCCCTTCTATTTACTGATATACAATGTAAGAATGTAAATGGATTTGGAGAGTGATTACTCAAACAATTCCTTTGATTCATTTCCAACCCTAAACCCTATACTGTCCTCCAAAATTATAGACACCCTCAATTCAAATGAGCACAGTTAGTGGACAACGTTTACCGAACTGTTTATATAATATTTTCTTTAGTCAGCGATATGAGAAGATCACATTGGGTTATTGTGTCCACAGATGTGTGAACTTCACTCTTGCTCTCCCTTTGTCAGGATATCATAACAACGTGTAAAGTATTAACCTATAATGCATAGCAAAGGGTCTGCCACTTCTTACATTCACTATTTGAGAAAGTCACTGAGAGTCCTTGTTTTACTCTTTTGGACTTCTCCTCAATGGTTTTGAGGGCGAGGGACATAAAAAGTCCATGTCAAAGCATGATTATGACGTCGGTAAAGTATTTAGGGATATGCTTTGCATTGTTTTCCAGCTGAAATATCCAAACATGCCCCAGTTCTCCTGGCATAAACACACAGACCTTTATCAAACGGCTCCTAGTGTTTCAATCAACAATCTCTTGTATCAAAATGGCCTTTGGAAGAGAAATAGCCCAACAAAATCACAGCTCTGCCATGACACCTCACAGGAGAAATTAGGTTCTGATCTGAATTAACGTTTCTCTAATAATGCCACTGTCGATCTACTCAAAGTTGCAGTGACGTTTAGCCAACCTTTAGCTGTTTTCTTTATTGCATTGACAACAGCAGAGCCTTTCTTTTAGCATGTCTTCTAAATAATTTGTTGCCATGCAAGGGACATATAATTGGATATCTGAAAAATGTAAAGCAGTGTTTTTGCCACTCTAGACAAACCTTGCGCATTGGGGCAAAACAATAATCATTGTGTCCTCCTCTAAAGGCCTCCTCTAAGGATTTCCACTCATCAAGTTGATTTAAACTTCTTCTAATAGACATTTGCTGATTTCCAGACAACAACTTTCTGTCTAATTTCCTTTAATATTTCTTATATCCTTCTTATGTGTTCTCTGATCGTCTTGTTATCACTATGTTGATGGGTGACTAAGATACATCACTGTGTCCCTTTCTAATTAGGCTCAAGTAAAACAGGAAGTCCCGCATGCGGGTTACGGTAAGAGCTGATAAAGGTCCTCGTCAAAGAACAAAGACAACAATTTCACTGGAAAATGTATATGGTATGTTAATGAGATGGGTGATTTAACCTGACAGGGTTTCTGTTTAAACAATTCAAAAACATTTATATAATCTATGCTCAAGTCAAAAGTGTTGTTTGGCTTAATTGCCTTAAATTGATCAATGGCGCCCATGATACTTAACGGCACTTTATACAACACAATTTTTATCTAAATTTTACAATACGTTTAGGGTTAAATGTAGAGGGTGAGTGAAGCTTTCTACATACTGCTCTGGTGACCGAGAGGAAGCGGTCGTAGCTGATGATAACGATGTTGAAGACGGAGGCAGAACACAGGAGGTAGTCCATGACCAACCACAGCTTGCAAAGCCCTCGGCCCAGCATCCACCGACCTGTCAGGATATATGGCATGTAGACAGGGATGCAGAATGCCCCTGAGAAAGCGTGTTAGATCGGTAAAGCGGGTTAGATTATCAATGCATTTGCACATACTGTTAATGATGCTGTACATACTCTGTGCTTGAGAGGATGTATGTATGCATGTATCTATATATGTATTTATGTATGTATGCATGCATATGTATGTATGTATGTATGTATGTATGTATGTATGTATGTATGTATGTACATATAACAGACAAACAGACATATAGAAAGATTTACTTACCAACTAGAAAATCTGAAATGGCCAGATTAAGGAAATAGTAGTTACATTGTCTTCTCAGGCTCTTGTCTGCTTTAAACGCATAAATAACGAGTGCGTTCCCCAAAACTATTACTACGACCAAAGTCACCATCAGACCACCTAAAATTACCTTAGTAGGTGTTGTAAAAACGGACTCGCTCCGAATTCTGGTAGAATCGTTTTGAATATAGCTCCAGCTCGTGTTGCTTTGAAGTTGATCTTCACCCATCGTTAGTCTATATTGACTAAAGTTTTTAGCGGTAATGGGAGTGTTCCACAGCGAAACGCAACAGGTGTAATGTGGAATCGAAATGTTATTTACCCTCGCTTAATCTAAAGTATCTAACTAAACACGAAGACAAGTTATCATATTTTGATGCTCTCCAGTCGCCACCCAGGAGTGCCTCATTACGCACGGATCAAAATGGCATCATGCTTGGATAGTCAGTCTACTACTCCCTGCGCGGCAGTGCGTACACTATTCTCCTGTTCCTGTGCTGTAGCTGGCCAACACGCCTCTGAAAGTAGTTACTCGACATTGGTCGTGTCCGCTTACACACTAACATAAACATGTTCTCCTATTATGAATAGTTACTTAATGGTTACTATGTAGCCTACCAATAAACTATTATGATGACCTCGAGTGTGACAGGTAACAAATGTATCTTATTAGGCAATCTATTTTCAACCGAAACGTCACAGAGTGCACTGTAGTCCAGCGTCTATGGGCTAAATCTAATTTCAGGTCTGTGTCTTAGGTCACTAAGGCCAACCAAGGTATGAGCTCTGGTTCAGCAGGTTGCAGGTTGCCATGAAAACCATTTGTCTCGATGTTTTTTAAATTAATACAAATCAAAATCTTAATGTGATCTGTGACAATTTGAGATAGATATAAAGCATTTAAACTAACTTCAAGAAGATATCGAGTAGGCCTACTTTTCAATCACAATGGCAGGTGCTTTTTATTAGGTTGTATTCCAGGTCATACCCATTCGGAGTGGAGGACAAGTGATGAGTTATCAAACCCTAAAACCCAGCTGCATCTCTTTGCAGTCGAGAATACAGTGTTGGTCGGAAGAGGGACTGAAAGAGCCTTGGTTAAATTGCTGTTATTCTCGATGAAAAAACCTTTCCGTGTGCTCCTTGCGCTGGTGGCAGAGGATTGAAGTGGTCACATTGCTGCTGCCTGGAGAAAGGTCTATTTGAATCTACAACTTACAAACGAAATTGTAAAAGAACATCAGCTTTTGTTTAGACTTTGTTCTCTTTAGAGTTGCTCTTTAATGAAACTTCTTAGAGTTGACTCTCTCCCCCATTGACAGTGTGTGATAAAGTGTGACATCTGAAATGTTTATTTTTGCAATAAAAAAATCGTAGATATTTTAGTCCTCACATTGTTATTTCTGCATTGTAGACTAGAAACACTAAAAGGAACTGAAGAAGCCCAATGAAGACGATATGTAAGGTTTTTCTGCGAGAAGCATAATAAATATGCAAATTACCACTGTGAATCTTTTCTCAATGTTTGCACTTTTGACTTAGCAAAGTATGCGGAGCTAGCTTGCAGACCCATAACCACGGCCAAAATTTGTAAACCCACTGTAAAAAAAAAAAAGAAGAAGAAAAAAACAGTAGGCTATACCACGGTCTTGGTGAACAAATATTAAGGAAAAAGTGCAATCAGCAGGAAGCGGAGAGGAAATGATTTGGTTGAGGGGAATGGGGGCTGAAGCTGAAGGGTTCTTAAAAATAAGCATATCGTGCTGCTTGCTATTTCTTCTCACCTGCTTTTATTTTATTTTTTTAAACCTTCAGATCCTTACAACCAGAGGCTGGTGAAATTTCCTGTCAGAGTCCTATTGGTCCCAGATGTATAATAACTAGAACTTATGTACGCTTAATTGAAAGGAAAAATTAAGCAGAATGTAATTGGCCACATAATGCCATTTAAACTAAAAGCAACTATGGGCAATTCTTTTATATTAACGTATTATCAATAAATTTCTTTTGTCTGCCATGGCACAAGAAAGTGCATCACTAAATCAGGAACATAGTTTAATATGTTATGCAAATGAATAGGTTGTATCTAATGTATAGTGCTATATAATTTTAGCGAAAGCAGTTGTTTAAATGTAAATGTAAAATATGGAACGTATTGAAAACGGTGAGACTGTGTTCCACATTGTTCTGCAGAAGTGGCATGGGGCTTAAAACTTGAAGGACAAATGTTTGTATAAAATATATAGTTTCTTCTATAAATCTTGCACTGTCATATAGACTATCTTAATCTGGTCAGAGCTTAATATTTCTTCCAATCAGACACATGCAAAACAAAAATAAATTCACATTGAAAATAAATTGTGATGAATGGTTTCTGCAGTGAAAAGATTAATGAAAGTCTTAATGCAGCCTATGAGCCCTGCCAGTGAGACTAAACTACAGCGCGACTGCATTACTATGGCTTTACCAAACACTTCATTGAAAAACAACTGTAAATTGTGAAGTATGATTCAGCATTTGCTGTTGACTTTTTCTTTGTGATATTGTGTAAGGCTCTTCAATATTTCTGTATGTAGGCTATGTGTTCATTTGAAAGGGTGAGCACTTATGGCAATTGCATTGCATGGCCAAGCCTTAATTGCTATTTTGATCAGTAAAAGCTATCACATCGCCATATCACCATGTGGCCTGCTGGCAGGATTGCCTGCTGAGGGCTGGCCGTTGGCATTTCCCTGATCCTTTTGAGTTCATTTAGCTGGCAAAGGGCAAGCCTCATCCTTACAACATCAGCTTTTTTTTCTGAGCACCCTTAACTCTGATAGGCTATCCTCATGTGCACCCACCCTTAACACGTAGCATAACAGAATAATACCATGCCTCTTAAATGTATTATATTTAAAGAAAAGAGAGTGTAAATATTGACTCTAGATGGGGGACCCACCAGATAGACAGAAAAAAGTGTCAAACTTGATTGTATTGTCGGGCAGATATGCTGTTTCCACAAAACCACATTTTTGCCTAAACCTTAATGTGAGAAGAGCAGAGCCGGGCAAAACAAACACAGTTTTGCATTACATTTAATGCAAGCAAACTATATCTTTCATATCTATTACTCCCTAGTTGTCAAATAAATAGTGGAACCTGAAAGAGGGTACGGAGTGTTTCACTTGGAAAACTATTAACAAAAGCTAGTCATTTAAAAAATGCACCACAATGCTTAAAGTGTTTTGGCCATTCAGTACAGAGAATGAGGGTGACACACTCAAGTATTGCCCATGGGTGAAGTTCTCTGTCTTTATTCTGTCTAAATCACATTCTATCTGGTTCCTCTTGGGACCTATCATCACTACTTCCGTTTGAAGCAGTGACCTTTCTTTGCTTCCATTATCTTGTCATTTTGCAGGATTACACTGCAGAGTGCACGCGGTCCAGCCTGTCATTAAATAACTGTGACGGCTTACAATAATTACCAACCTAATTAGTAGAAGCTAGCACAGGGCTTGTCTCCCTCACTAGACCTGATTTGATGAATACACTTTGATTAACTCATGTAGTCATGGCTTTACTTTAGGTTTCTTTTGATAACAGGTTCAATAACCCATTATGCTCTGACCTGATTGATTAGAATACACTATAACAGTGATATTAGGCCATCTAATTAGAAAAGAAACATAATATTGCTGCTTCCTACAGATTAGGTAAAGGTAATCAGCACTTCAAGGCAATTTGGAGATGCATATATTCACGGAATAACAAATTTACTTTTAAAAGCAGTTCAAACTGTAATGTTATTGTGGTATGTAGTACTGTTAAGGTAATGCCCAGGTTGAATGTAAGTATTATTTTAGATTATAATTTATGTTGGTGATTGTATTTGCTTTGCCTAAACAGCTGTAATTCTATTGTACTCTTATCATGTTATAATTAATTTGGTGCTGTCATTTCTTTAGTGGGAATTTAGGAAGAATAGCAGTTACCATGGTGACAGCTAATGGGGATCCTAATAAGTGAAGTCAATTCATTGGGGTTCGTTATTTTGGGACTACCAAGGCACTTCTGCAACTCTTCTGGTCAGCTCCATGCATAGGGCTGCTGGCATCTCAGGGGACCTAATTGCTTGTATTGGGAGTCTGCCTGTTTTTCCCAGCATTAAAGGTCACCCTGTGGATCAGACTCGTGGCTAGACAAAATGTTTGACCTTCAATCCCAAAAGTATAGAAACCAAACTAGAGCTGATGACTCACTTACACTCTATGAGATTTGTGAAGTAAATGAATGAGTAAGGTCCGGAGTAAATTACAGTAAATTCTGGATAAATTGAGTAAGGTCTTGATAAAAGCCAACTTTACTTTTGGCAAAATAACAGGGACTAATTCTGATGTTGTATGGAGCCAATAGGTTCTACGTTTCGAGAGATAATTGCACAGAGAAAAAAGAGAGAAACAATGGAGGATCGGGGGTCGATCGTTCTGTAGTAATACTCCCACCTAGTGTACAAATGGGAAACAATAGGCTACATGTTTTTTTTACAGATAATATTAATAATGTATGTACTAATTTTGATTATAAACCCAGCCTTGTAAAAACTTTAAATTGTAATTGTAATAGTTCAAATACAATTTTCAGCCATGGCTTATTAGGTTATGTCACGTGAGATATAACTACGGCTATCAGCTGACGGAGCTGATTGACTTGTGTTTCTCAGGGTCGACTGAATGTTTACGACGGAACTAGTACGTCGAAATGTTCGAATGTTTTCCTAGTTCTTGCAATGTAGCCTATCATAATTTGCTACTTCGCTAAAGGTGTAGCCAACCTACTTTACGAGAAGTGTCTGATCAATGCACTTGTTGACAGACGGTCCCAACAGACGGTTAAGAACCTTGCTGAATCGGTTAAGCCTAAGCAATAGGACCATTGCCCTTATTCGTCTATTTTAAATATATAATTGTAGAGCGTTGATTAATTTGGTTAGGCGGTCAAATACATTTCTAGCTGCTGTTTTGTCGTGCATATAGCCTGTAAGCACATTTGATAATGGAACCAGGCAGTTTCGAGGATGAATTGTTGAACTGTGCCAAGGAAGGCCAATGTGTTCATATTCAAAGACTTCTTCAGTTAAGGCATAACAAGCAATACAGCTTCAACATTAACTGCAGAGGTAATAATGTGTGTAAAATACTTTTCAGATTTGGAACCTACTATGATTGAAAGAATGTAGACAACTACTCTTTGTACATTTAACAGTTTTGTCTACTTTAGTTAAGGAAAATTGGGGGACGTTTTGAAACACTTTTTCTAGCTGGGAACAGTGCCTTTTTGGTGACTTCCCCTGTATCTGCTGACATTAGGTCACCAAACTGTATGTTTTTCTAATTAACTGTCACTGTAGATAAAAGCAAGGCCAGTGCTGGATGGACTCCTTTACACCTTGCTGGTTACTTTGGACACAAAGAAATTGTTCAGGAATTACTGAAGGTGCCAAAATAGCAAACAAATACCACACACACACACATTTTAGTGTAATGTTGTGTTTAATACATTTTTTTGACATTTACAATGGTGTTGTACATTCTAGGCAGGTGCAGATGCAAATGTGCAGAATAATATGGGTGACACACCTCTACATAAAGCTGCCTTATTAGGAAGAAAGGTGAACAAGGTTCATAATTCTCACATTATATTTCCTTTTAACTATAGTGATGGAAATGTTAATTAAATTTGCATGATCCTTTTTTGTCCCTCTTAATTTTCTACTTCTTCTGTTGCTCAATCACCATATCCTGTGACCCTTCAGGAAATTGTTTTGTTGCTGTTGAGGTACGATGCTTGTGCAAGCATAATCAATGGAACAGCCCAGATCCCAAAAGACGTCACAGACGACGATGAAATCATAACCATGCTAGAAGGTACGGTACTTTTACACAGCCTCTACTACAGTCATTGAAAAGAGTGGCTTGGGCCTCAACATGAGTTTGTCTGCAGTGGTTCAAAGTCGTGGCTTGATTTCCACAGCGGCGGAAAGGAGAGCGGAGAGACGACAGGAGGAGATGCTTCTGGAAGCGGCCCGAGAGGGAGACCTCTCCAAGCTGTCTTTGCTGGTTTGTATCAGACCCCTGGTTTGGTAACATACTCAAACTGATATTACAGGGGTAGAAATAGCTGTCTGCTTTAGATCAGCGCAATCTAAATTAAGCACGTAGCTTAAGCACATAGGATTTGACACGCATCTGACATTGTTATACAACTTGGTACGGTCACCCTACATAATCACATCTTTCAACTACAGTTTCTTTGTCAGTCCAAAACGGTTTTAATAAGGGAAGGACGTTGATGACTTGATTGCTTAGTTAGGCTACTTGTCAAGTGAACATAAAACGTAATTGCTCTTTGCCGGATATGTTGCTGCTGGTTCATTCACCCCTGATTTGATTTTGAATTAATCAGCTCAGTCAGAAGAAGCCTCCTGATATCCACTGCAGAGACTTGGACGGGAACACTGCTTTACACTGTGCTTCCTACAGGGGGCAAAAGCAATGTGTTCTAAAGCTGCTCAAGTGTGGTGCTAGCCCCAGCATCAGGAACAGAATTGGTTTGTCCCCCATTGAAAGACTCATTCTACAAATTCCATCAATGTTTCTCCATTATTTGCTTTGTGTTAGTGTTTGCTAATACAACAAATAATATTCCTGTGACAGATTGATGTATTCTTGCATTTTCACAGACAGTACACAATATGTGGTTAACATTCCACATTCTATATGTTCCTCTGATAGATCATATCATTGGAAATATGCCTAGATATGCAGTATATTCAGTATATAGCCATAATGCATCGATAGGTTTTGTTTGAATGTAAAACTGTCCAAATCCTATCCTATCGCCATGACAGTCGGTCATTTTTGTTGCAGACCAGACCGCGTTCGACCTAGCCTGTAATGACGAGCTGAGAAATGTTCTGGCGGTCTGTCATGGCAAGGTGAGGGGATTGAGGCAGCAAACTATTTCCGTCTCAACAGTTCTCTTAAAATGCATTGAAATGTAAATTGCCGTTTCCTCTTCAAAGGAGATGGCCAATTCTGTACAGAAATTTGAAGGTGTCCTTTGGAAGGTGATGTACATTTAATTACAGTAATACAAAAGCAGTGTTGGTATTAGCTTGAAAATATGATAGTATATTATTATTATTATTATTATTATTATTATTACATTTCTATCATGATGTAAAGTTATTACAATCAAACATAAATCTTAAAATACATGTATTTCTATTATTATTATTATTATTATTATTATTATTATTATTATTATTATTATTATTAATAATAATAATAATAATAATAATAATAGAAATACATGTATTTTAAGATTTATGTTTGATTGTAATAACTATTATTATTATTAATAATAATAATAATAATAATAATAATAATAATAATAATAATAGAAATACATGTATTTTAAGATTTATGTTTGATTGTAATAACTACATCATGATAGAAATGTTTGATCCTGTCTCAGAGTTCCCGTTTTTTAGGGTGGCGTTCCCACTGGGTTGTCCTCGAAGAGGGAGTCATATCATGGTACTCCAGACGGTGAGAGAGCCTCCACAGTATTTGAGTTCCGCTCATGAATTACAACAAGGCTGTGTTTGAAGTAATGTGAACCCGACCGTAACAACTATTGTCTGGCTGTGTGTCTCCAGAGAAGACGCCGTGGCCGGTGTCCGAAGGCAGGGCTCCAAGGCTTTACGGCAGGCCTACGTCGTGGTAGGTAGTGGCCTGAAAGGTCTTTACAACGCAGAGTCTTCTGGCCAAAATGGCCACCTTGTCATGTTGGCCTAACAAGTATGTGGAGTTTTGACCTTGAAGGCCCGTTAATGTCATGATTGACGTGCCTTATAGGTCAAACCATGGGATAACTGCTTCTTCACACTCCGGTGCTTTGACAACGTCGCCTGTCACTTCAAGGTCTCCTCCAAGACCAACTCTGTGGCTGCAAGAAAAGTACGATAAAATGTATTTACTGAGTCAACGGCTTATAGTCAACGGCTTTTCTTTCCTGCACTGTAAATTGGCTCGATTAATTGTGCTAATTGTTGCTCAGAGATGGCTGGATGCCTTGGAGGAGCACGCAATCTTCAGGTCTCGTCACTTTATCCTGAAGCAGCAGCCGCTGGAGGAGGAGGAGGAGGTTGATGAAGATTGCACAACGTTCGGGGACCTAACGCAGTCAATACAGGTAGAACTGCATGCCAGCCGCTTCACATGCAATTACAGCCTTGAATTGAAGAGGTTCACTCCTATACTCATTATGAGTGTACAAGAAATCTATTCAGTTTGCATTGCAGCTACGGTGTTAGCCAGTTTCAATCCATTGTCAGGTTACGTGTGTGTTCTATTCCTTCAGGTGGCAGAAACATACCAGCACAATTTGGAGACTCAAGTGTCCATTTTTCTCTCCATGGTGAAGAACGAAGAGAACACTTGTAGGAGCTTTCTGTCATTTGAAAAACGTGCACCATCCATTGACACTGTCGCGAGTGTGAGGTCTTTGATCTCAATGATTATATTTCGATCTCACCTAATGTATTAATTAACTCAGACTTTGTGCCATGAACATAAGACAATGGCCCATGTAAGTGCCTCTTTTCCTTTTTTTTTTCCATCTCTTCTTTCCTCAGCACTAGCTGCTCCCCTTCTCCTCAAGGCCAGGGAGACCAGTAGTCTGTCCGACGAGACTTGTGCTGCCCTCCGCCACTGCCTGGATCTGTTGTCTAAGCGAGAAGAGGTAGTCGATGCATAAACCGCATCTGTGCCACATCAAAGCAACACCGCCCCCATCCTACTCTCTTCTGTTTTCACCTCAGTCCACCAATTTAAAGTTGCAACTCTGAAATCCGGCACACACTTCCATCTCACACGTTAAGCAATTCGGTAATACGCAAGAAGGAAGCTGTGCGCGCGTGTATGTGTGTGCTACGACCAGGGATGCAAACCAAGGACTCCTTACCAGCGTGTTATCGGATGGACATATTCCCGGAACTGGTTTTTGATTTGGTGTAATGACCATTCTGGACATTTCGGAGCGCCGGCTTTATTCATGAAACTACTTTGTGAAGGAGACGGGTCTTTAGAAACCATTTTGATAGCTGCTGAGTGCTCGGCGAAGCCAGATGATTGTAATGTGCTACATCTCCAGCCGTGTTTTATGTTTATCATTTTTACATGCTGACGGTTATCACACCGGCGTCTTGGGCCGTTTTGTGGAAGCAGTTTTAACTTCACTGACGGAGAGCAGCTGTCTTGTGGATTCACATAGATCCCTCTACGTGGTAAAATTATTGGCTAATGAATCCATGCTCAACGGTTAAGTAAGCCTCTGGCCCCTCCCCACTTAAGATAGCTGGCCTGTGGGTGTGTTTGGGGAAATGGGAGTGGCTGACAGTGTGTGTGGGGGGGGGAGGGTGTGCGTAACCCTGTGCACCTGTCCCAGAAGCCAAGCTTCTGTAGGGGAGGGGGGGAGTAGAGCAAAGTAGTAATCACTGGCGAGTCGGCAGGAAGGACACAGGCAAGATCCCCTTTTATGCTGACGCCTGCACTCAGCTGGCAGATCAGTGCAGGCTCTCACACACACACACACCCCCCCACACACACACACTCACACAATCGCCTTGGCACACACACACACACGCGCATTGGCTTTCGCCGTGGGGTAGGGTTGTGCATTGAGAGAGCGAGACTTGTAGTGTGTGCATATTAACGCTCGGGCTGAGACACACACTCTGCCTCCAACATTACACAGCCAGACACACACACACACAATCACACAGAGTGAGCAGTACTCTTTCACAAGCCAGCGAAGCATCCGGAGAGCGCGTGCGGAAGGAGGGGGAGTGGAGTGGGACTGCAACCTGATCCAGCATCCTCGCAGGTAAAGACCCGGCGGGGCTCCTGCTCTGGGCTCGCCCTCTGCTAACCGTAGGCCAGCGCCGCAGGTCCCCCCCGAGTTACGGGACGGCGCCTGACTTCAAAAAGGTTTGTTTTTGCAGCGTGGCGCTTTGGCGTTTTGTTGAATTCAGCCTGTGCTCTCGTACGAGGTGACCTTAAGAGTGACTTGGAAGTAGGCGCTAATTTATTGGTTGGTTGTGCATGACAATTACGTTGCCTGCTCCTTGAGAGGAGAGTGTTGAAGTGTGCATGGTTAAGTACAGGATTTGTATGCTGACGCTCTCATCTTGAACGATACTGTATAATTTCACAGGGCTGCGTTTGGTGAACAACGCGGAACATTGAGAGGTCGTGCACTTCATACAAAACCGAGACCTCAGGCCTCTTTATGAATTCAGATTAAATCGTAGAACTTGTCTTACTTGTCATAACATTGATGTAGTTATGCATTGTCCATACACCCACCCCAGTGCTTTGGAAATCACAGTGGGAGCGGAGCCACCGTAGTCGACTCTTTATCAGTGCCACTGAACCTTTCCTGCTCCTGGGCGTTATTAAGTGAAGACGGTGCCAGACAGTTATTAAGATGATCCTTAGCTGGACCTTAGTCCCTCTGTATCACTAAACAAATTGAGACCGTTGCCTAGCAACCTCCTCATTAATCAGGCGGCACAGTTTCAGAGCATAGATTCCCAGTGGCTGCGTTGACGTTAACCCAGGGGGGGGGGGGGTTCTCACATGCCGAGCTAAGCCTGAGAACTCGACTGGCAAGAACAGATTTGCAGCACAGTATTTATGCCACGGTGCGTGAATTGTTCCCTTGCATGTCCAGGACAACCGCTGTTGCTCTTTCATGACGAATATATATTTGTATTCAAGACAAAAAGGCTACTGGGGAGGCCCACCATAAAAACGAGCAAGCCAAACAAGAGAGCCATGGAAGGGCCCTCTAGTGTGGGACCCTGGACTCATTGATCCTATATGAGGTGTCCTCCCTGGCCAATGAGCTACTTCCATCACAGCACACTAAAGTGGGTTACGTCACCTATACACTGAGAGTGGGGAGGTAGGCTTTGCGGAGTGTTTTAACCTTAATACCACTCACTGATTGTTGTGGTTCAGACAGCTGCCCTATACCTCCTACCATCACCCGGGCGAGCGGTGTGCCTAGGTATTCTGGCAGAGGTGTGGTGGAAGCCTCTCAATACGAGGAGGGGAGTGTTTAAGCAGCAATTATGTGCGTCCCCTTCAGCTGATGTGCCCTGGCATCACTTCATTAGACCGTGTGCGAAGTGTTGGCAACGGAATCAGAGGCAAGCCGGCTAGCATGAGGCGAGCGTGATTGGTTGGCCTTTGAAGTGTAGATTTCTCTGCAATTTTCCTTTTTTTTTTTCTTTTGTTCTCAACACCGGTTGCCTGAAATCACCATGGATACTAGACCATATGTAGGCTGAGTGGAGCAGTGGTTGTGGGAGAGAGAGTGAGTGTCTCTCTCTCTCCGGCACGCGTTCTCTCGCCGTGGATGTGTGTGAGCCTTGTCACCGCTTCCTCTAAGCCCCACACACCCCGTCACCGCTCCCCTTGTCAGGGAGGGAGGAGAACACACTGTTTCGTTCCTGTGGCCACTTAACGGTGACAGGAGCACAGAGAGCTGTCAGATTGAGTTGGTCCCGCCGTGGCCGACGTGCCGCATCACCGTCCCCGCTCTAGCCGGCCATAACGTGTCCGCGGGGCCGCTAGACGAGCGATCTCTTCGCGGAGCCTGAGGCAGAGGAAAGCGGACACCCCGAGGATGCACGCCTCCTCCTAACCCTTGTCCTCCCACACAGGTCACTGCAGTCGGCGGCGCCTGTCATGGCTAGCCCTACGGGACGTTGACCCTACAGGGCAGGCTAAGCGTCCTCCCCGCTTACTACGTTGACCTCCTGCTCAGGGGGGGTCAGCACTCGGCCAGAGGTCTGTGATAGAGCCCTGAGGGCTTTTTCTTATCTGACAGCAGGTAGAGCAGGCCCTGGACATGGGGTCATATGTCCTCCTTGACCCCCCCCCCCCACCACCACCACCACCACCACCACCACCACCACCACCTCTGTGTTTCTCCTCTGGCACCTCATTATCATGACTCCTGGGCTCCATTGCTGAGGTGTTGCGTTACTGTAGCAGTCTGTGTTATGAGATGTATTATATCCTCAACCCGGCTGTTTTGATTCTTTTAATATCGTGTCGGTGCTCCCAAGCCAGCACTGCTGTTACACACTGCTGTAATACTCTAAACAAGTGTACATCGACAGAATGAGAGTATGCTCACGTTTTAAGATCTTAATCACAAAAAAAACTATCTCCATCTAAAGGCCCATTCTATTCAAGCAACAAAGATAAGTGACATCCATGTTAATAACGCTGGGATGTTGCAAGTGTAAATGCAACACTGGAGTTGAGGTCCTCAGGCTACGTTTTCAGGCATCCTGTGTTATTCCTTTGTGAAGAGAGTATCTATCACTATCTAGAGTATCTATCACTATCTAGAGTATCTATCACTATCAGTACTGTCACTAAACCCCCTCTGGAACAATGTCCTTCAATCCCTGCCCTCCAGGTTCCTATGCAAGGGACAAGTAATTCTCCCTGGCCCTGGTACCCAACAGGCTCCAGCACGCAGCCACAGCAGAGCCTAAAATAGCCTTGTGTGTGCTCAGGCGAGTGGATGCAGGGATGGGAGAGCAGGGAGGGAGGGGTAGTGGAAGGAGAAAGATAAAAGAGGGAGAGAGAGAGAGGGAGCTGGCCGGGGTAGTTACACAACAAAGTGTTCCCGAATGGGCTCCCATGAGCCCGGCGCTTTAGTAGTGGCTCCTGCAACGTGAGCCCAAACGGAGAGAGCGGCTAGCGCTAAACGACGACCATCATTTACGGTCATATCCGCCCTCATAACTCATTCATAATCTAGCGGCCTTATTTAGTACAATCAAGCTGCTGGATATCCTACTTTAAGCTCACGTATCCTATTTTTATCTGCTTGTATCTTGGCTGGATTAAAGCATTGCTGTGAAAGCTAGGTGATAGGGACACCCTTCGCGGGCTGGGCTTATACAGAATGTGGAAGGAGAGGTGATGGCATGTGTGGCAGACAGCGGAATGCTATGCCAGCAGGGGACATATGGTCATTTACCCTGGCAGCCCCATCTCGTCCATTTGCTTGTCCATAACTTTCTCGGGGAGCTTGTCATGCGCTAAGTGGGGTTCCATGTGAGGCTGTTCCGTCCAAGGTGTGTCGTAGAGTGAGGCTCTTTGTGTAGAGCCCCCCCCCCCCCCCCCACCCTCTGGATTCATGATCAGAGGTGTTTTTGAAGGCCCCACCAAAGAAAGCTGGGATCCATGACCCGGCATGAGTCATCATTACCGGTCTGGCTTCGGCAGTGCAGTGAGCTCGGTGTCGGAGAGAGCGGCCTGCTGAAACGATAATAATTGAGCTCCGGCCGGGGCTGTCAAAGCTGGGATGGTGTGTTTGTCATATTTTGCTTTTGTATTTTTAATCTGTCCAGCCGTGAACCGAAATATTCGAGGTTCCCTAAGAGTCACTCACTGTTTAAATACTTCCCCTGACAAGGGATTGTTTTTGCTTGTCTTTTCTACTTTGATGATTAGAGACTTAAGAATGCACCCAATGAGGGTTGTCTCAACCATTCTCTTGACGCCTTTGATTACGGTCCAAATAATTCTGAAGGTGAGTGTCAGCGACAGCGACAAGGGATTAATCACTTCGTAATCACCCGTAATGACAAACTGCCCTTGAGACATATAATAGGCGGTGTGTGTGTGTACGTCTGCATTTGTGTGTTTTGAGGGGTAGCGAGCTTCTCAGGGATGGGATAAATGGTGTGAACACCTGAACTGTTTTCCCCACTTAACTGTATTTGAGGACAGTGGCCTCGCTTTACCGTCCCAGATTCACAGGCCAATTTTACAGACTCACATTTCCGCAGGATACTATAATGATGACATATCGTTTAATTTGTTTAGCGCTCTAGCGCATCTCGTGAAGACACTTCACAAAATACACAGTGAGCATGGCAACAGACAATGACACAGACCGAGACCAACAGTTGAAACTAAGTTAAGAAAAAATGAAAACTTATAGGCTTTAAGGCGGGATTGAGATAGATACTGAATTAGGACGGAGAGCGTTTCATTGTTTGCGTGCTACCCATGAGAGTGCACACACCCCAAAAAGCTGAGGAGGAACGTAATGTCCAGGAAGGATGATAGAGTTGGAAAGGTAGGGAGGTAACAAGTTGTGTAAACCTTTGTCGTAGAGGAGAAGGATTTTGTAGGTAATGCACTGATCGACAGGGTGTCAGTGAAGGTCGGAGTACGGGGGCTATCTGCTGTCTCTGCCAAGGTGACTTTGGCACTTCACTCACTGTAACCTTGGATGTGTTTGTTGTCATGAGAGCACCTTCCTCAACGCAGAATTTGTTATTTGTACCATCTAAATCAAGGTAATTAAAACCATGCCAGCTGTATCGCAATAAGGCAGTGCTGATTTGCACTGTGCAATCATCCTGAACGTTCCTGATAAAAAAATGAGAGAAAGCTACTGGTAGACTTTATCTCGAAGGTCTCAATCTCACTCTCTGTATTGTAAAGTGTAGTCGCCTGTTGCCTGGCTCTTCTTATGTGGCAGTGTCTGAGGCTTGCATAGGATCCACAATAACCGATGAAACGAGGAACAGATCCAGTCTGTACCTTAGCCACCTGGCTCAGGTATCCAGCAGGGACATCCGATGCTGGGCCACAGAGCTCTCGGAGACTGGAGTGTTTGGTTCCGACTGGACGAAACTGGATCCGCACGAAAGGATTGGAACAATGACACACCAACAAAAGCATAGTCCACACCCGACCAATCACACAGCAATGTGTCAATATCCGGCTCATTATCAATCAGTCTGACTGGGGATCCAGATCTTGGAATCAAGGTCGTAGGAATCTGTTCATTTCTTCTGGTCTCCCTTTGTCTTGTATTTCTGTGTCTCAGATCTCCCCCCCCCCCCCCCCCTTCTCCTCCTCCTACCTCTGTTGTTGCACACCAGGTGTGGAGCCTGAAGTTGGAGCAGGAGGTGGAGAAAAACAAGGCTCTGACTGAGGCCCTGCAGACGTTGGCAACAGAGCACCGCGAGCCGGAGCAGTCGCTGTGCCGGAGTACGAGGTCCCCCACGCCCAGCACTCTCACCGGGGATGACTTCTACGACGCTCTGTCAGGTGGGTCCACCACAACCGTTTAGCATTGCAACCCGAAGTGCTGGGCGATATATCGTACTGGTCAATATGATCATATTTTTAGGATGAATGATTTTAAATAAAAATAATCGATATAGCGAATCCTATACTTTTTACACAGCAAAGTAAGTATTAGTAAGTATTATAAAATAGTAAGCAAAGTAAAGCTAAACGTTAGCTCGTTCGCTACTGGAGGGTAAAGCTTTTGTGCTTCTACAACTCTGTTGTGATATCTCTAACATAGACAGTCATGTCTTGCTTTCTCATAAGAGGGTATGTTCTGAGGTTGTGGTTCTGTTCATGGACATCCCCGTTGCCTGGGAAACAAGTGCTAACGTCACGTGACTGTAGTAGTAAACCGTCTTTTTTTTGTGTGTGATTTCAGAATATGATAATTATACCAGATTGTTGTTGAATATGTATAGACTTGTGGATTGTATTCTAACTAGAATGGAATAATAATTTTATATTGTGTATCTATTATGAATTTGTTTATATGATTAGTCGAAACCATTGGCTGTTGGGCTGAGATTAGAGAGCCACTGATGACCCTTTTATAAAAGCTGCACCCTGGCGTCTCCATGTCGTAACATGAGCGAGTGATAAAAGAAAATACATTTATGTTTGTCCTTGTGCGTGGCCACTCGATGGATGGTGATATACCAATGGCCCTTTATAGAAAAAAGATTCCCCGCCCCCTGGGTGTAGTTGTTATGTTTGTTGTTTTTGACATATTTAAGATTCTTCTAATCAGTATGCATGCCAGTTACATTTATTTTGATGGTAATATAATGCTTAGCAATAAAGTGTCTCGTTTAAAATTTCAATATGTTTGCCCTTACTTTGTTTTAAATATCATCTCATCAACGTTACATAGATTATTTTTTAACCATTATCGAGTTATATCAAATATTGATATTTTTCCCACAATGATTGTGATATCTATTTTGGGCCGTATCGACCAGCACTAGCTCCTCACCAAACCCCTAACCCCACTTCAAGCATCACATTTGCATTGCTCTTCAACCAGCGTAGCGTAGTGATTACAAGTGGGGTTTTGTTCTCTGTGGCGTTGGGTCTCATGTCTCTCGTGTAGGGTGTAGAAAGCAGCTGTGAGAACTGGTCGGTTTGCTGGGAACACTCTGTTCTCTGCCGCATGTATCTGCCCCTTAGTGCTTTTTGGCAATCACACTTATCTGTTAGTGCATGCACACAGTGTATGTGCGAGCAGCCTTTATTTCCCCCCGACTTCCCAGCCTGTCCAATGGCCAATCATACACCATTTTCTTCTCTGTCTCTTTCGCTGGGCTATGCCTTCGATGTAGCGCGGCAATTATATTCTACTGGCCAATTATAATCTTTACTTATGGCCAAGTTTAACGACCCCACTCTGTGGTAGGAAGAAAAGATGATCGAATTTTCCTTTTTAAGTTTGAGACAATTAAAGAACAAATGGTCGTTCTATTCAACTTTGTAAAGTTGTTTCATACACCTTCAAAAAATGCATTGTGCTCAAGTGGATTCCAGTCAGCTATATCTAAAAACTACGATATATAATTCATAATCTTTATTTAACCAGGTACAGTAGGTCAATGGAAAACATTCCATTCATTTTGCTAATTGTCCCAATCATGGGTTGCTGCATAAGGAAATTAGTTAACGCCCGGCTACAGCTGAAACTCTGGGTACAGCCGGAGTGATACGCTCTAGGTTTGCAGCAGATGTGGCTGCTTAACAAAAGAAGCCTTGCGCAGGAACACGATACTTTTCACACACACACACACACACACACACACACACACACACACACACACACACACACACACACACACACACACACACACACAGTCTTCTCACTGGTCAGGTGGACGACCGACCCTGTGGTCGTGCCCTTCCAGAGGCCTCACAGGTACTACCGTGTCTAGACGTTTAGATGAAAGGATCGCGAGTATTAAGTACAAAGGAGTCTGCTTCACAGGCCGCGGGGAAAAAAAAACAAAAAAGAAACAGCCGTTGCTACATCTTTGCCCAGGTGCGCTAGCTGCGCTCATCCATCCTCCCACACCAATCCCCCATGCGCACGCGGGGGCCATCTATCATCCCGTCCTGCAGGTTAGCGACGCCGTTTGCCCCTCCCCTCCCGTGCGTTACCAGAGTCGCCCCTGGCAGCGGGCCACCTCGGGAAGGGAGGAGCGGCAAGCCACACAGACAGACGGCGTTTAGGAGGAAGTGGCGGAGCGTCGGAGCGGCCTCTCGTCCGAGCAGGAGTCCTCCAGGCAGGGTCGACCAGGCTGGCGGGAAGAGAGAGAGAGAGAGAGAGAGAGAAAGGGGAGGAGGGAAGGAAGGGAGTCTCCTGTCACTGAAGAAGAGTGTTAGGTGTTTGGGTGTTACCGGGGGTCGAGGCCTGACTCCCTTCTCTGCCCTCTGTGACCCCCCCCCCACCCCCCCTTGCAGAGTCCGAGTCTGAGCTGTCCGTGAGCGGGTTCCTGTCTGTGGCCAGCCCTTCCTTTGAAGAAGACGAGGGGAGAGGAGCCCCTTTCTTTGAAAGCCACCGCCGCCGCAGCCGCTCGAGCACGCCCAGGGATCCTGCCGGAATGTCTGGGGACGGGAGCCATGGCAACCCAGAAGCCCAGTGCAACGGAGTCACAAAGCACAGGTGGGACACGTTCCAGCAAATCGTGTCATGCTTGTTTTTCTACTCCCATACCCCCCCCCCCCTCTCTCTCTCTCTCCCTCTCCGTCCTCCCTCCCTCCCTCCCTCCCTCCCTCCCTCCCTCCCTCCCTCCCTCCCTCCCCTCCCTCCTCTCCACCCTTTCTTTTCTCCGCTGCTTTTTTGATGGAGTGCTCTGTATTCAGCATGCAACCCGACCCATTGTCCCAGGTTGTGAGAAATGACTGCGAGATTGCAGGAGTCTATGGCTTTCATCAACGGGAGCCTATCTGTTAACTGGCTGGCTGACTGGCTTGCATCAGGCCCTAATGGAGGTGTCTGCTCCATCATCAGATATGACTGACGACTGTCTGGTCTCCCCTCTCGCCAAGCTGGTTGGCGGCTCAGTCAAACCAACGGGCAGACAGAGTGTGTTGTTAGACCAGGACGGCTGTTCTGCCTGTCGTGGTTTGTGTGGGAGCTTCGGAAATTCAGACACTTGCCTCTATGGTTTTCCATGCGGTTTTCCATGACGAGACGTGCAACATGCCACGCTCGGTGCCGGCTTTTGGACTCTTTGTGCTATATCCCAGGATGACGAGGACAAGTTGTGGTGGCGGGTTTCCATAGCGCGCCCTCTGGTTCTTAATCCGGCAGGTGAATAATTCAGAGGGTGTCGCTGAGAGTCAAAGACGAAAAGGGACCCTGGGTAGCTGTTCACTGTGGCACTGTGTGGTGTTTTGTGTGTTTGGGGGTGTGTGTTAAAGATTTATGTAGAGGCTTTTTACATTGCTCCCCACATTCTGAGACCTGCATCCTCCTGCGTCGGAGAAGATGCGTGTGTTAGCGCTACGGCCATTCCCCTGACTGGACTTTGGAATCTGTCCAGCGTCATTTAGAGTAATTGATTTGAAATCTCCCTTACTCATGAGTAAGCTCAATCCACACAAACCGGCATTGATTTATCCCCCTTCATCAGTATACAGTGCAATAGATATATACCTTAAATATTGACTCTCCTCCACATTATGGAGAAAATGTGATAGCTTTAAAATAGCTTAAATAGAAAGCAATCTTATCTTGGTCAGACAGTCATTTGCCAGCATTCCCTGTCGAGCCTATGGAAATAAGGACACGGGGCGACAGCTCGCTATGGCGATGAGGGGTAAGCGAGCGGTGCTGCTCGGCTGCCCTCTCCAGAGTGTCGGTTTGGGCACGCCCCTTTGGGTTTGGAAGCCTGCCGTCGTCGAGCTTTGCCACGGGCCGCTGGCCTGCTCATTGTTGATAAGAGAGGCATTCACATTTAGCCCCGGTGCCCTCCCCCCTTCCACTCTCTCTTTCTCTCTCTCTCTCCTCCCTCCCTCCGTCTCCTGCTCCCTTTGTTTCAGCCTGGGGAGTCAGCCTTTGTTCCGCGCCTCGCCGCTCCAGATCCCCTCTCTGTGCAAACACGCCATCTGCTTAAAGCCCACACACCTGGTCAGCAGGCGGGCTGGGCGGGCGCGCGGGCGGGCTGCGGTCTCGGAGAGCACACAGTGCGCACGCGTGTTAACACACAGGCACCCTTTATCATGCTCGGCACACACAACTCCCGGTGCTCGGATCTCCACTCCACTGGTAAGCGGGGCTCGCCAGAGTGGAGAGGAGTGGAAGTGATTCGACCCTGTCCGTCAATCAATAAAACCACTTTTGAAAGCCACGAGGTGAAAGAGTCTATAACGCGTTGGTATTTGGTTAAGTAGAACAGCCGGACCGCTTTGGCCCTCCTTGAGCCGGCGGAAAGCAATTTACTCGTGTGCTTTCGGACGCTAATTAGCTGTCAGGTGTCGGGTAGATTTGTTTCCACGCGGCGGCTGGTATCTCGGTGTCCGCGCCACACAGCAGCGATGTCTACTGTTTATATACACACACACACACACACACACACACACACACACACATACACACACACACACACACAAAAGCACTCAAAATTGTGGCTTTGTAACACTATTATGTCAGTGACTCGATCTGAGTGCTTTTAGGCATGTGAGTATATATATCTGTAGGGCGGAAACGGAAAACGTCAGAAAAAGAACCGTCAGTCCAGAGCCCAACAACCCTCGTAAGCTATCATTCCAGTCCTCCCTGAATAGGGTTACGGCACTGCTTCGCCCCTATGTTGATTGTAATTACGGCTTGGAGTGTGACTTCCAGGGTGCTTGGAGTGACTGCTCGCAGTCCAGCGTTGTTAGATTTGAAGTGGTTTCTCTGTGTGATTGCCCCCCCCCCCCACTCTCTTCCCCCCCACAGAGCCTCTCTACCGGCCCCCATGTTTTCTCGGAACGACGTAAGCATCTGGAGCATCCTGAAGAAATGCATCGGCATGGTGAGGACGCACCCACAGCAGCCACTGCTGCCCTGCAAACACTTTGGTTCAGACCTGCTCAAGCGATTAATGCTGCGTTTGGAAGAAAGGGAAAAATAATAATGTGCTGACCTGCGGGGGAACTGGGCTGTAACTTTCTGTTGAATTGGGTCTTTTGGAGCGGTGTTAGTGTGAACAGTTTGGTCATCACTAATGGTCTCCAGGGCTACTCAGGGTCCTAATATCCTCTCCACTCCCTGCCTGGATTTAATTATACCGTATAATCACTGTTTATCCTCTAATTCCCAATTAAACGGGTCTAATGGTTCCCTCTCTCACACACACGCACGTACAGACACACACACACTCGCGCGCACACTGACACAATGGACAGAACCGACGCTTAAAGAAGGAGCAAATGTTAAAAGAAACCCTGTGTTTTGCATTGTGCAGTCACCTCCACATGTAGGCCATACTCGAGTTACAGATTTATGTTCTGATTCATTCCTTTGTGCTCCAGTGCACCGTTTATCTGATTGGGGAAAAAGGGCACCGACGTGAGCCGACCTGTTAAGCCGCAGCCTCGCAGCCCCCTCGGCTGTGACACGCGTCGGGTTGGCGTGACGTTCGGGCTACAGCGCCTCCCCGGTAACGTGATACGTCTTCTGCGTGAGCATTCAAACGGAAGGCGTTTTGGGCCGCGCGAGACCCCACAAAACCGTTGCCTGCTCTCCAGCGCGCCGTGTTGTGCCCCATAAGGCGGTGTCAGAGAGAGATCCTCATCCAGCACCCTCCTCTCTGCCCCCACCCCCCACCCCCCCCCCCCCCCTTCCTTCCTGTCTCAGGAGCTGTCGAAGATCGCCATGCCCGTGGTCTTCAACGAGCCGCTGAGCTTCCTCCAGCGCCTGGCCGAGTACATGGAGCACACCTACCTCATCCGCCAGGCCAACGCCACCATGGACTCTGTGGAGCGAATGAAGGTACCTGACCCCCAACCCCCAACACCCCTCTGACACCCTGTAGTCGGCGCTGCTCCTCTCTGAATGGTTCCTCCCGCCCTCCGCAGTGCGTGGCGGCCTTTGCTGTGTCCGCGGTGGCGTCGCAGTGGGAGAGGACCGGGAAGCCCTTCAACCCGCTACTCGGGGAGACATACGAGCTAATCAGGTCAGCCGCGCGGCGGGGAGCTCATTAAGAGGGCCTCGCTCCATTGTTGCCTTGAATTATTTAATTTGGACTCTTCCACACGGGCTTTCTGGGCGCCGCTTCTTGCCAGGTGCAGCGGGTTTATGTGTGTTGCCTCCTCCCCCCCCTCCTCCATCACCCCACAGAGAGGACCTGGGCTTCAGGTGGATGTCGGAGCAGGTGAGCCACCATCCCCCGGTCAGCGCCTTCCACGCCGAGGGCCTGGCGGAGGACTTTGTGTTCCACGGCTCCATCTACCCCAAGCTCAAGTTCTGGGGCAAGAGCGTGGAGGCCGAGCCCAAGGGCGTCATCACCCTGGAGCTGCCCAAGTGAGTACAGAGGCGTCGCGCAGGGCCGCACTCCTCGCCGGCCCGGGTCTTTACGTGGCCGGTCGACGCACGTCCGCGGTGCCCTTGATACGGCGCCGCGTACAGTAGCGTGACAAACGAGGGCAATCACAGCATTAGCTGTGCCGCCGTGGTTTGAATGGCGCCCTTTGTTGACGAAGGCTTTGTGTGCTGTCACAAGGGCGCAGTTGAAGCCAGGTCCTCCCGTCATGTCCGTGTGCTGTAGGTAGAAACAAGGCACTGAGGAGAACACATGAAAGGGAGCGTGTAGTCGTTAAATATGTACGCCTCAATGTCGCTCAAAAACATGGCATCGTAAACATCTTCACCTATCCGCACTTGTGTACAGATAAAAGCAGCGCACTTGTTTGACCGTTTCCCTGTGCAGGTTTAACGAAGCCTACACGTGGACCAACCCCACCTGCTGTGTGCACAACATCATCGTGGGCCAGCTCTGGATCGAACAGTATGGCAATGTGGAGGTGATCAATCACAAGTAAGAGCAGCCCCCCCCCCCCCGGCCTGTGCTAGACTACTACCGCTGCGCTGGTCTGTGGGCACGTTTTTTTTACCACTGCAGTTGTGTGACTGTGTGTGCGCACGCTCGTGCATCAGAGGTAGAGGGCCTGTCCTATTTAGCCCGTCGGAACAAGGGAGCAGACCTGGGTCAGTTGCCTGCTATTAGAGAGCGGAGCGAGCGGCGGCGAGTGAATGCGCGGGAGCCCTGTCGCGCGGCCGGGGGACTCGAGGAAAGGGGAACGGGTAAGCACAGTGTCTTGTCGTTCCGTGACAGGACCGGGGAGAGGTGCTGCCTGACGTTCCAGCCCTGCGGCCTTTTCGGGAAGGAGCTGCACAAAGTGGAAGGCTACATCCTGGATAAAAGGTGACCGCAACTTTGTTATTAAGGCCTCCAGTTCCTCTCTGACGAGCTGCTATTTTAGGATCCCCCCGCCACCCCCCTGTGTGATTATGATGGCTCTAATCTTGATGAATCGTGTACACAACTTATCCAAGATGCAAGTAAAAAGATTGTGCAAAGACAAGTGGGTCCACCATTACAGCTCAGTAATCCGTATAGATGCATGCCATTTGAAGACGGCTTGGTTGTAATGATCTCCCCTCACGCGCGGCCTCTTTACACAGCAAGAAAAAGCTCTGTGCGATTTACGGCAAGTGGGCCGAGTGCCTTTACACCGTCGACTCGGCCACGTTCGACGCCCACAAGAAGGCGGACAAAAGGAGCGGCGAGGAGAAGAAAAGCAACAAGCAGGTAAGCTTGATGAGGGGTAGGCCTCACGTCGTTACGGTAGCTCTGAGCACCGGTCATCACTCACAACTTTGAACATTTCATTCCAACAGGTGATGACGAATACATATGCATACGTATAATTGGTTTGTTAAATTTGTCCCCAGTAATTGAAGGTAGGCTTAAAGCGTTAAGATCCATTGCATAATAAGTATGGGAGAAAAAAACAAAAAAAACGTTAGTCTTTCAACCAAGCTTTCTGCGAAGGGAGCGACTACAAGCTGTGGATGAGTGTCGAGTGGTATTGAGCTTTATCGCTGTGTTTTGTTCCTCGTGCCTCCAGAGCAGTGTGGACGAGGAGCCAGAGGAGATGCCTCTCCCCGACGCAGAGACCGTCCAGGTCATCCCAGGGAGTGAGCTCATCTGGAGGATCGCCCCCCGACCCGACAACTCCGCTGAGGTCAGAGGGCAACGCTTTGGAGGAAAGCCAGAGCAAAAACATGGGGAGAGGATTTTCCTGTCAAAAGTTGGAGTGATGCTGATATTTTCCCACCCTGTGTTACGTTGCAGTTCTACGCCTTCTCTACGTTTGCCATGCAGCTGAACGAGCTGGGGAAGGGCATGGAGGGGGTGATGCCCCCCACAGACTGTCGACTAAGGCCAGACATCCGCGCCATGGAGAACGGAGACCTAGGTAGCCTTGCAGTGGGTTCAAATCACGTTGGCGAGCGCTATTAAATCATGTTCTAAGTGGATCCTATGTGCACATCATTTCCAAATACCATATTGTGGTACAGGATATTTTTTCGAAATGTATATTTTTTTTTTTCTTTAGATTTGGCAAGTGCAGAGAAGAAGAGGTTAGAGGAAAAACAAAGAATTTCCCGAAAGAATCGCTCCAAATCAAATGACGAGTGGAAAACAAGGCGAGTAGTGACCATCGCTCTGGTCTCCATTCTGTTGCTTTGCTTTTTTTTTTGCAGTTTTTTTTTTATCTGCTTTGCTAATCACCCACCCTTTTGTCTTGTGTCTGCTCTGTCACTCGGTTTTAAATTGAGAAGGAACCCGGCTCTCAGCCCAAGGTTTGGCTCTCATCGCTCTCTGTGTGTTACTTGAGTGTTTTGATGTGCTGCTCCATACTGCCCCTATCTGGGGAACGGATGCCCCTGCAGTAAATGCATCATTAAAGTGTCAGCACACACACACACACACTACAACCATTTTACTACAGCTCAATCTAAAAACATACGGATCTTTAGTGATTCACAGATCATGACATAAATTGTGCCATTTTCATTTCAAATAAAAAAAATTGCTGAATTTAACAACCTCTATGTTGTACCCTAACAATAGTAATAGCACATTTAATTTGTAATGTGCTTTACATTGTAATAACAATCTCAAAGCGCTAAAACCAATATTACGATAACATAATAGAAGAAATAAAAATAAATCTTAACAACCACAAAAAATTATATACAGTACTGTGCAAAAGTTTTAGGCAGGTGTGAAGTCTTTAAAGTTATAAAAAAATATAAATGTAAATTTTTTTTTTTATCAATTCATGAAAAACAAAGTGAGGGAAAACCAAATCGGTATCAAAACAACATTTGGTGTGACCACCCTTCGCCTTCAAAACAGCATCCCCTGCCTAAAACGTACGCACAGTACTGTATATATTTATATAGCCTAAAAAACATAGCTAGCAGAAGACTTTTTAAATAGAAAAGTCAACCCTAAGCCTAATTTCAGCCATTTCAGTTCTACACAGCCAATCGAGGTTTTTCCGCATGGACGTTTGAGTGGGTGTGATATTCAATTAACACTCGTGCCGACGCCCAGCGCGTATTGTGTCATCTCTTATAATAGGCTTATGCCTTCCTGTAATTTCTAAGGGGGTTGTAAAGCTCTGTATCGTTACACGCTAAAGACCACACATAAAAGGAACCTCATTAACATGTATTCCCATGACTCATTTAGTACATCTGGCTGCTTGAAGATACGAAGTACTTTCTTGTCCTAAAATGCATGGTAATTACATCTCATGCCGTTTTGTTTCCGTAAATAAAATGGAAATGCAAAATGTTGCGATCCATAACCCAATGTTTATATTCAGATGTTTGCTACTAAATCTGTGATAGTGTTGGTATAACCCAGACTAACCCTTTTGGCACAGTATACAGTATTCGAGTGACACAATGGGGCGGCAAATGTAAAAATGTGTGTGCATGCTCAAGCCTTTGTAACGTGGATAATATGTAAGGGAAAATTAGATACTCTGCTCTGACTAAGAGGTTGTGACTAAAATCGAAGAACTGTATATAGAAAAGGTATATGTACACCGATCAGCCATAACATTAAAACCACATGCCTAACCAAATGCTGCCACAACCACTGTGCCCAATTTAGTCTTGACATGGACTCCACAAGTCCTCTAATAACAAGAGCCACACATGAGATTCAAAAGCACCTTTTAGGAACTCAAGGACACTGCACAAAGGGAACACACTGGGGGTGTCCATTAACTGGCACCATGACGTTAGCAGCAGGTCCTGTAAATCCTGTATGTTGCTAAGTGAGGCCTCCATGGATTGGACTCCTTGTTCCAACACATGTCCCACAGATGCTCGGTCGGATTAAGATCTTGGGAATTTGGAGGCCTACACCTTGAACTCCTCCGCCAGTTTGCCTTCTTCCCAAAGTGCATTCTGGTGCCATCTCTTCCTCAGGTAAACAATGCAAACACTCCTGGCCATCCACATGATGTAAAAGAAAATGTGATTCATCTGACTGGGCCACCACCTTCCATCGCTCCATGGTCCAGTTCTGACACTCGCGTGCCCATTGTAGGCGCTTGGGCAGGTGTCAGCATGTGCACTCAAACAGGTCTGTGGCCCCATATGTTGCAAGCTGCGATGCACTGGGTTCTGAAAACAAGCTATCATTACCAGCATTCACTTTTTTCAGCAACTTGTGCTGTCATTGTGCTTCTTCTGTAAAAATAATACAATTAAATAAAAATCTGTGTTCTCGGATTCAAAAACCCTCATGGAAAAAACTATAAGAGAGGATGATACCCGGCCCGGAGGAAGCCCGGGGTCCCCTTCTGGAGCCAGGCCCAGGAGGAGGACCCGTCAGCGAGCGCCTGGTGGCCGGGCTTGCCACGGAGCCCGGCCGGGCATAGCCCGAAAAGCAACGTGGACAACACCAACATCTCTTCTTCTCCGTCCTGTGGGCTCACCACCCGCGGGAAAAACCAAGGGGGTCGGGTGCGCTGCCAGAAAGGTGGCAGTGAAGGCAGAGGTTTTCAACGGATCGGACCCGGGTGGCAGAGGCTGGCTTTGGGGACGTGGAACGTCACCTCTCTGGGAGGGAAGGAGCCGGAGCTTGTGCGGGAGGTGGAGCGCTACCAGCTGGATCTGGTGGGGCTTACCTCTACGCACAGCCTCGGCTCTGGAACCTCACTTCTGGATAGGGGTGGACTCTATTCTTCTCCGGAGCTCCCCAGGGTGAGAGGCGCAAGGCTGGTGTGGGGATACTCACGAGTCCCCGGCTAAGTGCCTCTATGTTGGAGTTTACCCCAGTGGACGAGAGGGTCGCCTCCCTACGCCTGCGGGTCATGGGGGGGAAAACTCTGACTGTTGTCTGTGCCTATGCACCGAACAGCAGTTCGGAGTATTCGGCCTTTTTGGAGACCATGGATGGAGCCTTGTATGGGGCTCTTGAGGGGCACTCTGTAGTCTTGCTGGGGGACTTCAACGCACATGTGGGCAATGATGGAGACACCTGGAGAGGCGTGATTGGGAGGAACGGCCTCCCCGATCTGAACCCGAGTGGTGGCTTGTTATTGGACTTCTGTGCTAGTCATGGAATGGCCATAACGAACACCATGTTCGAACATAAGGATGCTCATAAGTGTACCTGGTACCAGAGCACCCTAGGCAGAAGGTCGATGATCGATTTTGTTATCGTATCATCGGACCTGAGGCCATATGTTTTGGACACTCGGGTGAAGAGGGGGGCAGAGCTGTCAACTGATCACCATCTGGTGGTGAGTTGGGTCAGGTGGCGGGGGAAGCCTCTGGACAGACCTGGTAAGCCCAAGCGTGTAGTGCGGGTGAACTGGGAACGTCTGGAGGAGTCCCCGGTCCGGGAGGCCTTCAACTCACACCTCCGGCGGGGCTTCTCTGGCATCCCTGTGGAGGCTGGGGGCACTGAACCGGAGTGGGCGATGTTCAAAGCCTCCATTGCTAAAGCTGCGTCTGAGAGTTGTGGTCTCAAAGTCTTAGGTGCCTCAAGGGGCGGTAACCCTCGAACATCCTGGTGGACACCGGTGGTCAGGGGAGCCGTCCGATTGAAGAAGGAGGCCTTCCGGGACATGCTGTCCCGGGCGACTCCGGAGGCAGTTGCAAGGTACCGACAGGCCCGAAGGACTGCAGCCTCGGCCGTGGCAGAAGCAAAGCAGCGGGTGTGGGAGGAGTTTGGAGAAACCATGGAGAAGGACTTTCGGCTGGCGCCAAAGCGGTTCTGGAAGACCATCCGACACCTCAGGAGGGGAAAGCAGGGAACCATTCAAGCTGTATACAGTAAGGATGGGACGTTGTTGACCTCAACTGACAAGGTGATTGGGAGGTGGAAGGAGCACTTTGAGGAACTCCTGAACCCGACAAACCCACCCTACATAGTAGAGACAGGGCTGGAGGATGATGGGGGATCAGCTGAGGTAGTCAAACAACTCTACAGTGGCAAAGCCCCAGGGGTTGATGAGATCCGCCCAGAAATGCTGAAGGCTTTGGGTGTTGAGGGACTGTCATGGATGACACGTCTTATCATCATTGCGTGGAAGTCGGGGACAGTACCTAAGGAGTGGCAGACCGGGGTGGTGGTTCCCCTGTTCAAAAAGGGGGACCGGAGAGTGTGTGCCAACTACAGAGGCATCACATTACTCAGCCTCCCCGGGAAAGTATACTCCAGGGTGCTGGAAAGGAGGGTTCGACCGATAGTCGAACCTCGGATTGAGGAGGAACAATGCGGTTTCCGGCCTGGTCGTGGAACAACGGACCAGCTTTTACCCTCGCGAGGATCTTTGAGGGGGCCTGGGAGTATGCCAATCCGGTCTACACGTGTTTTGTGGATTTGGATAAGGCATATGATCGGGTTCCCCGGGAGATACTGTGGGAGGTGCTGCGAGAGTATGGGGTGAGGGGGTCTCTACTCAGAGCCATCCAATCTCTGTACTCCCAAAGCGAGAGCTGTGTCCGGGTCTGCG
The DNA here is from genome assembly GCA_026901105.3 of Galaxias olidus. Taxonomy (NCBI): domain Eukaryota; kingdom Metazoa; phylum Chordata; class Actinopteri; order Galaxiiformes; family Galaxiidae; genus Galaxias; species Galaxias olidus. The sequence goes on from JAPMUY010003334.1 coordinate 176,404, forward strand.
GCAGTAAGTCGGACTCGTTTCCGGTGAGGGTTGGCCTCCTCCAAGGCTGCGCTTTGTCAACTATCCTGTTTGTGGTATTCATGGACAGGATCTCACGGCGTAGCCGCGGGGGAGGGGGGCTGCGGGTCGGTGGGCAGAGGATTGCATCACTGCTTTTTGCAGATGATGTGGTCCTGATGGCATCATCAGTCTGCGACCTGCAGCACTCATTGGATCGGTTCGCAGCCGAGTGTGAAGCGGCTGGGATGAGGATCAGCACCTCCAAATCTGAGGCCATGGTTCTCAGCAGGAAACCGATGGATTGTCTACTCCAGGTAGGGAATGAGTCTTTACCCCAAGTGAAGGAGTTCAAGTATCTTGGGGTCTTGTTCTCGAGTGAGGGTAAAATGGAACGAGAGATGGGCCGGAGAATTGGAGCAGCGGGTGCGGTGTTGCAGTCGCTCTATCGCACCGTTGTGACGAAGAGAGAGCTGAGCCAGAAGGCAAAGCTCTCAATCTACCGGTCTATCTTCGTTCCTACTCTCACCTATGGTCATGAAGGGTGGGTCATGACCGAAAGAACGAGATCGCGGATACAAGCGGCGGAAATGAGTTTCCTCCGGAGGGTGGCTGGCATCTCCCTTAGGGATAGGGTGAGAAGTTCAGCCATTCGTGAGGGACTCGGAGTAGAGCCGCTGCTTCTTTGCGTAGAAAGGAGCCAGTTGAGGTGGTTCGGGCATCTAGTAAGGATGCCACCTGGCCGCCTCCCTAGGGAGGTGTTCCAGGCACGTCCAGCTGGGCGCAGGCCGCGGGGCAGACCTAGGACCAGGTGGAGGGATTATATCTCCACACTGGCCTGGGAACGCCTTGGAATCCCCCAGTCAGAGCTGGTTAATGTGGCCCGGGAAAGGGAAGTTTGGGATGCCCTGCTTGAACTGCTACCTCCGCGACCCGACCCCGGACAAAGCGGATGACGATGATGATGATGATGATGATGATGATGTTCTCGGATTAGACGGGCTAGCCTTCGATCCCCATGCGCGTCAGTGCACCCTGTTGCGCGTTAACCGTTTGGTATTCCTTAGACTGCTTTTGGTAGGTACTAGCCACTGCATACCGGGAACACACCTCAAGATCTGCAGTTTTGGAGATGCTCTGAACCAGTTGTATAGCCATCACAGTTTGGCCATGGTCAAAGTCACTCAGACCCTTACGCTTGCCCATTTCTTTTCCTGCTTCCAACACATCAACGTCAAGAACTGACTGTTCACTTGCTGCCTAATATATCCCACACATTTGACAGGTGTCATTGTAACAAGATGATGTTATTTACTTCACCTGTCAGTGGTTTTAATGTTGTGTGGCCAATCAGTGTATATGTTGTGTGTAAATCATACCAAATCAACACACATCTAACCATCTTTGTTTTATTTTGCGCCTATACTATAGGTGGTTTCACCAGGGGCCGAATCCCCATAACAAAGCTCAGGACTGGCTCTACTCCAAAGGCTACTGGGACAGGGACTACACTCAGATGCTTGACATCTACTAGCATGCACCTCCAACTCCAACCTCGTTCGAACACACTCTCTAACCTCTTTGTTTTGTAGTAACTGTCGGACTATAGACGGCATAGCTCTGCTATCTAAATGTTTTCCCAAAATGCTGGAACAACATTGTGGCACCAAAGGTGAACAGACAGAGTGTAGGCCTTTGAAATGGACAGGACTCCAGCTCTAGCTGTCAAACTGTTGCTGAGAAGAGCGAAGCTACCATACTCTTCCGGGTCGCACTTTAAGCACAATAAAAGATACTCTCCGTTTCTTATACAGTAAGCAATAGTTATAAGCCATTATGGGAAAGTGTAGACGTCTTTTAGGAAAAAGTAGGGTGCAGAACATGTGTGTTACAATAGGTTTAATGGCTGCTGACTACATTATTAGTGTGTGAAGTGAGATTTCTAGATAATAAGAGCTCATTACAGATGTGTTTAGCTCACAAGGCTTCGTACGTTCCTGCTTTCATTGTGACGTCAATGAGAAATGGAATCAAGGTCAGCAATTCATCACAATCCTGTGTTCTGCTGGCTGCGAGCATCTGCCGAATCCTTTAGGCAACGCTTTGTAAACCTACATACTGGAGCTAATTATCGTCTTGATTGTAAATGTAGTTGTCTTTGAATGAATAGACTGTTATGTGACTGACTTTTCTAAACAGAACCCTGGCACTAGCTATCAAAGCCTTCTGTTCTTCAGGTAGCAATATGTATGTGGAGTGTGACCTCTTGGCACTATATAAATAGCTGAACTAAATCCTAACACATACATTATTTATCTATTTGACCTTACTTATTTATATGTGAGACAGTGAATTCACATGCATCATGATGACTATGCAAGCAGTAGCTGCACGTAGGAGAAGAGTAATTATGTCTCATTCACAAACAACCTTGCACTGATCGTGCTGCTCCTGTTGTGAAAATGGTCTGGTTAATAAGTTGGGTGACCTTTATAATATGTATATGCAATAGCTTGACAGTAGCGCTGTATGTGAATGCACTGATTTATATTACTTCTTAACGGAATAAAGCATTTCTATAGCTGCTATATGAATAAAAGCCTGTTACATTAACAACCTTATCTCAAACGCTGTATTTTTTCTTTTTCTATACCTGCATCAGCTGGGGAATAAGCTATGTTCCAAAGATAGTAAAGTAGACTACTGATATATGATGTAATGAGGTGGGAGGGTATTGTCTTGTATATTTTACCTCCTTCACAGAAAATATACACTTAAACAGATGTATGAAAATGGCCTATCAAGCACAATTGTAGAGCAAGTCTGTATGCGGGGAAATTACTGCAGCCGTACAACAGTAAGTTCTGATTTGTTTACAAGTTTGAAGCGAGTACATGGGTCTAAACTAAATAAATTACTCTTTGGTAAAGGGACATGTGTGACCTCCAAGTATTGAAAAGACGTCTGAATGTAGGAATCCAATCAAAATCCAATAACGTATTTGTACAGCACATTTCATACATGAATGCAATTCAATGTGCTTTACACAAGGCAAGCAGGCACACACAAGGAAGAGACCATATGACCATAATGTTTATTTGGCCCTTCAGTGTCTCAGAAAGGCACATGCTATTATTATGGAGACCTAGCCTTCACTCCTTTCTCCCACATTTTTAGAACAACAACTCACACTTGAACATTCGTGAAGATGGCCAAATTTGCCACTGCAGTATTGTGGCATAACATTTGTTAGAGCAGAATGTAAGACATAATACAATAAAGGTTTGTAGAATAGAAATCAGCAGTCCATCAAATTACTGATTAACTCAAACACTAGCAATTGATGATGTACAAATTTTTTTTTTTTTAAAACATACAATAGGGAATATCTTTTAAACTGTATTTGCAGGTTGCAAGTCCTTGCTGTTAACATGGCGATGGTGCCGATAGCAAAGCTCAAATTCAATCCCATATTATGTTAAATACAAATATTTATGTACAAGTTTTCTGCTCAACAAAACGTATAACTCATACTGAAACTGAAAATGTGGAATTTTGTAGATACTTTTGACAAAGGGCTCCCCTACACTATAGTCGATTCAAGGATGTACGGTGTTATGTGTAATGTCGTTTACATCATTAAAACATTTACATTTTCTTGTCACCGGTCCTAGACATTTCAGAATCAACCAAACAAGGGCAGTTTTTCCGTAACCGATCACATAAAGGCCTTGTTTCATGCGGACCATGGTATACCGTTAACGCAAACAGTATCTGCATCAGAAAAAACGATTAGCTTGACATTACACATATTAGGTAAGAGCCACACTAAACCTTATTTTTATAGTGGTGAAATTAAAAGAAATGGCATTCAATTCTACTGGCATGGCCAACCATTTATTAACTGTTTTAATGACCAATGGCACTTTTTTCTGGGACATGAGTTGATTAATCAGTTCTCCAGAAGCAGGTTCTATTTGCCTGTGGGTCAAACGTCACATCCACAGATGTATATTCTATGGTACTGGCGATGCACGGCCACTTCTACTCAGTGACCAGGCCGAAGGAACCATTCCTAGAAGTAGACAAGCACTCACTTTAACACAAAAGAAGATCCCTCTACACGTAAGTGCACAGTGGTTGAAAGTAAAATGTCTACAGCCTCAACATGATCTATAGATTGAAAATAAAATCCAGTCGGTTTACGGTAAAATAAAAGAGGAGAGTTTTACCTTGGCAATGATGGCTTTGTTTTATGAGTTTCAGAATTAGGTGGAAAGCTGGAAACTGTTGGAGAAACAAGAAAATTGTTAAATGGTGTAAAATGTAAATTAGATTGACGCTATCATAAATTTTGCTATTTTGATAGGAATAATGCACCTACTTGAAAGGTTTGTGTGGCATCTCAGCCCTGCCTCAGTGATGGGGATCCTATTCTAGAAAGCATCCAAAAATCTCCACAGGGAGTGTTCTTACTGACAGAAATGACTAAACAACACTGCAATTACTTGGAATGACAGCCTGACTACATAATGAACTTAACACCCTCCACTAGCACAGGTATCTGTAGTCAGGTGCAGTTCCCTCCTGCCTCTCTTCTTCCTCTGTGGCATCAGCGTTGATGATGTATATGCGGGCTGGAGGATACACTTTCTGACCTTTGCCATCAGTGATCTGTAGGCTAGATCCGCTCGGACTACTCAGGGTATCCAAGTGAACAATACGCATCTGAGGACCATCACGTAAAAGCAAGTAGTTGGGGATGCTCGACTCGGAGGTGCGCAGTTCGGATTGAACAGAGCTAATTGTTGGGGGCTGTATCTGAGGTAGGAAGGACTGCCCTGGGGTAGGTGGGACATGGACCAGTGGTGGGAGCTGCTGCCCTCCTGGAACGTTCTGGGAGGGGGGTTGAGAACTCTGGGGGGACCTCTCAGTTCCCAGACCGACGTTTCTGACGCATGCAGGTCCATAAAATGGCAGCTGAGTTTGGTTTGCCATGTGTTCGAGGTTCCAGGCCTGGTTGGAGGAGGCCCAAACATCTGAGTTCGCCCCTGAACATCTGCAGCAAGCGTGACGCTGAACATCTGAGGAGAGAAGAAAAACATTGTGAGCTCTCTTGAAAAAGGCATAAAATGTTCACGTAAATAAAAATCGTGAACAAGGTGTATTTTACCTGGCCTGGTCTGTACACCTGTAGATGCATGTCCATATAGACAACAAGCAGGCCTAACCATGTGACAGAAAGGGAAAACCTCGTGTGTTCGGTGGGCCTGCATGGCCATAGAGTGGGGAGATACCTCATCTCGGCTGCAAAGCCTGGTTCCTGACACTTGAGTGCTTGTGTCAATAAACCCTTCACAAAAACAAAAATCAACGATGATGGACTATAATAGGCAGTGGTAATTCTTTCAGATTGCTCTATCTGGCTTCAAAGACACAAGACAAGGACACAGAAGAAAGGATTTTTCTCTGTTGTTGCAATTGATTGTTATGTCTAGTCATGCTTTCAGCACACCTCAAACTTAGCTGAAGTGTCTGACTTTTTCATTGTTAACGTATTTGAACGTCTATCTTACTAGTGACAGATGTTTGTGTCTCTCTTGTTTTCAGCCAAGTCTCATCCTTGGGAATTCTAATTGAGGGCATTCTGTGGGCTGCTCTGAATGGTTGTGGAGTTAACTGTTCTGCACTGACTGTGAGGGAGGGAACCCTGACGAAACTCGATTTCGGTGACAGGCCAGCAACTGTTGGAAGAAGCAACTATTAGGGGCATGAATAGAGTCAACTCACGTCACCCACTTGAATGCAAAATAAACGAAATAATACATTTTTTCTTTATGATTGACTACAGTGTGCTATCTGACTCAAATTATGTTTGTGGAGATGCTCTGGCTCGTCTCTCGTGGCTTCGCTCACGTTTTTCTTCACTAGATATCCTGGCTGAGAACACTCTGTGCGTCTTTGACCACCTTTCAGGAGGAGGTGACCGTGACCCTGTGGGACTGGCAGGCGCAGGTAAAACTCTGGTCACACTGGATCTAGGTGACAAGTCGCCAACTGTTCGAGAGTCAGTGGGGGTTGGTCCTAAACGCTCGACTAAAGCTCGTGGTGACAAAGTAGTTTCATCTTCAGCAGGGGCGAGATCTGTAAGTTGAGGAGCTCTGGCTTTTTCAGTCAGCGATATGTCAGCATAATCTTTGTAGACAAGAGGGAAAATAACAGACAGAACACAATATTACAACTTTAAGATGCTGCAATGTTTCGACTCATCACACAACGAACGGACAAAGCAGTCACATTTGAATATTCATATAAAACAAACCCAAACTCAAGTTATACATTTTGTTTTCCTGCTAGTCAATACTTTGATCGTCACTGTACCTAATGTAACAGTTTCTTGTGGGGACACTCTGGGAGAAGTTTGTGTCTCTTGTGTTTCTGTTTTTCGCGGAATAGTCGTTCCACTAAATTTGCTGGCTACGGACACTCTTTGAGTCTTTATTGACATTTCAGGGGGAGAAGACTGTGGTCTCCTGGGAATAACAGGTCCACAGGGAACTCTGGTCCGACTGGATTTAGCTGACAATGCGGCAGCTGGTGGAGACGTAAATATCCCTGGAATGACACGGGCGAAACATCACAATGTCACCAAATGTTGTTCTTGGATTCAGATTTCACTGATTTTAGATGACAAATTAAATCTACCTGACTCGAGAGATGTTTGCGGAGAGACTCTGGCAGACCACTGCTCCTCTATTGTCTCTGCTGTTCTCTCTGTAATTTTCTCGCTGCTCACCTTCCTCGATGACAAATCGTTAACTAATTTTCTTTCAATATTAATAGCCTGGCCTGGTAAACTAGACGTTGGAGAAGAGGGCACCTCTCCTGTGAGCTCAGTCCCTGAACACTTCTCAGTTACAGTTGTAATTTGGTCGGCAGCAAGGGACAAAGCATCACAGGAGAAAATGGTTTGAGAACTGTCCACAGGCAAAGTGTCAGCTGGAGACATTTTAGAAATATCTTCACTTGACTCTTTTTTGTACTCCTCCAGAGAATGAATGATGGCCCTTTCAACACAGCATTGGGCGCTGTTCTCAAATGCCATTTTAGTGGCTTCTGGAAAACACAACAGACAAAAAAGTCTGGATATATAGCTTAACCTTTTTTTTAAATGACTCAATGCTATGTCACTTTCTCCTTACAAAAAATAAATTGGGAATGTGAGCTAGGATGATGTCTTTACCTGACTGTATTACGATTTCTGGATACATGTCAGGAGTGGGGCTTCTCTTTGGTGTCTCTGCTGGTTCACGCACACTCTCCTCTGTGCTGGGCAACTTGACTGGGGCCCTTGTGGGGGGCACTTCCACTATCCCTGTTGCAGAGGAATCTGCTTCTGTGATGTCACTTCCTATATATGCAGAGGAGATGGCCTCAGGTGACTCAAGAGGCACCTCGGTTGGAATAGGTGTTGATGTCTTCAGAGATTCACTAAACTCTGTGGAAGGAGACAAAATGCAACCAGTGAATTAAAAAACTCACTGACATACATTAACTATAATATAACTAATTGGCTGTCTTTTGAAAGTGTAGTTGAGGCACGCATACCAGACACAATTGTGATCTGAGGTGATCTTGTAGGACAAGTTTGTCTCTCTGATGGCTCCTCTGCCATTCCTGCCACTTGAGAGGAACCCATCTCTGATACATCCACTTCACATCTCCCTGATATCACTGCTGGCAATGCCTCTGTTGTGGAGGATGGTAACTTTGAAAGTGCTTCCATTAATTCAGGGCGCTGAGTCTCCTCCACACTTCCAATGAGGTCTCCAGGTGTTGGTTCCACTGCATTTTCATCAAGACATGCAGGGCAAACTGTGACCAGTGGAGATTCAGTTGGCAAACCTGAAGCTGAATAAAATAATTGAATAACGTTTTATAGCTAATATTTAACATGAATGCGTTTAAGAATTGTTTCTCTTTTTGTGAACTATGTTAAACAGAAACAGTTGAACTCAAAATGTTCATTATAATAAAAATTACGAGTAAAATATCTTTACCTAGTACAAGTGATAGAACACCTGAAATTGATTATTTAGAAACAAAAGAAATGAATCTATTGTGCAACATTAATAATGCACTTAAGAATTTTGTCTCTTTTTATGAACTATGTTGGAAGAAACAATATTAATCAACACAAACATCAATACAAAAAAAAAGATTATGGTTGTACCTAATAAAAGTGATGTTTGAGGAGAAACTGTAGGAGATGTGTGTCTTTCAGTTGTCTCTGCTGTCATCCCCACATTCTCTTCTCTACTGTCTTTTTTGACGGAGGACACTGTCGTGGGCTTTTCTGAATTATCAGGGAGAGCTTTATCGGGAATGTCAAAGCAAGAAGACGTTGGTGATGAAGCTGGAGAAGGCTTTAGGTCTGATGGACTTAGAGATTTGGGCAGCGTTGGCTCTGATGAATCTTGGGAACATTGGTCAACAGTACTCAGAATCGCAAGAGACTCAGGAGGATCCCTGGTAAGGATGGATGTCTCTGCTGCCATCCCTGCCATTTGAGAGGAAACCATCTCTGATGCGTCCACTTCACGTCTCCCTGATATCGCTGCTGACAATGCCTCTGTTGTGGAGGATGGTAATTTTGAAAGTGCTTCCATTAATTCAGGGCGCTGAGTCTCCTCCACACTCCCAATGAGGTCTCCAGGTGTTGGTTCCACTGCATTTTCGTCAAGACATGCAGGGCAAACTGTGACCAGTGGAGATTCAGTTGGCAAACCTGAAGCTGAATAAAATAATTGAAAACATTTGGCTGCTATTTAAAATAAATTATACGTTTTAGAATGATCTTTTTGTGAACTACGTTAAACTGCAACAGTTGAACTCAAGAATATACATTATAATAAAAATGGCATGTGTAAAATATCTTTACCTAATACAAGTGATAGAATACCTGAAGCTGATTATTTAAAAAAAAAAAAATTTGTATAAGAAATTTGTGTCTTGTTTAACATGAATATTGAGCTTAAGTATTTTGTCTCTTTTTATGAACCATGTTAGAAAGAAACAATATATATCAACATAAACATCAATAAAAAAGTGAATGTGTAAATATGGTGGTACCTAATAAAAGTGATGTTTGAGGAGAAACTGTAGGAGATGTGTGTCTTTCAGTTGTCTCTGTGGTCATCCCCACATTCTCTTCTCTACTGTCTTTTTTGACGGAGGACACTGTCGTGGGCTTTTCTGACTTATCAGGGAGAGCTTTATCGGGAATGTCAAAGCAAGAAGACGTTGGTGATGAAGCTGGAGAAGACTTTAGGTCTGATGGACTTAGAGATTTGGGCAGCGTTGGCTCTGATGGTACTTGGGGACATTGGCCAACAGTACTCAGAATCTCAAGAGACTCAGGAGGATCCCTGGTAAGGATGAATGTCTCTGCTTCCATCCCTTCCATTTGAGAGGAAACCATCTCTGATACGTCCATTTCACATCTCCCTGATATCTCTGCTGACAATGCCTCTGTTGTGGAGGATGGTAACTTTGAAAGTGCTTGCATTAATTGAAGGCGCTGAGTCTCCTCCACACTTCCAAAGAGGTCTCCAGGTGTTGGTTCCATTGCATTTTCATCAAGACATGCAGGGCAAACTGTGACCAGTGATTCAGTTGGAATTTCTGAGGCTGATTAAAAAAAATACATAAAATATAAGAATTCTATCTATTATTTTAACTTTTTTTCTCCAAACATGAAATTTGTCCATACCTGATAGTTGAGGCATTTGTGCAGATAATTTTAAAGATGTTTGTGTTGCCATGGTTTGATCAAGCTCCTTGTATTTTTCTGTCTCAACTGTTTCAGATAGAGCTCTCACTTCGTCATGCACCATCTTAGTAGACAAAATGTCTTCATCATCACACTCCTCCTCCTCCTCACTGGAATCGCATGGAGTCCTCGTTAATCTGCACATTGATGAGGCACCTGTGGATGGACATCTGTCGCAACGGACAACTATGGTCTCGGGTTTGCGCTCCATGGGGATAACTGTGTCGTCCTCAGGTGGCGCTGTCAAGATGGGAGCAGCTTGGCCTATCTCCACAAAACCACCCCCTAAGGTAGTTATCTTCACATAGGTGAGAGACTCAGGCCGAGCGTTCTCCTCCACATCACCCTGCGTAAGGCCGAGCTGACCATCATAATCAGTAGTATTAATCTGGGATAAGTGGGGCAAGTCACTTTGTTGGCTCAGCAGGGTTTGTAAAGCGAGGTCGGAAGTTATTGCATCAATCTCGTTAAGGCGTTGTAACGGGTTGAAATAGGATGCTGGCTCCCCGTGAGGCATGTGGTCGTCATAATGATCATCAGCCCGACTTAGTAGGCCTCGATGTGCCTTCCAATCCCGGACATAATTTGCCTCTAAAATCGATAAGCATGTATGGCAAATCTTTTTGTAAATAAAATTTTCTCGAATGTGATTTACAGCAGACTCAGGTGCAAGTGTTTTTTTTTTTTTTATCCCACTGCAATATTACCTCGAATCTCTTGGTACATGCGAATTACATCCTTGGTATCCATGGAGGTGAGACCTAAATAAAATAAAAATATATACATATCAATGTTATATATTATATATCTAAAATCATTATTTCAAAAGAAGGCCATTCAGTCTTAGCTTATGATGCAATAGATGTATGCCAGTTGTGTCATGCCTTTTGGAGAACATTCTGTAGTCATTACCATAAGTTTAAAAAGTATATTAGGTCAGAACTCACTTTCTCTAAACTCGATGAGCTCAGTGCAGTATACACTGATGAATTTAGGAATGCTGTTTGGCCCCTCCAGGATTATTGCCCTTGATACCCACTGCAACCAACTCTGGAGCCCATATGGCAACAGCATAGTCCTTCGGCCTCTGAACACCATCTTAAAAAGACCATAGATGTACGTTTATTAACGTTTGTTGGTGAAATTATTTTGTTATTTGTTTCTACATATTATTAACGACGTATTTCTTATACCGGGCAATGGACTATCTATATTGAAATAATTATTTTTAAGACAGCTACCTATCTTCCTGGAATGCAGCCAAATTATCTTTGTGGAAAAAACCCTACCTTCACTGAAAACAAGGTGTCACCGCAGACCAACAACTTCAGACAAAACCAATGTTGTAGAATGTAGAACCCTTAAGTACGCATATCATACACTGAATCTAATTTGAGCAGACGTAACAATAGCGCACACGCGCGCAACAATGGGCAGTAGCGGATCCAGGTTGGGTTGGCGGATCCCAGCATAGGCGACACTGACAAGGTCAAAGCTATCTGGAGCACAATTTAGAAAAAAAAAATGTGAAGAGGAGAAACGTGGAAAAGATAACGGTAAATACATTATATGTATCTTCTGCACTTTTTAGAGTAGCCTAATAAATAAGCCTATGCAACAAATGGCTACACTCTACTTTTGACGTTACTATCCAGTTTATTAGTGAACGGTATGGCCATAATAATAATAATAATAATAATAATAATAATAATAATAATAATAATAATAACAATAATAATAATAGCAATAATAATAATAATAATAATACATTTCATTTATAGGCGCCTTTCTAAATGCCCAATGTCAAATAGTCAATACTCAAGCTGAGCTTTTTCTACAAAATGCAGCAAACCGGGATAAGCTCTCAAGTAGGGTTTTCCCCCACTCTCCTCGATGAAAAGCCATCTACGTCCTCTGCTGAGGTTTCCTCAGAACCCCTGCGTGACCATGAAGTGCATCAGTTACCATCTCCTCCACTATCTAGGTTTAGCCATGCCACTGACTTAGATGGAGGAAAGCCGGCAGAGGTGTTGGAAACCTTGCCTGATATGCCATCAAAAGACATGACAGCGTTTGACATTCATTCATAAAAAATATACTTTCAATAATATACTTAGTAGGCCTACCTGGAATTAGTCATGAATCTAAGTGAATATAATGTACTCTATGCGGCTGTTTATGTTTGTTTACAAAGATCAAGCAGCACAAAGCATACGTGACAAGCGTGCCTCTGTTGGTGATTATGTTAACAAATACCACTTGAACAACTTGGCACTTGAAACGTTCCTGAAGTATGTAGATTATTATTATTATTTCATTTATAAAGGGTAGAATCACGGAGTCTCTTCTGCAGCAGTGACACATAATGAATAATACATCAAAACCAAAGTAAATTAAATAAAACCTTTAAAATAAACAAATAATGCAAATGTGTTAAGATCCAGTACATGACTTAGTCCGTCCCACACAAAACCCCGGTCGTTCCTCTACATACAAATAAACACATGAGCATTTATAGTTTTTGATCTACATAGCAACTGAAATAACAACAAAGACCTTGGTAAAACATTCATTTTATTAGTTGAAAAAAAAAAACATTCGATTTATGTTGTGGTCCTTGCGGGGTCCGGTGCTATGCCTGGGATCTCTAGCTACTTATCCACATCTCGATAATTTGTTTGAGATATTTTTGTTGTGTTTGAATTGGGAGGTCCTGTTAAGTTACAGGTGGACATAGCTTTGCCTAGCTTTTCAGAAATCATGGTGGATTGACCATGAGAAGTCTTCTTTGATCTTCTCCCCTTATTGCTAATGAAACCACTGGGGTTCACAGGAACAGAGAAAGGCACCCCTCTTGAATTTGGCACATAGGAACTCTTGACTTTTTCACAACAGTTGTTGCTGCCTTTTTTATCTGAGCCTAGAAATGTGTGGGAAATCAGTAAAAGAACAAGAAAATATTTACAACTACACAGAAAAATGAGCACAAAAGATCATAAAAATGGGCTTCAACATAGAAGCAATATTTTCCCCTAATTTGATGCCTATATAATTGTATTATATTCATTTAGCATAATTAAAAGAATTGTATAACATAAAATGTGCAAAAATGTGGACCTACATTACAACTCAAAATATAATTAAATGTCTAGTGACTTGTGCTGGGCGCATACTTTAAAACGATCACCTACGGTAAAGGCCTGAAGAAAGGTCCAGAAAAAGCATATTAAGGAAGCTCTACAAGTAAATAATTTTCTGTCTTGGAGTGAAGGCTATTCACTGCTCTTCTGTATGATATACTCAACCATGCTCCTTTTCGCTCACCCAAAACATGTAGGCTAATGGAACATGACTGGCAAGTTGTCCTTTTTGCCTTATTGAAATCCTAGGTAGCTCTCAAGTCTAAGACATGTGTTTTGTTTTTCAGCAGCTTGCATGTCATTCCGTCTGATATTGGCCAGCAACAATATCCCATATATGTATTTGGAAGATTACTAGAATACTTGAAAATTTATTGCCATTTTAGGAAATAATACTTGAGTTTTAGGATGCATATTGTGAATTGAAATGGTATACAGCACACATACTGACTAGCTGTGGACTTGCTTATGAAGCCCAATTTGACAGAAGGCAATGTGTTGTACTCTAGTGTATGATATTCACCTGCACTTTTTGATCCATTTGCCATATTGCCTTCTGGAGGCCTGCCAGCTATCATCAATTTCTGGCCCAACTGATTATTTGTGGAGTTTGATCCCTGGTCTTTTTTAACCCCTAAAGTTGATGTTGTTATATCACACCACATCTCCTGCTCCTCAATGGAAATCTCCAATTCTGAGAATTTCACATCCTCATTGGAGGTAGCTTTGTATCCAAGCTTTATCATTTCCTTCTCAAATACATTGCCACACAATCTTTCAGCTATGGAAAACAAACAAGGAAATTAGAAACCTACTTCACAATTTTACTTCACTTTTGAAAGTTGGCTAATAAAGCAGAGTAAACATACCTTTCAGTTTATGAAATTCCCTGATCAAGTTATCAATTGAAAATGTTGGATATTCTTCATGAGAAAGGAAGGAAAAAATACATTCATAGGTCTACACAAAACTTGACTATGTTAAAGATCAGCATAGTTTTGAGTATTGAGAGAACATCAAATTTTGAATGTACTTCGGAATTCACTCCACTACCTGAACTAGAGTACTCTTTTTTGTCAAACGAACAGAATATGCGTATAGGCAGTGTAGGCCACTCTCCTAGTATTACAGATTTCATATTTGCGGCCTACCTACCTTTTTGGAACTTTTGAAGCTCTAATGAGTAATACAAGCCAAAAAGGGCCAAGTCATCTGGTTTCTTCCTGAAGTATCCTCGGGTGTAGCCCGCCAACAGACTCAACAAACCAGCTGGAACGCGGGATGAACATTGTTTCAGCATGATGACATCTATAGGGACTTCTAGGATCCCTACTTGTCAACGAAGACTGAAAATGTTTGCAAATCCAATGGCTGGAAATACAAGAAAACAGTACCAGACATTTGTCAGAGTAACGTATAGGCTGCAATTCTGAATCGCTTCACTGCTGGCTCTATGTTGTGTCTGATTATGAAGGATTAGCTGGAAAACAATATTTAGGTTTACTTACTGGTTTAACGTTCCACCAGGAGCAGATGTTAATTGACGATAAAACGGTTCAATTTACAAAACGTTGTGCAGGCCTACCTCTACTCTCACATAAACTTGAATAAAGTATCTACAACTAAAAGGCGCAAAATTGGAATGTCTGCAAAAACAAAAGAAAACAAACGTTGCTGTTTATAATTCTACTTGCTTTGTTGCAAGGCATGCAGCTAGCTCTAGCTATAAACCGGCTTAAGGCTGGCTGTTCAAGTTAGTTCAGAAAAAGTCAATTAACAAATCGCTGTAAAGTGCAGTACAGTGATTGAGTTCATGCACATACTTTCAGAACTAAGGACAGCGCCACACTGTCCACAAGCTGTCCCACATGTTAAATGCTAATCGCGTGGTAAATGTTAGATTCGAAAATAAACAGTGCATTTGCTAAATTTAGCTGTACCATAATATTGTTTTATGTGTATGCCAAAATGAGTCTGACTTTAAATAAGTGCCCATTAATCATGCAGACTCACTCTAGCCGCGCACGGAAGCGCATTGCATTCACAAAAAAGAAAAAAGAAATGCACATCTTATTTTATAATTATGAGAAGCTATCTAATTACGAGAAAATATCTCGTAATTATGCGATAAGGATTCCGGGTAACACTTTCATTAACTGAACTTTTAAAATAACTTTCATTAATTATTAGATCATCAATAAACTTCAAATAAAAATTGTATTATTTGTAAATAGGGCTATGTGTGGTAGGATCTATAAGTAATTTCTAAAAGATTAATATCTGCTATTTTGTTTAGTTTTTTTGGATCCAGAACTTTGCATTGACATGAAGGGCACATTCTTGGTTGGTTAAGTCTGCTTTCTGCAGGTTTTTTCCTGTTACTCTGCGTTGATAATTTGTCTAATCAGATGATATAATGATCAGCTTCCAATTCATAATTTACCAATGCCTAAATACAGTAACTCATCTTTTAGAAATAATTTATATATCATTATCACACATTTACTAATAATGAGATAATAGTTTATTGATGGTATAATAACTGCTTATTACTGAAAGTTAGTGTTACTGGATTCCGTAGGGGAGATCGAGGGCAATTGTACCATCTCAAATTGCAGCAATCAGAAAGGAGACAGAACCATGAAAGGTATTATGCACATGCTCTGTGGTGATACGCTCTGCGAAGGAGGAACTGATGACTCATACTAGTCAAAGTTTTTCTGAAGAAGCTCCTTTTTGAGGTGTGATAGTAATTTTGTCATCTACAGTATTTTCCTCATACTGTCTTAACCTTTAATGTATATGCATACATGTCTATTTTTGATGACCATTCTGTTTAACATTTTGATATCAATGTCAAATATTAGCTAGCATTGTTTCTAGCTAGCAGGGTAGCTTGTCATGGGTGGTACGGTTGGGGGCAATTGTAACGCTGTGTAGTATTTTTCCCCCTGAGTTTTTGGTCCCGTTTTGCTGTCATCTCCTCCTTCAGCAGCACGTTTACACACAGCCTGCATGGAAATCTCCAGTGAAGCTGAGGACGAAGCTGCCTTGTCTTCCTCCTTGCCCGCTGCTATGGGCAAGGGCTTTGCCGCCCGACCCAGTGGTGCTAGGTAGGTGTCGTCCTCTTTGTCATCGTCAGAGATGAGCAGCTCTGAGTTCCCATCCAAACCCCAGACAGGATGACCACACTGGGTGAGACACACATTGTTACATCTTATTACCACACAAACAGGCTTGCGGCTTTTCCCCTGTTGTAGGGGCTGTCGGTATTTGTGCTGTAGCTGTGGTTATCCAACCACAGGTGTGCTAACTGTGTAAACAGCAACAGGTGGCTGTGTAACACCTTCACGCGGTGTACACGTGCACCTCAGCTTTGAAGCCAGGAGTGTGTTCTCTTTCATAGCATGAGTGAGACTCTCAATAGGTGGTTCTGTTCGGATTTGACCTGAAACATTATGAAACCGTGACAGTCACTTCTGGGACCAAACGACCTGAATATACAGAAAATTGTTTAAACACACATTCATAATATTTCTCTGCTACATAATTTTGTGTTCGTTCAACACAATAATTTAAATCAAACATTCATTGGAAATCAAAATGTAAAACCAACATATTACATCCCTTTACAGCTAAGTAGGAGGAAGCTGTGGCTGAGGAAGAAAGATGGAAAATTTGATGAAGAAGATGATAGAGCCAATGAGACACTGGGTTTCAAGTCAATATCAATATCAAGATTTTTATATAAAGGGTAAATGTTTTAATAACAAATTATTTTAATATAACGGAATTGTATACCGCTTCCAGAAGAGCAATGATCTGTGGAGAGAAAAAATACATAAAGAAAATGAAGACAAAAGGTTTAAAACTAAGTGTGTTGGATTGACTGAAGTCTAATTTCATGTCAAATAGTCTAAATGTGTGTATGTGTTCTTGTTTGTCATGTATAATATTGCTCCACCAATGCAGGAACCAGACCACACGGGAAGTGTCAGTGTTTACATGTTGAGATCCGGTAAATGCGAAGATTTATAGCACAGGATTCTGATGATTTTCATACTCATCACCACAATTCAGTGACCCCTCGTGCCATATGGATGAGGGCACTGTCATCTTGGAAGAGACCACTCCTATCGGAAAATAAATGTTTTGTCACTCACACAAGGGTTCACACTTTGTATAGATTTGCAGTGACCCCTCCCTCTAAGGGGGCAAGTGAACCCAAACCATGACAGCAAAATGCCACTGCCAAACACAGCAAGCATCACTGTAGGAGTCAAGCGTTCAGGCCTGTACAGTTTTCTTGGAAAATGGACTGCATTTTTATAGCGCTTTACAACGTTGTCTCTCCTTTACCCATACAGAAACACTACATTGCCTCTACATCGGAAGCACCTCAGGCACACCTCAGGAGGAGCTGGAGATTGAACCACCAACCCTTGGATCAGTGGACGACCCACTCTACCTCCTGAGCCACAGCCACCCCTTGGCGCCATTAACATTCTCAGTCACCTGAAGAAGAGTTGCTCTTCTGTTCTTTTTTACATATTGCACTAATGCACGAGCATCACAGTCATCAAATGTAGAGATTTTCCTCTCGCCATCTTGATGCAAAATCAGATTAAACTAGGCCTGCTCAGCATTTCTAAACATGCCACAGAACATGATTGGATGTTAATTGCTTAATTGTACCATGCAGTATACCTGTATGGAAGCATCTGCATTTGTTATGTTTATCCACTCATTTATTGAGATTTTTCCTTCTGTATATATACACACACATACATACATACACAGTATATATAGGAGAGCGAAAGAGAACAGGGCAGAGTTAACTCGTCCCACAGATGAGAGAGTGAGAGGATGAGCTAGGCCCTGTGATGACTGGCAATGAGCAATTGCAATGGCGGTTAAGTTAATGGATGGATGGATGGATGTGAGGAGCAGGTGCTCTTAAGTGTGCCGTGTTCCTTTGCTTCACCCGAGAGAGGAACTGCTTTTTCAACTTCGACAAGGGGTGAAATTGGGTCCGAATGCAGCCAAGTAGTGTGAATTTGTTTGAAAAACATGTTGATGATGACTTATGATATTGAATAAGAATGTTTAAATTAATTAATAAGGAAATTCATTTATTTTTGATCAAGAAAATCATGTCCCCGTGTCTTATTACAGGTGTATCTTATTACCATACATTCCAATTAACAATTGAAATTATATTAATTTAACTGTGAACATACTGGGTTTTACTTATTTATTTCAATAAGTATAAGTTTGATTTGTATAGTCTTGTTGTCAGTAAATGGATGTTCTTAGAGAAAAACTTCATATTGTGGTACTTTCCACGATTGCGTGCAAACTAAACTTTTATCAGTATTTAAGCAAATTTAACTAATAACAACACATTAAGACATTTATATAATGTTTTGGTAATAATTCATGCAATACACGATTAAGCAGCTAGCTTCATTTAATATTAATACAGAAAGAAAGACAAAATAAATGAGATAAATAATACATATACGTATACAATAATAAACAACATTCTGGCAAACATGGAATGTCAAGAGGTAAACATTTATTGAGCTATAGCACTGTATCGTGCACCCATACGATGATAAACCGCTTTGCCTTGTGGACCAACATGACGCGTCATCTTCCCTTCTGATATAGATGATCCCGAATCTTGCATAGAAAGAATGATTTAATTAACGATTCAATTGTTGACCTACATGTTCAATGGGGTATACTGATAATGTTTATGGTTAATAACAGATTCAAACAAAAAGTATTTACAGAACATCTTCAGTCATATAGTCATTGATGCCCTCCTCATGAATATGATGACATCCCTTGCTTAGAACCTCATAAGCCATATAATTAAACAGTTATCAAAGTTTGAAAATTTATAAAATACCCGCTAGCCTTAGCTTGTAAAAGTTCTGAGGGACAGATGCCGGGCCTCGGCCGTCAGCTGATTTGAGAGAAGGACACTTCTTGATTGTGTACGTGGGTACAGCAGACTTTCGCTCAACTGTAATAGTTTATAACAAACAACTGTATAAAATGCTGTTTTGCTGCTGTAATAGCACTCTGAAACATTAATATCTAAGTGCTATATAAATAAAGGCAATTGTTATCAAAAACATTAGAACATTTCAGATTTTTACTACCTTGTCTCCTCTTTCGTGGGTCAGAACGGGCCACCTGTTTTATCAGGGAGTGTAGACTTGTTATAGTCATTTCGATGGTTGGTTTGGAAACTTTGCTACCCTTCTGCTGAATCAGTGCTGAGCCCGGGACAGAACCAAGGAACTGTTGCATAGGCATAGACCCTACACTTGGTGGCTGGTAGGTTCTGATGTCTACATCTTGAGCATTTATTGCTGCTGCTACTTCTTTTTTTAAACGCTTCTGTTCTGTCATTGCTCTATCAGGAAGTGAAAAATGAAAGGTAGGAATTTTCACAGACCCTGCTTCTGGTGGCTTGCTGTTTTGAATATCTACATCTTGAGCATTTATGTCTTCCGGTTCTATAAAAGTCACTTTTTTTTCTTCTGTTCTTTCTTCTCTTAAGTCTTTAGCAATAACCACTGATGACGATATGATAGCTTGATAGTCAACTGGGTTGACAAATTCAAGGCACTCTGTATCAATTGGTTTCATATTCATTGCACCTTGTGGAAAAAGAAATATGTATCTAAAACCACCATTGTCTTATGCGAAGTACATTTTACATATTAAGATTCAAATATTAAAACTTAATAATGTACATTTCACCTCTACTCTTACACATAGCACACGTGTTGATAACAGTTAAAACAACTCACCAGCTCTCTGATTTTCTGAGCCTGCTCTTCTCAAATCATCTGCACTCGTTTTATTTTTGGTAAACGTTAAATGTTCAGACAGCCTCTGTTCTTTCTGTACATCTGCTGCAAGGATGAAAGACTGATCTCGTGTGCAAACATGTTTGTCTAACACTTCAATGTAATTGTCTGAAATATACACAAATTCAGAGCCAAGAAAATAAATATGTTAGTGATAACACAGGTTCCGTCGGTATGTCTATTTAAAAAGCAATATATTTACTGGACGTTTTACCAGATGTCTGAAGAGAAACAGCTCCCACTGTACTTCCTCGTGGCGACCACTCTGGCTTCCAAATCACTTCACAATCTAATTCAAAAGCGTCATTTGTAACATTGGATGAAATGTCCTCAGGTGATCTATTGCTTGCTGATTTTAAATGTATGTTAGGGCATGCCTGTTTGCTGATGTTGCTGACTGAATCCCAGCCTGTTTCTTCTGGGCAAGCCTTAACCGCATAAACCTTAAACGACTGTGGTCCAAGCATACTTCTTGAAGAGGTCACTGGCTGGAACGTCTTTTCATTTATGTCCACTTTAGCAGGCAGCTGTTGCCCAAAGTCCACTGAGTTGTCAACAGAGGGTGCTTCAATCAAACTGGAAGATGCTGACACAGCAGCTTCATTTGTTTCAACTTGCTCCTCAAGAAGTTCAATGCCCGGTTCAGCGATGTTCTCCTCACATGATGGTCTCTCCGTTTGGTTCTTCAAGATGTTTTCGATACCACTGACCTGGCCAGGAAGAACAGTCGTGTCAGCTGCTGGACTGGGATTTCTGTTCTCCACGGAAACTGTCTCATAAACCGTTGAACGTATATCCGGATCACGTGCAGCCACTGCCGTGGTTGAAGGGGCCTCTTCTATGGTCAGTCGACTGAACCAGTCGTTATACGAGATAATCTTGTCCAATGCGACCACACTAGAGACCACGTCTATATCCTCATTAGACTTTTTGGAACCACAGATATTGCATGACAGGGTTGACCCACTGGTTAATGGTGGGGCATCTCTTTGGCATGTCAGAGAATCGGGGAGGTTTATATGCTCAGAGGGTATTCTAAAAGTGTCGAACTGTGCGGAGGACGACTGTTGTAACACTGTTGAAGTCTGACAGTGAGGAATCTCACATGATTCAGTATTATCTATAGCAGGTGCGTCGGTTAATTGTGAGATTAAGGTAGATGTTTCAGAAGACAATAGACAAGATAATGCATCCTGCTGCTCAGCGTCTGTGTGGGAGCAGTCAATCAATACATCGTTGGCGTGACAGTAGAGAGACAGTGAGTCAAGGAACTCACTAGCGTTACCTACAGATGTAAAGGGAGCATGTAAGGGTCAACCGTAGCTGCAAGACGTATGTATGTGGGCATCAAGGTATAAACAGTTATGGTAAATGGATTGCATTTATATAGTGCTTTTCCACCTCAATGGCACCCAAAGACACACACACACACACACACACACACACACACACACACACACACACACACACACACACAGATGGTAGCAGAGCTGCCGTGCAAGGTGCTTGCCTACACATTGGCAGCACCTTGGGGTTCAGTGTCTTGCTCAAGGCACATGGACAGGAAGAGCTGGAGCATAATTGTGGAGCATAATTCATAGCTGAGGCTACCAGCAAGTAAAACTAGCACTGATGTTAGTAAATATAGAGCTTAATGCAATTATTCCAAATACATTTTTGAACAGAAATCTGTATTATTTCTTTAATTTGTTTTAATTCACATAATGTAATCATCCAAATATGAACCATTTTTAGATTGTGGCACAAACATTAGACCAATTTGGGTGAAAACAACTAACCATTCAATTCCTTGTGGTAATCGGCTACTTCCTGGATGTTAAGGTTCGGGTGTTCTACAAAGTGGAACGAACCAATTTTAGTTTTTAGTGTTGTAGTACAGTATAACCAGATACCCTATTGAAATGTCAGTACAAAATTGTTACTTGCATTTGAGCAGCGTCTATACCTTTCTTCAATTTAAGTAGCTCAGTGCAGTAAAATGAAATGAACGTGGGGACATCTTGCGGTTGTTCCAGTAGCACTGCTTGGCTGACAACCACCAGCAAACTCTTCAACCCAAATGGGACTAATAGTTTCGGTTTGCTTGACATCTCTGCGAACTTTTTATGAGAACTGTTTTTTATATTACTGTACGGCGACCTTGAGTGCCTTGAAAGGCGCCTTATAAATTCAATGTATTATTATTATTATTAACTCCTAGGAAGTAACTGTCTCTTAGTTTTATTTTTTATCACCTGTGCTTTTAAACAGGTCAGTTAGTCGCTAAACATATGTACCCATATGTACACACACAATTTTAAAGAAGAGTATAATTTGAACCTACCTCATCGCTGGAACATCAGAACGGTTCTGAAAACCTCCGCGTCAGCTTGCACGTAAACAAAAACGAATCTTGTGTCACAATGCGTCACAATAGGGGGTCATTACACATTACGTCATCATAATTTAGACTGAGCTGTATGCAGGAGATTGAGCTCTTTTATTATTTTAATAACTTAGAAAGAGGTAACCTACTAAGAATGTTTCTTTTCCACCACTGCCCTGTTTAAAACACAGGTAATGCCGAAAAATACATGAAAAATATCATAATTAAGAATGAAAAAACTAAAAATATTAATACAGTCTTTCCCATATAAAAGCCCACATAAGTCAGTCCTCCACAGAAGTGCTCAGCCCAGGATGGGTCAGGCCCCAAGTCTGGCCTCACCGGGTTGACATCATTGAATGTTGTGTGAGTTTGAAATTTTAATATCAATATGTATTTACTGTCTTGTTACTAACATGTATTTGAATGATGATTGAAATAGCATTAGCAGTAAATGTAGCCTTTAACCTTTCCATGCCCCTATCCCAAAATAACCACCATGTAAATAATAACGAGGCCCAATATTCACCTCTTCTTTACAGTATCACTAAAAAAGCCATTCTTAACCCTTGTATTATGTTCACTTTTACGACCCTTTGCTACCGTTCGGGTCAAATTGCCCCGGGACATTATTGGGGTTTAAAAAGCGGTCCAGAAATAAGAATTTGCATAAAAAAATGATTTAGCATATTGTTTTCATCTCAGTTCTAACCAATATAGATAATATAAATATAATAAATGTTTGCAATTAATCTCTAATAGATCACATTTAACAATGAAAGTGTCATTCGTTTTTTCTTATGAAGTTGTGGTTCACGTAACAAATCCTCTGTAATAAAGACTTGGGTGGCATATTTTGTGCTTATCTAGGAAATACATTTATAAATCAAAGCTGTAAAGCAAATACAGGTGATGAACAACATGAGAAAGACGAGAATCAAACATAAATTATTATGGTCACTGGCTATGAAATGGATCTCTCAAAAACGTTTCAAATGTTATTTACGAATGCAGATGATTTACAACAAATTGAAACACAAGTTTAGATTAACTGCCATCCAGATTGCAGCTGTAGCAGGACCCTTGGCAGCTGTAACAGGATTGCAGCTTGTCCTAGATGCCTATCCCTCTTTTAGTGGTGTTATAATCAACTTTGATTATAACACGGTCTATCTTCGTTCCTACTCTCACCTATGGTCATGAAGGGTGGGTCATGACCGAAAGAACGAGATCGCGGATACAAGCGGCGGAAATTAGTTTCCTCCGGAGGGTGGCTGGCATCTCCCTTAGGGATAGGGTGAGAAGTTCAGCCATTCGTGAGGGACTCGGAGTAGAGCCGCTGCTTCTTTGCGTAGAAAGGAGCCAGTTGAGGTGGTTCGGGCATCTAGTAAGGATGCCACCTGGCCGCCTCCCTAGGGAGGTGTTCCAGGCACGTCCAGCTGGGCGGAGGCCGCGGGGCAGACCTAGGACCAGGTGGAGGGATTATATCTCCACACTGGCCTGGGAACGCCTTGGAATCCCCGTCAGAGCTGGTTAATGTGGCCCGGGAAAGGGAAGTTTGGGATGCCCTGCTTGAACTGCTACCTCCGCGACCCGACCCCGGACAAAGCGGATGACGATGATGATGATGATGATAATCAACTTTGACCATCCCGGCCACTGATCTTTCCATCTCTATGTAGATTGTGCATGAGCACCACATATTTACCCTTTTTGGTAATGTAGAATGCCAGGGTAGGGTTGGCGATACACAAAGTCAGAGGAATGGCCTGTTCTTTACAGTTAGAAGCATAGTAGGGAGCGTCTTATTTTTTCTGATTGTTCCAACAAGAATTGCCAGCTTTCTTTTGAGAAACTCCTGTCACTGGCAGTTCAATGTGAAAAAAAGTATCGCAGGTTATGTTGTGGCCACTGAGGCCCTGCAAAATCTAGCACCACCCAAGTCCTCTGGCTTCCCTGTATACATGTTCATGTTCCATGCATAGGAGGAAATAGTATCACATGCAGTTCAGATTTTGATTCCATACTTCGCTGGTTTGGAGGGCATATACTGCCTCAAGGGGCAACGTCTTCTAAAGCCCACAAGCCATACGTCAATAGTTACATTGGCCCAGGGTTGTAAGAAAGTGGTAGCCGGTCCACCCACTTGTCCCTAACAGTGCGGATTGCTGCCAACTTGTTCCACTGCCGCATAGCAGGTCTAGATTCCCTGTCTTCAAACCTGATGGCCCTCAAGAATGTATAGACGATCTCTGAAGACATTGTGGCATCTCACAGACTTTCAGTCGACTCCCCTCTTGACCTATAGACAACTGCAAGGTTGAGGATCCGAAAGTAGGCATGTAAATGTGTATTGGCCATCTTTTTCCACTGCTCCCTGAAAACGCATCTCCCCTCAAAGTTGGTCATATCCAGAATGATATGAGTGAATGTGGTGAGTGAGTGAGTGAGTGTGTGTGTGTGTTTGTAAGTGTGCATGTTTTTGTGCGTCTTTGTGTCTCTGTGCATAAGCGGGTCAAATTGACCCGAACATCATATAAAGGACATAAATGTGTGGGGGGGCTTATAGCATGTGTACAAAAAAAAAAAAAGTCTGGTTCCTGACGTAAAATAAGCCAAGGCCATGAAGTTTCAGGTTAAAAAAATGTATCCTTGTATAATTTTTCTACTTGTAAAATTTATAAACGGGTCAATTTGACCCGAACACCACACAAGGGTTAAAGCAACATGCTTTGTTGTTCAGATTTATTCAAGACAACATGATTTGTCACACATACAGAGAAAAAACAAACAAGCATTTCTGTCTGTAAGAAACAAATAAGAAGTTTATTAAACGTCACATCAAAAATCTTCAAATTACAAATGTGATAAATCAGCATGGACCAACCTCTATAAGATCACTTAAACGGAACATTCAGCGTGGAACCATTTTGGTGCATGCATTGCTGGCAATCCTATTATGAAAGGAAAACAGTCTCAAAAGAATGTTTTACGCATGAAATATGAAGAAGAATTTTTGTTGATGTGACACATTTTATATGCTGATAAGATTTACAGTTCAGATTACATTTATGCAAAATATACAAGGAATTTTGGAAAGATCAGAGTTTAAATTGTCAATCTGTTTATATTTGTCACAGTAATGAATACAATTAGATGTCACCTACCCTTGTGACCATTAATGGGCCTTGTGAAGTTGGATGGATGGAGCCTACTCCAGCCCTGGGAACCACAAACCCTTGGATTGGGATCATAAATCCCTGGGTCTGATGACTTTGTGAGGGACACCCAATGGCTTCAGGCATGACCTGGACTTGTGGTCTCACCATTATAGCTGCTGTCGGATATCCACGATTTGCACATTGATAAGCTGCACGGAAAGAAACAAGGTTCAAATGCACACATAATTTTTTGGCACATCATCGTCACTTCAAAGCAAAACACTGTCTCGCTGAAGTCCAGTAACTAACCAGAACTTTCAATACCTGGCTGTGTGTGAGGCACATATTCTCCTTGTTGCACCCTTCTCACAGGGTTGACCTCTGTTACCATGACACCAGATGGATGGTTCATCATTCTCATGTTGCCATGGACCATGTCTGGTCTGCAGGACAAAATGGGTGCTTGGCTCGTGACTGGTTTGCTGACCTTCTGCAGCACCACAATTCCTGCATTGGGGTTGTCTAACCTCATCTGGAAAGTACAAGGGCTTGAACCAGTGCAGACACGAGTAGGGGGTGCAGGCTCTTTCAAATTGGTAGTAGTGTAAGATTGGAGAGGGGCTGGTGGTTGAGAGGATGTAGCAGGGGGAGTGGAATGAGAATGTGATATTCTTGGTTGCACAGTATCTAACCCAGTATTTGTAGAATCCCTGACAGGGACAGAGGATGGGATGTCATCTGGTCCTAATTTGCCCTTAAGACGCGCTAGCACACTCTGCCTGTTGACTGGTAAAACTGAGAGTCCTGAGTTATCTTTTGGTTTCTTGCAAGCTTGCTTGTTCTTCGTTTTTTGGGACGATAAGAGGCCACGAAAACAATTTGAAGACTCTTTTTTCTTTGCATCAGGAGTATTTGGGGTGCTCTTGTCAGTTGGAGTGGAAGACGCAGGCGCAACTTGAGAGTTTAGTTTCCTCTTTGTTGATTTGGGAGTTGGTGCAGTGAGATTTTTTTGCAGCAAGTAACCTATAGGGACAGTACACTTGGCGGAGACTCCATCTTTAGGCTCATCCCCGTCTTCGTAATGATAAGATAAAGAAGGTGTTTTTTAAAAAAAACATGCATTTATGACTACTTTTATATCTTGGTAGAAAAATATAGCATTAATCTGCCATAGCTAAGCACATTTTAACTGTGCGTAAATTATTTTAGTTTAGATTGCTTACCCCAGGCAAAATAACAGCAATTGGTCATTTTCTCTTAAGGCAGGTCATTGAACAGATCCCCAATGACCAAAATCACAGCCCAAACTCCTCCCCAAGGGAAAACTATTTTGACACCAGGGTTAGATTTGCTGCTATTTTCTTTTTAAACTATTCTGTGGGTTGTTGCATGGCAACATCATTTTGACATTCTATCACTTCATTTTAGAACATTCTAAACAGAGGGTCTACTTGGTTGAATGTTGATGGACTGTATATTTTATGTGGTCCACAAGCTATGAAATTATACCTATGGTATGCACATTGCGTTTTTCCAGAAAGGTTTTGCTACAGAAACATTCCTCTGGGGTTTGGAAATGTTTTGCCTAAACATTTTGCCTAGACAACTTACGAACAATAACTCAGTCCGGCAGGGACCCCCCGGTGAACACCAATATACTGAATAGGTTCACAATATTTTCGAATGATTAGTTACTATACAGTAAGGCCCACATTATGCAATACATACAGTGACACAGTTCCCTAATGGGGCTCAAATTGAGCGTCTTGCAGTTTACAAATACTTGGGAATCCACTAGATGAATAATTTAAGACACATGCTTGAACTCAAAAAGAAGGTGAGGATCAGACTTGGAGCTCTATATAGAATAAGAGATCATGCTTTTCACTTGAAAACAGAAAGACAAGTGTAAAATCTATTCCCTTGTCAGTCAGGGATTATGGTGATATTGTGTATATGCAAGCAGCCCCAACTATTTTAAAGCCCCTTGATGCAGTTTACCAGTGTTTTGTGTTTTGTAACTGGGGATAGTTTTAGAACTCATCATTGTACACTGTATACTAAAGTAGGATGGTCTCAGTGATAGGAGAAATTTTTTTTCTCCTTTTTGTTTACAAGGCATTGCTGGGCAAGTTACTCTTTTACTTTACTTCATTATAAAAACCAATAGTCTCACAGGACTATATCACCCTTGAAAACCCCCAGTGAAAACAGAACTTGGTAAATCAGCTTTTAGTTTTTTTTTGTCTCGTATAAATGGAACAAGATTCAACAGGAATTGAAATTAGAGCAGCTTGACTCTGTTGAACAATTTAAACTTTTATTGGAGGATTTGGGAGTTGAGGAGTATTCTTGTTTTGGTTGAAACTTAAATATAGTCCTTTGTAAATATTGTATCCCAGTCGGTTAACCTTGTATAAATAAAATGAATAATAATAATAACAGACCACATTTCATTGTATTTTAATTTGGATTGGACAAAAGACATTTGACTGTTCTGCTTTGATGTAACAAAGTGATTACTAAAGCCCTAACTTGGACTAATGAACAACCTTATTTTAAGTTGATTATTTTAACATAGCACTATAATCAATGATGAATTTTGCTTATAAAGAGTGAGGTGGTGTGAGGAATGACACTTGTTTAATATAATTGAAAAAGGCAAATTCATACAATGCAGATCACATAGACAATGACAGCTCCAGTTATTTGTTTGAGATGCCTACAAAAAAAGCAAACAAGCAATGAGTAATCTACACATAATTCACAAAATAAAAGGTTGTCATTCAAAGTGTGTTTAAAATCTGAATCACAAGCTGACCATTGAAACTCATTGCATTCAGGTAGGATTAGTTGCCACGGTGACCGCAATTCATTAGAAAGCCTAAAAGATAAAATTCAAACCATGAAATATGGTCTAGTCACAGCAACGCACTGTTAAGGGTTATGCTTAAACCTGTTTAATTTGATCCTTATGTACTATTCATAAACCATAACAATTTGCATTAAATTACCTGGACTGAGAGTGCCATTCTCTGAACCTTTGGTGTGAAGTGAGGTACAGCTGTACATTGCATCTTTATGCCCCAACCCGCCCTGGATGTTTGCCTGGGCGCAAGTGGTGGAGCCCACCTGGCTCAGCTGGCCTTGGTGAGTGCACCTGAGGGACATCTGGCTCTGGTGTGACTGCAGGTTGTGGAGCGAGCACATGCTCTGTCTCCCGGGGGAAGACGTCTCGGCCATGTGGCAGTTCTGAGGGTAGCAGTGAGTGCCAGCTTTGGAGCAGGGTCGGGGATGACCTAAGGAGCCCATGGTGTGGTCAGGGCACAGGGGCTCTGCCATTGTGTGTGTGTGCAGGCTCCCGTTGGACGGGTGGACGTTCAGCATGTGGTGGCAGCAGCAGCGACCGGAGTCGTGGTACATGGGGATTTTAGCCATGTGCTCCAGGCCGCAGCGCATCATGGGCACTGGGTAGGGGCACATCCTGCTTTGGGACTGTGGGGGAGTCAGGTGGCACATACGCCAATTCCTGCTGAGGTCGTTGCATTGGCAGACTTGGGCGCCTGCGCCTAAAATGATCATAGTAAAATTAGCTAGATGACACATACTGGCAGAAATTAACAGTGAGAAAATATTTTTTTTTTAAATAAAATAAAACTACGCCAGCAACCACCCATTTTGATGAACCCTACCTAGCCCATTGAAGCATTGGGGCCTGTAGTCCGGCTGCATTCCACTGTTGAGCATGACCTCCTGTTGCTGCAAAGGCGGCAGGTGCTGGAGGGAGGCGTGCGTGGCAGCCTGCGTAGCTTCGGACAGCCCCGGTGCTCCCTGAGGGTACAGAGAGAAAGGGCGGCTCACAAGGCTCACACCTCCCATCTCACGCGGCAGTGCGGGGGCCGCCGAGGAGCAAAGGCTGTGGTTCTCCGAGAGCGCCGCGGGACACAAGCTGTGGGTCTGGGGCACCTCGGGAAAAGCAGGCGCGTGGGACGCGATGCTCGACGATCCCTGGAGCTCCTGAGGTCCGACGGCGGGGCAGAGGAAACTCGAGGTGCGGGATAGCTCTGCTTGGTTCAGGGGAAGACACATGAAAGGAAGGTGCTTGACCTCCTCTGGTGATAGGCCCATCTGGTACACCATGCTAGGGGTCCTGGAGAGTTCCAGGGGCAGAGGAAGATAAACTAAATATGGGATCTTAGGGGTCGTCTCCTGAGCAATGGCTGCTGCTGGATCCCCGGACTTCGACTGATTGTCCTCAACAGCTACTGCAGCACATGCCAGAGTAGCAGGGAAGTCTGTGTTGCTCCCAGTCTGGGTTGCCACCGCACACAGTGAATGAGAATACTCCTGCTTCTTTAGGGCAGTAGCAGACTCCCATGGAGCTGGAGTTGGAGCAGGTACATTCACAGCGAGGTCAGAGGGGGTATTCTCTGCCTGCACTAAAGCTGCAACAGGGAGACAGGACTGTTTGGAAGGTACTCTGTCCACCGTGATGAATTCAGAAGAACGCACTGGCGTGGGAGCCCTCATTTCATATTCAGACTCGGTCGGTAAGTGCATAAGACCGCAAGTGGTCACCTCGTTCTGTTTGGTAACCGAGACACACAACTTGACAGGAATACGTTCCACTGAGCAAGTAGGCTTGACTTCCTGAGCAGCCATGACAGGAGGTTGATATTCCGTCGGGGAAGGGGCAGAAGGCATAACTAGGATTGGTGGTGATCTGGTTTGAGGAAGGGGAACCTTGTCCTGTGGGGGTACAACTTCGTCCAGTTCTGTATCTATGGCATTTTGAACCCTTGTTAGAGAGGAAGAATCATCGCTACATGGAAGCGATGGGTGGAGAGTTTGAAATGTTCCGACCAACTCCGGTGTTGACTCCTTATCCACGTCATTTGTAGGACAACAATTGCAGTCAGTTGTGGAAGTGACATCACATGTAGTGCCCTCTTTCTCAGTCAGTCGCGAGTCAGCCTGGAACACAATCATCACAGGCATCTCTTCTGTTTGAACAATGATCATGGACTCAAGAGGGAGGGAGCCCGTGCGGATTAGAACCGCATCTGCATCCTGGTTGAGCTCAGAGAGGGCCACCCGTTCAAAGAGGGCTGAGTGGATTCGTGGAAGTCCCGGTTCTCCTGTAGGGGAGTCCCGGGATGAATCCTCTGAATCGGCTGTGCGGCGGAACACAGCCAGGTCCTGAGCCAACTCAGAGGGAATGGGCCCTGGGGAAAGGGTGATGGTGGTTGCCGAAAGGAACTGATCAATCCCACTTTCAATGGTGTCTGCATCAAAAGATGGGTCTAAAGACTGGCCATCGCGATTGAGGGTGGTTGAGGAGGGCAACTCATTAGGAACAGATGGGAAGACTTCCTTCACATTGTCATGTCTGGCCTGCATCAAAAGGGCCCCTGCCTCATAATTTTTGATGGGTTTAGGATGGGGAAAATTTTCAGAACCAAGGACAGGTTCTTCTTTTTCAGCCATTTTATCTGTATAGACTAAGATCAAACAAAGTGAGAAAAAGGATGAGCTAAGACAAATTCAGTTATATTACAGAATTACATAATTGATTGCTATTCCAGAATTCTAAATATTACTCACAATGAGAGCCGTTAGTTTCTTTAAATTCCTTCACCAAATCAGCCAAACTCAGGTTTGGGTTCTCTGTAAAACCAAATGTTGAAAGTAAGTGACATTCAAAAACATATAAATAACTGTCGTTTTAATTTATTTATTTGCACTATAAAATAAAAATGCTTTGGTTGTAATTCATAGTTCACGCAGGCCAACCTTTTCTGAAGTTTAGAAGCGAGTTAAAGTAGAGCGATCCAAATACAGCAACATTCTCCGGTTGGTAACTCACTGCAAATTTGCTTAATCCCTCCAGTAAAATTCTCAATCCTAGCGGTACAACCACTCGATTCGACGGGGACATCTTTACGATAAATTCATATATTACATATTGTATTACTTTTCTTTGTGCTAAATGTTTAACCGAGTTTAATTTGTATCAAATATCCCAAACCCACTTACGTTTGAGGGAACAATTCCTTAACAACCGAATACAAGTGGATCTAAACCCCGAGTGACACGCACTAACTTTTTTGAATTATTATGATCTCCAATGTCGTCATAATGGTATGTGCATTGTGTCAAATTTCTGCACCAGATGATACTGCTGATAGACGCTACCTATCGTCAAACATTAACGCGGTCAATACAGCAAAAATATATTTATCCAGAACATCAGTTTGGTTGATACTTTTTATTTATTTTTTCTTCACGGAAACCCGTTAACAATCAAAGAAAATCCTAGTTCGACCAATTACAGCACGGAAAAATATGCGTTTTTAGGCACATTGACAAAATGCCTACTATCACTGCATTGATAAAATCCCCTGTGCAAAACCTTATTCTATTTTTTATGCACAATAAAAAGTGTAACAAAAATCGACCAGATAACGTACTGTGAATATAATATATATTTTGCAATTTGGCCTCTGAAAACAATTATCAGTCAAAACCCAACATCCTTTTTATTACTATAAGACTGTTTCTAGCGTTGACAAAGCACAGTACATAAGTGTTAACCGTGTAGTTCAATATAAAAACAAGAAAGTGTTTTATTCATTTTCTGTGATATAAAACTGTGATGCACACATTTATTTGAATGGGCCTAGAACTACAATAGCTGTCCCTTTCATGGCATGGTTTATCTTAACCGTAACTTATTTTGACACTTCTCACTATATGTAAACCCTGTGCAAAAAGATCAACCTAATAAATAATAATCTAAAACAAAATACACTTTCTTAATTTGAAAACAAATACATAACTTTCCCACTGTTGTGTATTTATATAAATGGTATGTCAAATTACTCTCTTTATAGGGTAAACACTGCCATTAAAAGCAGTTAAGAGAATATGTGCTTTTGGTGCACAGTTGCATTGAACAAGTGTCTTCTCCCATGTCTACTTGCTCTGCATATAAAAAGGGGCAGTTTACCCCTCTGTATTAAACAGAATTCATACTTCAACATTTTAGACGGTATGACTAAAAGCTGAAGCTGAGGGACTTGATTACTCTTTACAAAGAAAAGAACAGTCCAACTGAGAAAATTACAAATTTGTGGAACACCCCATTCAGAATACTGTTATGATGAGTTTTTCGAATGGGCCCCGTTCCGTGCTCTTGTTAGCGTTGCCATAAAGCCAGTGTGCATATTGGAGACTGTCATGGTGGGGCAACCACCCTCACTGAGGCTAAAGCGGAATGGATCCTCACATGGAGTCTGTTCTCAAAGTCATATCCGCCATAGTCCTCCTGTAAGAATAAGCACACACCGACTCACAACTGATTCTCTTCTTGTTTTCGCCTGCTTTTCTTTGTTATTAACTGACAGATGGCACATTAGACACGCCATTTAACCAGACTATAAAAAGCAAATTGCAAATGAATGGACTAAAAATAGTAAGGAGAAGAAGGAGAAGAAGAAATAATGGGAAATCTACTGAACCTTGGCTTGTAACATGAGTGCTCTCCCCTTTCCTGCAGACTGAAAAACAGAAGACCTGGTCACAATACACTGAGACCACACCACCGGCACTTTTGATTTCAAAGTTATTCTAAGGTTTACGGCAACACTGTATGAACATTGATGAACATGTATTACCTCCGGGCTGTCCAATAATACACAGCCTAACTCATAGCAGGAGTAAGGCTGCACATAAGAGTTGTCCTGACGGCCCACCTCGTCCCTTGCCGCCAGGTGAAAACACTGCAACAGCCAATCAATAAGCACAGACGTTGGACTAGAAAGCATCAACGTTATCGGTGGACTATTCACTCGTCAAGAAAAGGATCAGTACCTGAATAGCGTCTTTGGTGTTGCCCAGACACTTGTGTATGGCACCAAGAAGGAGGTTTTTCAGACCAGCATGGGACACGTCATCGATGCTTTGCAGGGCTGAGTTGGGACCCGGCAAAGACGATACACATTGAGAGGGAATCGCATGATGTTAGCCATAAACTAGTACGCCAGCTGTCGCTGCTGATATCCAACTTTTTTTTTTTTTTCTTCATGTTTCCTGCCTCAATTCCCAAGTATCTGTCTTATGTTTATTGCATTTCAAATGATATATTGTACTATTTTTGTATATATATTTGTATATAGAGTTTCTACATTCTATGCCATGTACGGTGACCTTGGGTATCTAGAAAGGCGCCTATAATATTGAATGTATTATTATTATCCATCCATTAGCTATACCGCTTATCCTATGCAGGGCTGGAGCCTATCCCAGGCAACACAGGGCGAGAGGCGGGGTACACCCTGGACAGGTCGCCAGTCTGTCCCAGCCGACACAGGGACAGACAACAACTCACACTCACACCTACGGACAATTTAGGTCTTAACCTGCATGTTTTTGGACTGTATCACAGAACCCATGCAAACACGGGGAGACACACAAACACTACACAGAAAGACTCACATTCACACCTACGGACAATTTAGAGCTACCCACTGAGCCACCGTGCTGCCCTTCATCATTATTATTATTATTATAATACAACCTCATTATGGAAAACTTCATCCGACTAGCCAGCAGGGAACTTTCCCCTCCGCTGGTCTATGAGAGTGTTAGAGTGTATGCCGGTGCACACCTTTGGTCATGGTGTGGAGCTTAGAGGAGGAGCAGTTGGCCAGGGCCTTCCAGAGGTACAGGACCTCGATCACAGCCAGGACACACAGCTCCTGGGATGGACCGGGGGTCCCTAGCTTCTCAGCCTGTGGTAGCACATACCCCCACACAAATGTGCAGGCGCGCGCGCGCACACACACACACACACACACACACACACACACACACACACACACACACACACACACAGCAAAGGCATTGAACAAAAAAATAAAATATCACTCCGATTCCCACTTCCCTTTTTTGGTATGCTGCTCGTCTCGGTGGAAACGTGTGGCGTGGAGAGCACACGGCTCCGCCGCTCACCCTTTTCATAGAGAACAGATCGATCTGGTTGGCCTTGCGCCTCAAAAGCCCGTGGACATCCTTGAGGACGACGCCAGCGCCCTGCAGGTCTCCCGTGGCTCCTTGACACACTGCCCGAGACCAGAGAACATTGTTCACTGAAACCCCCTCTGTGCTCTCTGTATCTTTTGAGACACCCCCCCGAGCGCGTACACAAGGCACAGGGAAGAGTCTGGCAGAAGACCAACGTGACCGTTTTAAACGACGGCGCTCCCTCACCTCCGGTCAGGTAGGCGTAGTAACACTGGGACCAGCGGGACTCCGTTTTCAGCCTCTCAAACGCCCGGAAGGCGTCGGCGTACCGCAGCTCAATCATGCTGCACCAACCTGGGAGGGTCAGACGGCCAAACACGCGTCAGGCAAAGCCGTGGTCGTGCATGCTCACGGCTCGGGTGGCACTGAGAAAATCCTGCGCTTACCTATCTCGTAGAGACACACGTGTTGGATCTCCCTCTGGTCTGTGGCCAGCTCCAAGGCGTTTCGGAAGGACGTCAGGGCACCGCTGATCTGGCACTGGAGGAGCAGAGGTAGGGGGGGAGGGGGGGGGGGGGTGGCAAAGGTTACATGCCGAGAGGACACAGACCACACTGACTACATTAGAGTCGATTAGATAGACTTTAGTGTCGCAAAGGACATTTATATTGGACGCATACAGTGTCTGCTGTTAAAATACAAACAACATGTACATACGTTACTTACACAAGCGGTCACCTATACACAGACAATACCTACAGTGCATGCACAGGCTGCCATCAACCAACCAATTGTACAACACACGTTATCCTAGTGGTGTACATCATACGTGCAGTAAGTTTAAAGCAGCCTCTGCACAGGACCAAGGATGCCCCACCTCGAGACGCTGCACCCGGCCCTTGAAAAACATGAAGAGGGAGGAGTCGGGGTAGACGGCCTCGTTCCGCTGGAGGATGGCTTTGGCCTCCAACAGCCCAGCCTGCGTGTCCGTGCCGTCCAGGGCAAAGAAGGGCTGCACTACCGTGTGGTACCACAGGAGGGCCAACCTGAAGGAGAAGCACACGCAGCAGTCGGCGGGCATAGTTTCAGAGTACGCACTCCAGTGATAACCACTTCAGATAACTTCAGCAGGGGGACCATCTCATTCCTTTAATGGACTCTCTCACACACACGCACGCACGCACGCACAGTCAGTTGATAAATCATAGCACTATTAAACTCTTTGCTATGAGGACTGTAATGAACTGGGAGGGTGCTAAACTACAAGCTAACCATGCGTCTGGCCAGGGAATAAAGGCAGCCATTGTTGACTGCGGAGAAATCAGTGGAGGCATTCACAAAGTTACGGCCACTCTCGTGTCTAATATTAGAGCAGTTTATCTCCAGGCCTGGCGGAGCTTTCTAGGGAGTTTCCGGTGTGTTAGGTACGGCTGAGCTTGAGTGGGTGGCGTCACAAATCTGCCCATTCGCATGCCTGATCATTACAATCACTCATAAATAAATATGTAAAAACTAAATCCTGGAGCAGTTGCTTTCCCATTCCCTGAGAGAGCACACAAAACGAAGCCATGTCAGTTTTGCAAGTTATAATGAGGATAATCTCATACACACAGCAACAAAAGTTAAACTAGTGCTCAAAAAATAGATAGCAAATAAGGCAAATAGGACAGTCCCTAAATGGAGCTGAAATTGAGTGTGTTGCAGTTTACAAATAAAAGTTGTCATTCAAGACTTTGCTTGAACTCAAAAAGAAGGTGAAGAGCAGACTCTTCAAAGGATAAGAGCTCTACATAGGATAAGGTCGTGCTTTTCCATGAAAACAGAATGACAATTGTAAAATTGACCCGCTTGTCCGTTATGCACTATGGTGATGTTGTTATGCAGGAAGCCCCAACTATTTTAAAGTACCTTGATGCAGTTTACCACCGTGCTCTGCGTTTTGTAACTGGGGATGGTTTTAAAACTCATCCTTGTACACTATGTAAGAAAGTAGGATGGTCCTCTCTAGTGATAGTAGAAAAAATATATTTTTGGGCTTACAAGGCATTGCTGGGCAAGTTGTCCTTTTACCTAAGTTCCCTTTTAAAGCGTAAATGACATGGTCACAGGACTATATCACCATCGAAAGCCCAAAAGTAAAAACAGAACTTGTAAAATTTGCTTTCAGTTTTTAGTCTCAGACAAATCTAACAAGTTTCAACAGGTTTTAAAAAAAGAGCAGCTTGTTTCGGTCAAACAACTAAAACTTTTATTGGAGGGTATGGGAGTGGAAGAGTGTTGTTGTTTTGGTTGAACCTTAACTATTGTACTGTATTGTAAATATTGAAACACATTTTTATTATTATTATTATTGTTGTCTTCACGTTGTTTAATTGTTGAAATTTTACATTGATATTCTGCCTTAAACCGGGCACTGCTGGAAAAGAGACCTAGTTTCACTCGGTTACCTAATAATAAAATAATAATAAGAAGAAGAAACCACAGCTAAATGTAGCACACAGCCACCCTGTTTTTCTTCATAGAAGAGTGGTGCATCTACTCACGTAGCTAGGGGGGCCTTCATGTCCTTACTTTCACTGGCAAACGACAGGGCCGACAGCCCCTGGTGGCGGTCGCCGGGGAAGCCCAGCAGGTTGACGATCTTCAGCAGGTGAGGCGGCACCATGGAGATGCAAAGGTGGAAGAGGCCGTAGCCGAAGCTCACCGAGCCCTTCAGCCGGTCCA
This sequence comes from Galaxias olidus, assembly GCA_026901105.3. Classification (NCBI taxonomy): domain Eukaryota; kingdom Metazoa; phylum Chordata; class Actinopteri; order Galaxiiformes; family Galaxiidae; genus Galaxias; species Galaxias olidus. The sequence continues at coordinate 213,558 of JAPMUY010003334.1, forward strand.
GGGTCTCGGGGCTGAGCTGGTCGGCCCGCAGGGGGGCAGGCGGGGCGGTGTGGTCGCCCTGCCCGGAGGAGGCGGACGGAGACGGGGCCGGGGGCGGGAGGGAAGGGCCGTGCAGGCCCGAGGAGCTCCGCTGGCTGCTGCTGCTGCTGTTGCTGCTGCTGCTGCTGCTCTCCTGCAGCTGGCTGATGTCGCTGTAGCACTTGTTGTACATCTTCCAGGCTTTGCGGAGGATCCAGCCTGCTTTGATGTAAGCTAGGCCAGTGTAGGAAGGAGCCAGTTAGTGAGGACAGTCCAATGTGGGACAGTGTTTAGAACAAAATAGTACAGTGACGGTCTAGACAGAATCATTTGAATTCCAGGTGATAGTTCAGAGGGGTATCGTGTTGTTAAGGTGAGACCATGGTGTTTAATTTGCAGGCCAATCTGTCTCATTGCACATAAACAACTGGTCCTTCTATGGTGTGAAGGTCCAGGACCCATGAGCTAAAGTACCAGTCAGGACGCGTTGGTTGAACCTTCCCTACAGAGCATTATCTCATGTAGGTACAAGGGGAGTATCAAATGACCTACATGTCGTGTCACAGAAATGTGCGAAAGTTTTAGCCGGTTCTTCATGTGAACTGGCAAGTTTTTTGCTGTGTAATGACTTTGACTGGTATTTACATGCCGCGTTGAAGCTCATTGAGGGGACATTTGCATTAATTTGCCTGCGGCAACTCAAGCTTTTCAAAGCAAAATCAATTTTCTACCTCCACACTTCAATGTCTATTCAGAGGGATACGTTGCCACGGCAGCAGGCAGAGCGCCCATTGAATCGTCCGAGTCCGAGGCCTATACCTGACAACTCCTGCTTGATGAAGGAGAGCACAGCCAGGTAGACCTGGCAGTCCGCCACGATGATCTGCCTCTGGAGGCGGTCCACCACCGCAGACCCTGACCGCTGGGAGTCCATCTGCAGCCAGCCAAGCAGTTAGATATACAGCATTTTTGCCGTCAATGCCAATGGTCAATTGTGTTTACTCTAGTAGTAGTAATAATAATAATAATAATAATAATAATAATAATAATTAATTGAATTTATCTAGCGCTTTTCTGACACCCAAAGCCGCTTGACAAGTAATGTAAGGTAATTTCTCCTAGTCACATGATGCTGAATCGATGTTAGGACGCGCAGTGTGAAGGCAATAGGTGCGTTCAACTGTGCCCTTACTGGTTACATGTTCGTTTGTAAGGTGGGCTGAGAGCAGTGTTACACTCACACTTCTCCGGATCTTCTTCTTGATGGCCTCGATGACTCCGGTGTCACTTTCACAAAGCCTCTCAGTAGCCCGGAGGTCCTCTGAGGCGCTCTGCATCTTTTCCTCCTCAAACGTCATCATTGCATTCTGCAGGACCACGAGACGGGCCGCAAGAGACACAGCACAATCAGCTTAGAGTAGACATTAAGAAAAATGTTCGCAATAATGAACATATTTTGAATACATAGAAGAAAAGCACATCAAACTAAAAACTAGGCTACTAAGTATATAAACTTTGTCAACATACATAGAGTCCTCAGGATACAGTACAAATGAGTTGGCTTCGCCTTTGTGAAATATTAATGATGAGATAAGTAGGGCGGCTGCAGCAGCAGGGGACCCACCAGAGAAACTGCAGGAATAATCCCCAGTGCCCCACATCCTGAACCTCGCCCCAGAGTATCTGACAACCTGGTTCTAAAAGTGAAGACATGGGGGTTCATCTAGACATTGAAGATATACTCACCAAGAAACTGACAAAGCTCGCTCCAAAACTCATCAGTGGACTGTGCGTCCTGAAAGAAAAGAGGGAGACCCACATCAGCGGTCGATGGTTCAATGACCCTGTCAATCAAGCAGGTGGGGAAGGACAAAAAGGTGGACCTCGCACGACTTGAAAACACTGATCTCCTAAGAGCTGTCGTAACTAATTCTAACTTGGGAGGGATAAAAATCAAGGGTTTTCTGACATCAGGGCTTGCGCTGAGACTTGGGTGGAATCCATTTGAAATCCTTCAAATTAGTTAAATTGTTGTAACAGAACAGTTGGAAGTCGGAAGTGGTATGGGGTAGGCAAAAGAAATTAGGGTGGCACTGACCACGCAAATCCTAGAAATATAGAGCATTTCAGGAAAATCCTATAGCAAAAGCCGTTCAACATCGAAATCACCCATCTCCTGGAAATTGGCACGCTTGTTTAAAATGACAGGTTATACATTGGTGAGCAAATGGCATGTTGAACTACAGGTTCCCCATTCTCTGCTGACGGCGTGTCAGTCCCCTTCGTCATTTCAGATGCAGAGTCCCCAGCATGGAGCTCTGTGGTAAATGCCATTAATGAGATTAGTGACATTTAGACAATCAGCAGGAGACAGGCCTGTCATTAGTCTTGCTGCAGAAAAAGACCACATTCAATCTCCATCGACCTTCAATTAAGTGCCATAGCAGTTGAAAGTGAGAGCAAATACGCAAAATCCAAGCACCAAAAGTCCTCCAACTAGCTTAGTATCTAGCCTAGGTCAAAGCACTCTACCTTTGCTCTATAGATGCCTATACCACAACCTGTGGTTGCAGAGGAGACACCAGATCAGGTGTCCAACTGCAGTACCTTCTGAGACAGCAATCAGGCTTAGAAACTAGAGGACCAAGAGCCTAGTCTAAAGGGTGGGAGGGATGTAGCCCAGCCCATCTGCAAACAGACACAAACAAATATACATTATAAACAATTCCTCCTCAGTGACATTAGTGGTTTATCTTTGTCAATGAAAGCAAACAGAAACCAAAGTTGTTTTATGTTGTTTTCTGACAACATGCTAGTCAATCTAGCATGTCACTGTCCATTCTACAAATTCTAACTCTATACATAGTTGCATGTATCCTCAGCTGCTTGCCACCTTTCGAAATACAAAGCCAATGTCCGTGTGCTTTACTCTAAAATAGAAAAAAATATCCAGATTGTTTGTGACTTATTCTACTCACAAAAACAGTCTACTACTGACGTGTGGCGGGTAGTAATGAGTATGAGGATAATGATCTATTCAGAACACCTGGTGACAATAGCACTTCGCTACTGTATTGGTCCTTTCAGGACAGTATTTGCGTTTAGCTACACATCATGCGTACACGAAAGCTTTTAACAGTAGCAAACATTGATACGTATATAAGCTACTGTATACTAACGTTGAAACAATGGTCAAACTCGAAAACATAATTTCGCTATGACACCAACCTGTATGTTTTAAAGAGCTCGTCACTCTCTTTGAAGCCGTTGTTAAGTAACATGTTGATTCCTTTCAATGCCAATTCGGCGTCGTCAATGCTCTCCGTTTCTTCCACACATTGTTGGGCTTGTCCTACCGGTTCCGCCGCCTTGGCCATGGTACTTACTCGTGGGCTATATCGAACCAAAACACCAATCGGTGCTGTATTTTTTAAACAGCCGGGTATGGACGAGATACGAAACGTCTTGTGACTTGCTGAGATCTGCTTCTCAGCAACGACCGTGACGCTCTCATTTAGGACTTACAGATCACTTTACTACTTGCGAATATTAAATATGTTTTTATTAAAAAGAACATCCTCATTTAAAAACAGTATCGCCAGCGGTTTTTTCTTCCGCGTTCTGCCGCTGGTAGGGGTGTGAAGAAGTGTTTTCAACGCACTGAACAAATACAAACGTGTTAGCGCCGTCTGGAGATATGTAGCCAATGGGATCTCAATATCCGTTTGAGGACCAAGTGTCAAATCTTTTGCCATTTTTTGCTGAGGCAGCGGTGTTGCGGTCTATTTGTCTATCTGAACTTTCATTTATTATGAGTATTAAGTAATGGCTGCACGTGAGCATACTGTAACGTGTTTATTGTATGACAGGTAAATCAATAAATCATTGAAGCTCTGAAGACTATAATAAAATTCCCCTTCCCCTCACCCCCCAAAAAACGGGGGTATGGCACGTTTGTTGCAAAATATCAAAAATTATATATCAAAAAAAAAAATACTATAGTATACTAATTACAACACACAATATTGAATCAGCCTGAACAGAGGGAACTATAATATCAGTGGTCAATGAACAGGAATGTATGACATGCAATTTAATTATTCTGCCTTTGTATCTACTAAAACCAGCAGAAATATGTAATTATTTTGAATATACTTAATACTACAAACATTTAATTTTAATGAAGTTTGTGATCCCAACACATATAATGTGATTTAATTATACATTGAGATCTTGATTTTGTTCAATAAACTCTTGCATTGATCAGTCGTCTTAAATCGATGGGATAACTAGAGAGAAAGTCTTGAAGAAATGTGGGGTTCATGCAAATTCGACGAAGCAGCTAACTTTATATTGTCTTTATAGCACCATCTGTAACATATTTTATTGAGAGTTTGGGAAGTACTGAGTTCTCATATTTGGCTGCCACGAAGCATTACCCTCATATCAGACCTGCATTTGCAACTACTGTACGTTTGAATAAAGATAGAATAAAGATAGGAAACACCCAGATAGAAAACATTGGAATATCAGAAGACAACATGTTAACAATAACAAATTAATTATCACAAAATAAATATAGAAATTTAGAACAGAATAGCTGATCTTTTGTTAAATTCCTGATCCACAGCAATGCATGTCATTCTGCAAGCCACTCATACATCATGCATACTGCACAAGGGCACACACATACACAAACACATACATATTTTTCTTCATTACACACACACACACACACACACACACACACACACACACACACACACACACACACACACACACACACACACACACACACACACACACACACACACACACACACACACACACACACACACACACTCTTTCTTATACATATATAAACATTCTTTATCCCGGTAATAGATTGCACGTGGCGGCCAGTGGACATGGTCCCAAGGTTGCGGTGGTGCTGGAAGCCTGGGCGACCCAGCTCAGCCAACCGGACACTCTCTGAGGTTGACAGCTCCAAACACTCCAGGGAGCCTCTCGAAAAGCACGGGCTCCCCGTTCACCTTCGTGTCCTGAATGCACCCCATGAAAGATGTGGTGACAGGAAGGGACGGCTGGTGTGTGGACGTCTCTGCGTTCCAAAGAGACCACCGTCAGTGATGACCCCCAGTAATGTACACAACCACTTTTATTATGTGCGTGTTGCTTATATGACTTGACTTGCTTAAAGCTGTGCGAGTCTGGTATGGTTTGGAATGCTTTACAATGAACAGCAAATGTTGGGTCTGTTTCCCTTCAACACTTACCAGGAATGCCACCCACATACAGGGGGTCTTTGGTCAGAGTGGTAGAGGAGGATGGGGATCCGATCTTATGCTTGCCCACAGTGTCCACATGCAGTTGGACAACATTATTCTTTTTGATCACTAGAAAGACACATGATCACAGTCAAAATCAATATCGGTACAAAGTAGTTTGGATAGACATTTGAAGTTTGAGTTTGAATGTACCAGAAACTTTATGAAATGTTCCATCACACAGGGTTGTTTTGGGACGGATGGATACTTGGAAGTCTCCTGCTCCGTTATTGACGTGTGCCACCATCTAGAGAATGTAAGCACAGATTAAAACACTGACCACCTTATCAGATAGTTGAATGGAAGCGAATACACAAAATAAAATGTAAAAAAATGAAAACTTCAGAGTTCTTAATAAATATCATACTGTATATGCTTGAGTAATGAAGATTTGAGACAATATATCTGGATGCAAAGGCACGTTTAAAAAATACACAGGATACAGTGTTATCATATCCATTGTGCAATAATCCAAGGTGACCACTTTAGAAACCACTATTTTGAATGGATTTGGGTTGAAAGCAAAGTTTTCAAGTGGGTACCTTCCATCCCGGATGTTTGGTTAAATTGAGCCAACGACACCTCAAGAAGGCTTAACTATGAGCAATAATATCTCAGAGCCACCTATATCCTATATCCACCTATATCCGCTCTCGGCACAGCCAGATAATAAAACAAAAAAACAATTTATTAAGCTGCGAGATATCCCTACTCTGTTTCTGCATGTTATTTTCAGCAATTCTACAAGGATAATCACAGATCAAAACACTGGATAGATAGATGGAAGCGAACACAAAGTAAGATAAAAAATAAAACATTCTTCAGAGTTCTTAAATAATATGCATGCTCATAGATTAATGAAGATTGGAGACATTATAGCCAGACCTGTACTCTGGATACAAAGACACACATATATAAAGTCAACAGATCTGAACAACAATTGCAGTAATAGCTTTAGTATCAGCCAGCCTGGGGGCAGACTCACCTCTCCATTGAGCATGTACAGGCTGAGATGGTGGCCTGTGGTGGGGGTCCTGTGGCTCCTGCTGAGAGCCCCCACGTGGAGTAGGACGCCGGTCAAGCTCCTGGGCCGAATGTCCATCAGGAGCTCAAAGCTGGAGCCCACCACAAAGGAGTCGTCTGAAACAGGCAGAGCCAACATCAGCGTTCTTAGTGCTGTTCTTAGTGCTGTAGTAGACTACTGCCATCACCACAACTTGTGACAACTGGGGTTGAAAACTCACTGAGGACGACGTGTGCCCCCTTCCCTGAAAAATAGGCCCCGCTTTGCGTCTGTCCATCAAAACACGGGCCGGCACCGCGATTTGTCGTCGGTTCTGGCATGGGCGCGCCGTTCATCTTAAAGTTCCGCACGCAGCCCACTGCACTGTGCTTGGGGAGGATCTTCCACTGAAACAAGCATGATGCACAATATGTTTCCAGTGGAATACGTGGTTGACTGGGGCAGTGTTTGTTACAGATTCGTCCACTGTTTCTCTGGTGCTATTCACCTTCAGCTCCTTGTGAAGAGACTCAGGGGCACTGCCCAGGTAGAGGGGCGACACCAGCTCCATGGAGGCCACCTCATCATTGGTCATCTGTCCATCCTGGGCCCTGATGCCGTCGACCACCAACCGGAACTTCTTCCTCTCCAGACTGAAGATGACCTGTAGTGAGAAAGGCCACTGTACTCCATCACTGCTATGTTTGTGAATGTAGATGTGGATGTTCTGAACCTATGTATACCGCTGACACCACTGACCGAATGCCATTTTCCATCGTTGTACTTCTCCCGGTTAAAGATTTCCCTCTGCTTGCCCACAGACAGCCTGATCCTGCCCTTAGACATATACAGCGCGAGGTGAGAGCGCCCTCCTCTGGTGGCTGCAAAGAACAGCAGGCCTTCGGCTGATCGCGTCCTCACGTCCAAACTAAAGTGGGGTCTATGGGTGGAGAGAAAATGCATAAATGTTTGTTTATGGGTGTCTGTGTGTCCCAAAGAGTGTGCATTTGGTGTTGTTGTGTGACAGTTTACGCACTTGGGGAGCAGGGCCTGGAGTGACAGCCTGTAGCTCAGGCTGCTGACAGCGCCCGCTATTTTGTAGGCCTGTTCCACTATGGCTGGCAGCGCACACATGGGGAGGCTGTGGTTGGCCACTGCCCTGCCACCATCCTATACAACAGAACAACATACAAACATACACAAGACAACAACTATTAGTTAAGGACAAAGTAACCAGATAATATGTGGTTAAGGACCATGGAGAGGATGAGAAGAAAATAATAATATATAAAAAGACAGAAGTGACCTTAACTCATTTGAGTAGTAGTCTTTAGTCTATTTGCCGCTCAGGCACAGGCCACCTGCAGTGACCCTGAGAAACCTATACGAGCTCCTGTGAAAACATGTGTGAGACCATTCGAAGTCCTCAGCCTTTAGGGCTATCTACTGGAATGATGTGAGATCTGAACGGTAAACCTCGTAATGATACCCCACTCCATATAGGGAGTAGTGAGATGGTTCTGGTAAACCTGTATAATATATTTTAAACAAATGTTTCCATTGTCTGTAATTGATTACTCTGAGGGAATAGACCAGGATCAAAGACTACTGTTCGTTGTAGTTTAGTATCGATATTGATTACTGCATTTCTGTTCAGATGACAGGCATGTATGTTCTTTTCAAATTACAGTCGATCACTTCCTTGTCAATAGTTTGATATGTTTCAGCTTGGGCAGGTATGCGGAATGAGAGGGCCGTCAAAGTAAGAAGGAGTGAATGTTAAAGTGACTTCTGATATTGATCAAGATGCTTCTGGAGTTAGATTAATATTCTATGGTGCTGTTGTGCTAGTGAAGTTGGTTGAATACCGAAGTGATCTTTTAGTTATCATTAGGAAGAGTGCATGAGAGTGCCATCTGCACCAGTCTACTGCGGTTAGTATAGATTTGATGAAAATGAATAGTTAGGATAATTCAAAGTTTACGAAAACATAAATATTCTGATTGGGAAAGCCCATTTTACAGGCTTGGTTATTACTTCATTACATGGGAGTTTGGAGGACACTTACGATGTGCTTGTGGGAACATGAAGTAAAATGACTGACAACTACTTAATTTGAATTGGTTGTCAAGGATATTAATATTCCACACTTCCATGATACATACTCGACTCAGCAACAACACGTACGTAACAGACCACACGATAATAATTATTCTGCTACTGAAAATCTTGAACTCAAAACTACAATCAAATTTGTGAATAAAATGTAGTTGACCATATTTAGTCTATAACATAGTTTTCAATAGACAATTTAGACAGTCATTTAACTTATGGCGTTAATAAGAGAGTTGGTGTATGTTAATAAAGGGTTGGTGATTTTGAGTGAGAGGGTTAATAAAAGCTTGTGGATAACTGATTAGAAAATTGGTTTATTGGTGAATAACAAGTAAAATAAAAATTACAAACAAAACCTGATAATAAAAAATGGCAGTTCAGTATGTGGAAATCTATATGCTTGAATGGAACAGACAATTCGGACAAAAAAAACAACACATTTAATAAGGAGTAGTCGCCATAGCTATACGACTGTCTGTGATACAATGTTTCTCTTAGTCAAAGACATTAGCAATAATAGAAAATGTGCAAAAATGTGTCGTTGAAGAGTGCAACATTCTTTGGTCTGTTATGTCATTATCAGATTTTCCTCAATAACAGCAGCATCCTCCCTCCGCTTCATCTCTGGAAGAAAGAGCAGCAAAATACAATGTAAACAATGCAAACAAAGCACTCCCTATGTAGTGGGGGCTGTTAACCGCGATTTAGGACAATCATTTTCCAAGCCAACAAGACAGAACCACTCGTGTTGTTAGAGATCTGAGTCCACGGTCATGGTGACGGATTCAAATAAAAAGATACAAAAAACAAACAAAAAAAGATGATAAACTGCTCAACGGAATCATCAAATCTCACTGTGCTAAAATGGCACCAAAGTATTCATGTGTCCGGATTGATCACCTTGGTGGTGGCGCGATCCCGCATCAGCTGTGGAGGTCTTTCGGCACTGCACTCGTCCACCAGAACGTCTCCTAAGGAGCTGAACCGACTGAGGTCCTCAGCCCTGTACAGAGACTCTGGCCTGAACACACACACACACACACACACACACACACACACACACACACACACACACACACACACACACACACACACACACACACACACACACACACACACACACACACAAACCATGATTCACATTGAAAACGTGCACACCAAAAAAAAATTTTGGGATATGAAAACTAGCATTGCAACAAGTTGTTGATGATCATGTTTGAATTACCTCCTTGTGTAGACGTTGGCGATACAGCCCTTGAAGGTGTCCTTCCCCAGGAACACGGAGGCGTCTGGGCTCCTGGTATACCTGCTGGAGCTCTGCTGCTGGCCCACATCCTTCTCATCTACCCGTAACTCAATCCTGTGACCAACCAGGACATTGAATACCCATTATCTATTTATCAATAACACCACAGGGACTAATTGAGGGACTATATGAATCTTTATATAAAGAAAAAAGACGGTTTGTGTCTTAAATCATCTTAAATCTAAGGGATGTTTTACATTTATTTTGGTGCCGGAAAGAAATAAGCAGCATTTTTCATGTCCGTAAAGTATGGATGCTTGGTGCACTGCACTCTACCTTTGAGCTCTCTTTGTGGCAGTCACGTAATGCCACTTGCCATCCTGGTACTGATTGTTTGACCTCCACACTTGGTCAGCGAACTTCAGAACCACATAACCATTGTCCAGAGTAAGATCAATCCCGGCGGCCTGTATAAAAAAATAAAAAAAACTAGATGTGATTTTTAGACAGAGGAAGAATAACGGGGAAAGCAGAGAGAGAGAGCGAGAGAGAGAGAGAGAGAGAGAGAGAGAGAGAGAGAGCTACTGAGACGAAAGAGACCAGACTACTGACCCCCTGGCTGTTCTGAAGCAGGACACCCTGGTTCTCAGTGCTCTTGAAGCCCAGGGACACAGTGACATCGTTGGCCAGGCTAAAGCCATTGAGCACGGCTGAGAGGGAGCTGCCCAGGTTGAACTCTGCTTTACGAGGAGCCTGGAGAGGATGGGACCATGAATTCAGTTAGCTAGAGACACACCACAGCGGATTACTTCCTGTCCAGCTCTGTGGTACAATGATTGGCCATCATGGCACTTCACACAATGTTTTAGGGGGAAATTTCAGTTGCAGAAATGTCTCACCAACAGGTCCAGGGGACATCCCTGGCTGACGCCCACTTTCTCCTGGTAAATGGTGATCTCACTGTTCAACTTCACGTTTCTCAAGCATGCTTTGAGGGGCTGCGTGGTGATGTTGTGTCTTTCAGGGGGGAAAAGGGGGTGGGGGGACATTTTATTTTTATTTTGCGTCAACGTTTTAATTTATACAAATGAAGTGAATGAAATGCCATAGCGTGTGCCGTTTGCGGTGCCATAGAAGAAGAACCACATACCTCTCGCGCAGCGCCTCTGGTAGGCCGCCGATGTAGTACTCTTTAAAGTCTCCTATTTGGTACTGGGCCCCAGCCTTGACCACCTCGGTGCTTCTGACCCGCACCATGATTTCCTGTCTTCCTGAATCTATGAGGACGAAGAGCTCGGCCGAGTCCCCCTGGGAGTCTACCTGCAGGGGGAGGAAAGCCCGGCAAAGCGGTAAGACATGGAGCCCAAGAACATTTCAACGTGGAGAAGGCGTCGTAGACCATTTTGTCGACGGTCCTTACCGAGGGGAAGACTTTGGTGAGGCTCTGGACCGGCTTGCTGAGCAGGTTACTGTGGATGATGACGAAGCCCCTCTCCATGGTCACGCTGTAGTATTTCTCCTACGGAAGACGGCAAATCAAGGGAATGAAGGAAACAGAGCCCGAACCAAAGGGAACCAACTCAGCAGCAGAAGCCCCTTCAATGCTACGTCCATGCACTGCGTGTCAGCCAACCTCATTGCCGATGTAAATGAGCAGCCCGTTCTCAGAGCGCGTGGTGACCGTCTGCACGATGCGCAGGGCTCTCTGCTGTTTGACGATGGCCACCCTGGCAAAGCCTGTCCCCTCAAAGTAGTCACTCTGTGACTGCAGTATATACCTGGGTACAGGGGGATTCAAGCAGAGAGGAAGCCTTTATTATGTGAGAATGTGGATGTGTGCATTCCAGATTGGCTATGGACAACATGAATCATGTGAGGTCATCTTTGGAGCTCCTGGGTATTTGTCTCCCCTTAACTCCTGACCCATTCCCACGTTCCCCAATGCTCTCTGCTCATTCCGACTAATGCCCACCTCTTGCATGGGAGCTCCAGGTTGATGTTGACCGCCTTCTGGAAGTTGTAGAGGCTGATGAATCGGTCGTTGAAGGTGGAGAGTTCGATGCATCCCGTATACTTGGGATAGTTGAGAGAGGCTGGTGGCTAAATTAAAAACCAAGCAAAGAGGTGAAATAACAATCCTGTGCTCATTCTCACCTGTAAAACGCAAACCATGATAATTTATTCATTTTTATTTATTTATTGATATATGAAGTTAAATATTACAAAAAACAAACAAAAAAAAAAGTGGTCATGGTTGCAGGGGCTTACGGTGAAGTTGGCCGGGTAGCCACCAACATAGAAGACCACATCGCTGGGGTCCAGGTCCAGAAGGTTCTGAGTCAGCTTGCCTTGCAGGTTATTCCGTACCGGAGCGTCAGGCTGGTTGGATGTGAACAGCTTGGTGAGGATCACCTCGGCGTCTTGGTAAATCCTAAGGAGGAGCGATAACCCCACATGCAAATTAGAGCAACAGACTATTCTTGGACATCCGTCACATCATATAACACTGACAGTAACACAAGAAGTGCTTTAGGGTGAATAATAAGCTAGGAGGCTACCTGTGGAGTTCCACCTTATCAAAGTAGGCCTGTTCAGACGGAGATCTTGTGATGGTGTCCGTCCGTATCGTGTACTCCTCCCCGTTGAGTTTGTAGATGCAGTACAGCACATTGTCCTTCAAGACCATGCCTATGTAGTCTGTGATTGCCTGAGGACAACAGAGACGTCCGTCAGAAACGCAGCTGCGAGAGATGATAGAGACTACGATTCCCACGACTATGACCGTTTTGGAAACCACCACGTGTACTCACTTCCCTGTTGCCGATATAGAGCACAAACATGTTCCCGGTGTCTACGGGGGTCTGCCTGCGCCTGCGTAAACCGTCGCCCCTGGCGCCGTCCACTGGTCTCTGCAGGGTCAGGGAGAGGGTGGTGTAGGCCCTCAGGTCCTCCAAGTCTCTGGGTGGGCGAAGCTCCACGTGGCCCACGCCGGTAAACTTAATAGGGACCACAATCTGAGGAGACGGAGGAAGCGAGGGAAACTGGTTAGCACTAGCATGCGTCAAAGAGCGTGGCAGTGCGTGTGCGTGTGTGTGTGTTTGAGTTTTTGTGAGTGAGGGAGAGAAAGATAGAGTGAGAAGAGAGAGGATCTTAAAGATATGTGTCCGTATGTGTATTAGAGAGAGAGAGAGAGAGAGAGAGAGAGAGAGAGAGAGAGAGAGAGAGAGAGAGAGAGAGAGAGAGAGAGAGAGAGAGAGAAGGGAGACTGGAGAGTGAGTCTTGTGTTGATGGTGCTGGCTCCTGACCCTGTTGGCAGCGTCCCGGGCCTGTTCGATGAGCTCCTTGATCCTCTTGATGTTCTCTGTCACGTTGGTGCCCGGGGTGAGCAGGGAGCCGAGCCCCTCTACCTCCGAGATCTTGTCCTGCAGAGACGGGATGGTGTTCAACAGGTCCTTCACTGCAACGGAGTGAAACACATAAAGTCAATTTTATTATTTTTATTTTCAGAAAAAATCACATAGCAAAACAAAAGCTAGCTAGATAGCGTTCAGTGCATGGTAGTATATTCATGTATTGACAAATATAAAATGGGGGAAAAAATCGTTTTGTGACCGATGCCCTCACCTGATTTGTCCACGTCCTCCATCACCTTGCTGATGTTGGAGTCCAGTGGATTGATGTCGATCTTCTCGATGTCCTTTTTGATGTCGTTCAGCTTATCCATAGTGCTGCTAGCAGAGTCATTGGCTGAGGCCGCCTTCCTCTTGGCCTCGTCAATCATGTCCCCTATATCATCTGATTGGTCGAGAGAGGGGGTTGAGAGGCAACATGTGATAAGTTCCTATGGACCTTTGACAAATTTGGAGCATGGAAAAATACTGTAATCTCTTTACAATACCTCTCTTGATGCTGTTTAGTGCTGCCGTTGCATCCAGCAAGTCTTTCTCCAAAGCTTTCTTCTTCTTCTCCGCATTCTTCAGACGTTTCCTCTGTTCGGCAAGGTCATCGTTCGCCGCTGTGGAATAAAAGTACTCTGAAAATCAAACAGCTGATAGCGCCTTACAGATCGGAGAGGCAATCAAAACAGCCTGATACAAGCCGATAAGGGACGCACAAGGAGGTCCGACTGAGTCAACGCGTACTTTTAAGGTCCTGTTCGGCCTCCTTAGCGTCCTTCAGCAGGTTGCTCCCGTTGTCTTTCAGATCCTTCGCCCTCTTTGCCAGGTCCTCCTTGTTCACGTTCTGAAGAAAAACAATTATTTTGTATAGTCATCCAGAAATGACACTTGAATAAAAAAAAAAAGAAGCGGAAAAGTTGCGTAGAAAATGGCGAATTTATACAAAACACCAAAGCCATGAGGTGTGCGGTGGGGGTCTGACCTCCAGGGCCTTGTCGGCGGCCTCCTTGGCCTCGTTGGCGGCGGCCTCCGCCTCCTTGATGGCCTCCGTGATGTTCTTGTAGGCTTGGATGGCATTCATGGCTTCCTGCACATCCGACCGCCCGCTCGAGTCCTTCACGGCACTGAGCACGCAGAGCGGAACGACAGCGTAGGAGAAAAGGAAAAGTCGAGTGAGCAAGATGAGAAAATAAAAAGGAAGGGGGTAAACAGGTAAACACACGCATTAGGATTTTCTGAAATGTCAATAAGCAACGTAGAAAAAAATGGGTGCGCGCGCGGGCGTGAGGAGTGGAGGCAGCCCAACACAAACAACCCCCCCCCCCTGGCACAGACAGGGAAACAGGCCTGACTAAAACCGAGTGGAGACGTGCTGGGAAAGATACGCATCCTCGCCTCTTTATCACGATCGTTTTATTAACCAGGTGCCAAGTGCATCGGAGACCGCCGGCGAAGGGGCACACGTTTACACCGCTAACCCCCCCCCCAGCTACACCGGGCGACCCCCCCCCCCCCCCCCCCCCGCCTCCACATCCTCACCAAATGGGAAAACCTACTTTTGGAGGTCCATGGCCAGCTTCATGAGGTTCTTGGCGTGTTCCTCGGCCCGCCTCACAATGTCCTCCTGGGCGGCGGCCTGGGAGATCTGGTTGACCCTCTTGGTGAGGTCCCCCTTGGCACCGTCCAGCTGGGCGGCCAGCTGCTCGTAGTCCTGTGGTGGGAGACAAACCGAGGGATTGTTTCTGCTGCACCCGGGAACATGCTGGAAAACAGCCACGTCGTGCAACATCAAGTGCCACCATTGATCCCAAACCGAGGGCACGGCAGGTCTGAACGCGTTTCACAGGAGGAAACCCGGGCGTATCTCCTTCACATGAAGGGGGTATAATGAAACGTGCGTTTTGGTAGACATTTCCTATAAGAGATGATGAACGTGTCGTGCCGCGCGGCTAGTGGAACGGGATCCGTGGCGGAGCGCCGTGCAGGTTCTGGCGCGGCGCCGTGTGGTGTGTGTGTGGCAGTGGGCCGTACCGTCTTGCTGTCGTCCAGCATCCTCAGGAGGTCCTCAGTGGTCTGCAGCAGGTCCTCCGCCACGGCGATCTGGTCCTGGACCACCTTGCGCTCCTTCTTCAGTTGCTCAATACGCTTCTGAAGGACACACAAAAAGGTTTCGTTACAGGACCGCAAATAAAAAAATAGAATCGCTATAGTGCCGATTACGACAACATTTGAAATACAAGTAGAACGTTTTAGACGTTTAATACACAGCTCAATGGATTGCATCAAATCTCGTGACGCACATAACATGCACGCAACCGGCCGAAGGCTTTCCATGGCCCTCCACCGGGCTGGAAAGCCCTCAGCCAGCACAGAGCAACTCAACGAATGAGTTGACTTTACCAGCAGGTCTTTCAGCGCTTCGCCGTTGAGGCCGTTCTGGCTGTTGGCCTTCTTCACCAGCTCCTCAGCCTTCTTGAGGGCGTCCTTCAGGTCCTTCAGCTTGGCTTCGTAGTCGGTGAGCTGGCCCCGGATCTTCTCTGCGGCGGCCTGGTTCTGGTCACACTGCTTGCTCACGTTGGACCTGATGTCTTCCAGCACTGGAGAAGAGGGATATGGAGAGATAGGTAGACTGAATTTAAAGGCAGGTGAGGACCCTTCTTTGATTGTTATCCCCCCCTTTAACCAAATTGAATTTGGTGTTAATTCACCAATATAAATGTTTGAATTCATCTCTACGAGGTAAAAGCCTTTCAATTTAGTTTACTAAGTGGGACTGCAGGGGGCATTCTTACGTTTCTGGGCCGCCTCTTTCTCCTTCTCAGCTGCGGTCTTCTGGGGGTTGAAGTCCCTCTGCTCCATCTCCTTCACCATGCGCTGGGCCTCCTTCAGCAGCTTGGCGGCGTCTTCACTGGGCACCGTGCTGCCACTGGAGTCCTTCAGCTGGTCTATTAGGGCTACACACACACACACACACACACACACACACACACACACACAATAGAAGAAACAGGGAAACAGAGATCAGGAACGGCTTGAGATACGAGACCCGGATCGAAAAGGAGAAGCCGAGGCTTGTTTCCGACGGCGGCTGTCTTTACCCTGGATTTTCCGGAGCAGGCTCTGGGCTTCCACGTTGAGGTCCTTGGCATTCTGGTGGGTTTTCCCCACGTCCTCCAGCACCTCCTGGGCCTCCGTCGCTCTCTCGTCGGCCTGAGGGGGGAAAACGACGCACCGTCGACAAACACACAAAGCACCATCACGGTGTGCGCTCCAGTTTAAATCCACGCAGGGGGGGAGGGGGCGGGGGGTGTGTGTGTGTGTGGGGGGGTTGTGTTCCGTAAAGAGAACCCCCCTCGACCTACCCTGTCCTTGAGGGCACCGATGTCGTCGCTGAGGCTGCGCGAGTCGTCCTCCAGCTGGTCCACCTTGGCCCCCTGGCTGTCGACGGCGGCGCTGAACTTGTTCACCAGAGCCTGCCGCGGACAGGGAAACCTCAGGTAAGTGTGTGGGCTATGTCGGGAGGAGCTCTGGCGTGTCGAGCCCCGAGGCTCTCACTGAGGGTGTGTTTCGCATGCGTCTAGCCTGGCTCGGCGGTGGCCTTCCAAATAGATGAGATCCTACAGGAACGTGTTTGGGTGGGGAAGCGGGGTAAAGGGTGCCGGCTCTGCAAGTAGCCACTGGCGTCCCAACGAGGGCCCTTGTTGACACAAAGTTCCGAGATCTCTTATCCTCCAAATTCCAGAATGGTTGCGTAACGGCTCACACACACACACCCTTCACCCTTCACAGACCCCTGCAAGCATTTGCAAGGCAACTTGTATGCGTGTCAGACTGTTTTTTTTTGCTCACCCACAAACACACATACATGTGTACCTTTGACGTGACTGCACATGCACACACTGTCATTAACTATATGACTGTTATGCTTTGAAATCTTTCCCCCGCCCCCCGGCCGTTAATCGTTGAGACGAGGGGGGGGGGGGGCACGTTGGCACAGCGCTGGCACAGCGTTGGCACACTACCTTGGTGTCTGCGATGGCCTTCTCCAGCTTCTTCAGTCGGTCCTGGGAGCTGGCACTGGCAGTGGCGTTGTCCAGCTCAGCCTTGATCCTGCCCAGCTCCTCGTCCAGCTTCTCAAGGTCTGAGAGCAGCGCCTGGGCACAGTTGTCACACTCTGGGAGAGAGAGAGAGAGAGAGAGAGAGAGAGAGAGAGAGAGAGAGAGGGGGTGGGGGGGGTGGGGGGGATGGTGGTCAATGGCCAATAAAGTCAATGCATTGCATTGTGTGTGTGTGTGTGTGTGTGTGTGTGTGTGTGTGTGTGTGTGTGTGTGTGTGTGTGTGTGTTAGGCCCCCACTAACCTTGGCACTGTTCAGCTGTGTCGGTGTCTTTGGGCAATGGGTTCTTGCACACTGAAAGCACATAGAGACATTCGTAGAATACTAGCACTTGAAACAGCACTAAGCCTTGAACATGGATGGCAGCTAGGGCAAGTGCGGCTCCTATTCAATTGAATGGCACATCCCTCTTTTAACTCACCCCCAGTTTTAGAGTCACATTTGTTCCCATTGCCATTGCAATTACACGGCCGGCAACGTCCGCCTGCCGTCAAAGGGTTGCCATAGTAACCGGGTGCACATCTAAAGCAGGAGAAACGGAAAGTTGAGTCGATGAAGAATAATGTCGTCGCATGACACTTCGCACACGCCAGTCGACGTCGGCCGTCTGAACCCGGGTCCACGGGCACGCTCTCTTACCTTTCACATTTGTCCCCCGTGTGGCCCTCTCTGCAAATGCACTGGAGCCCTCCGGACACCTCTCTGCAGCCCACAGCAAAACTGTAGAGGGGAGAGCAACGGTTAGCCATACGTCCGTGTGCGTTGCTGCGTATGGTGGTGTTGAATCGCTGGGAGGGGGGGGCTGGGTTACGGACCTGTTAGCGAGCACGCTGAACGGACAGGGACACACGCGGCAGGATCGCTCGGCGGGGTTGCCGTAGTAACCCTCTTTG
Organism: Galaxias olidus; assembly: GCA_026901105.3. Lineage (NCBI taxonomy): Eukaryota > Metazoa > Chordata > Actinopteri > Galaxiiformes > Galaxiidae > Galaxias > Galaxias olidus. Next base: position 231,674 of record JAPMUY010003334.1, read on the forward strand.
CAGCGCTCACACCTGTCCCCGGCCGCGTTGTACTTGCAGTTCTGAGGAGGAAACAAGGGGGACAGTTGGGCTTGTCCAAGTGTGTGTGTGTGCGTGTGTGCGTGTGTACGTGTGTGCGTCTGTGTGTGTGTGTAACGTGTAGCTGTAGTCTTTTAAACATTGTTTTCTTTTTAGGAACCATCTCAATCGTGTTATGTATACAAACAAATACAACAAGTATTTTGTACACACTTTGCATTTTATGGCCGCTGTTTACACCAAACTAGACTCCAGAATTTGACATGAGTCGGCTAACTTTAACTAGGGGGTCTGGTGCCAATGAGACATGCCCAACGTCTCTATGTTAATCCATCACACAGAGCGCTTTTGACAGACACTCCGCGCGGCAATGGGTTCACGTAGACTGATAAGAACACACACACACACACACACACACAAAAACACACACACACACACACAGGCCCGGTCTTGAGTGACTTGCGCAAGAGGAGAATGTGGAGTGTTGAGAGGTCTAGGGTTTCATCCTGCCATCTGTGACACAGAGAGAGAGAGAGAGAGAGAGAGAGAGAGAGAGGAGCCAGAGAGGGGGGACCCCTACAGGCTAATTTAGGCACCATGTTAGGGTTAGGGAGCGGAGCCAACAGGATGCCCGCAGACATGCTCCCTCCCTGGGAGGGGGTAGAGTGGCGCTAATCACCAGTGCCCATAGGTGGGTCTCCCCGAGCTGCGGTTGTAAAATCCTAGGTGCGCACTTGTGAGTTAGCCATCTTTTCTTTCAGCTGTGTAGGTCGGCAAAACACCTGTGTGTTTGTGTGTGTGTGTGTGTG
>JAPMUY010003334.1:235000-255000 GCA_026901105.3 Galaxias olidus
TACACACACACACAAACAAACACACAAACACACACAAACCACATCAAAACACAAACACAGACAAACACAAACACACACAGAGATATCAATCAAGAAAACACAACACACAGACAACACACAAAACACACACAGAGACTACTCCAATCACACAAAACACAAACACAGACAAACACAAATACACAGAGATACTCTCCAATCAAAACACAAACACACACAAACACAAACACACACAGAGATACTCCACAATCGAAACACAAACACACAATCCACCGCTGGGAAAAAAACGGAATAAAAAAAAAACAACAACAACAAAGGCTTATTTAGAACTACAATTGTCCCCCATAGAACACAGTATACAGCCTATAGTACGTGTCCTGTAACTATTCTGAATGTGTTGCTACAAGTCAACCCTCATCACCATGGCAAGGGCATAACCAAAAAGGACATTAAAGCTCTCCCAAACATCTCATCAGGATGAATCGGCAGTGATTGCCACTGTTGTGGCGATAAAACATCCGTGAAACGTTGAACCCTGAGGGGAGATCAAATGCGCCTTTACAAGAGATCGGAATCCATTGGCGTGCGCAGTATAATGTTGAACATTTTTTGGATTAATACCTACTCCCATGCTCACACTGAACCCCCTACGGGGAAACAGAACCCATCGCACCGCGGATGTTTCCATTCCGCTTTTGATGTGTTTTTTTTATGTACGGTTGCCATGGCACTGCAATACGAGATGTATTATGACTAAATTCTATGTCTGCGGGATTCAGCCATTTCCAGTCTGGTTCAACCCCGGCTCGTCAGCTGATGAATCTCTTCTCCCGGCGACTGACCTCGAGCACCCTGTAGGTAGGGTAAGGTAAGGCGGGGCTCTTTGGTTTGGGCGTGTTGCGACAACGACCCTGACTACGAGGAGGAGCTCCTATTTCCCTCAACAACTCACCCTGCCCCACCTTTGTTTTTCTCTCTCCTCGTCTCGACCTCTCCAGCGGTACTCCTTGTTCCCGACTGGAGCTTCTTCGTCTTCGTCTTCTTCGTTTCTCCTACTTCGTTCCGGACCGACTCCCCTAGCCAAACCGGCTGTCATAGCATCTCTAGCTTTACGAGAAACGGACGAGGTACAGGCAAAACGTCGGCACGCACAGACGTTCGCGTCCTCAAGGACAGGCAGAGAACCATTGCTGAGTTTGACGCACTTACCTGACAGGAGGGTCCGGTGTAGTCGGGTGGGCAGGCGCACTCCTCCACGGTGCTGGCCTGACTCCCGGGGCCGGTGTCGCGGGCCTCCTCCAGGCCTACCTCCCCCAGACTGAGGCGATGGCTCTGGGTGAAGTACAGGGCCCGCACCCTCAGGCCCCCCAGGCCGGCCAGCACCGTCATCAGCTCTTCTCTGGACACAGGCCGGTTGGTGCCGGCGTGACGCCAGTTCCCCTGCACAGACCATCACAGACGGAGCCCAGGTATTGTCACAGAGGGCTTTACGTTTAGTACGTTTATTTGATGTTTTTTAAAGGAGTGGTAATAGAAGGCGGTTTGGGTTGGTACCTCGAGGAGCTGGACCCGGCCCTGGTGCAGTCGGTCTGGGGAAGGCGGTCGTGTGGCCTGGTGGACCAAGTTCATGTCCTGGCCCTGGGGACGTCCACACAGAGACACCGGACCGTCAGCACACACAACAGAGAGACAGGACTTACGGGAACGGACGCGATTCGGAGAGAGCGGGAGGTCATACGCGTGTGTCTATACGTACACTCAGCACGACGTCAGGCTGCCTGTCCATCAGCACCATGCCCTCGCTGGGGATCCCAAAGGACTTGGCGTGGTAGGTGAGGTAGCCTCCGTAGGACGACACCTGGGAGTCGGGGGGGGGAGAAACAGATCCATCGACACGGCCGAGGCAGACAACTACCGTTTCAAAGCGAAACAATGAAGAATCTCGACGAAACCACGTGGAGAATCGACACGCTCTCTCTCACACGTCGACAGACTGTGTCCAACAGAGAGTGACCTCCCACCCACCCACCCACCCACCCACTCACTCACCCTGTCCCCCAGGTAGGAGGGCGGCGCCACCCAGTGGAGGAGGTGCACGGCGGCGGGCAGCTCCTGGATGTCGGCCACCAGCGTGTTGCTGGCGGGGTTGAGCACGGAGGGCACCGGGTCCTGGTCGGCCTTCTCCAGGCGCCAGCCGCGCATGTCCACGAACTGAGCGGGAGGGAGAGCACACAGGAGCGCTCGTCAGCCCCACTCCGTAACCACGGGGAGTGTGTGTGTGTGTGTGTGTGTGTGTGTGTGTGCGCGCGCGCCGACGCGGAGACCAGAGGGGCACCCGGTGGTTTTGTGTCCGCAGGCGTGACCGTGCCGTGGGCCCCGGGGCTCGCCGTGGTGTTCGGGGGTAACTGAACGCAACGCAGGAGGCTTGGCGTGTAAGGGAAATGGCTGCCAAAATTTCCCTTACAGGCGTGATAGCCGTTTGAGCCTCTGCCTGAGAGATCCTGGTGACTTTTATACGGGCCTGTCAGTGGCAGTCACCCAGTCGGGTTTAAAAAGTAAACCATATTCCCTATAAGTAGTTTAACGCACACATAGTACGAGATTATAAATATTATAATAATACACAGGGTTTCTAAGTGCCTTTCTAATAACTCGAGGACACTGTACAAGGGGAACAAACTGGGGGCAAGCTAAAGAAATCAAGTGGGTTTTGAGACGGGATTTCAACATTTTGTTTCAATACTGTGTTTGGCCCGGAACCCAGAATGCATAGGTTCATACAACTCATAATGAGACATATGGGACTGTAGCGGAGCAGCTACAGTGCGCTCTAGGATCTTGCTTAATAAAAGATTGGCAATAGACAGAAAGTTATGGAGGGGCTCCGGGTACAAGCCCTGCATGTTGAGGATAGGGGTGACCACAGCCATCTTAAGCTCTGGAGGGACAGGGCCAGTCCTGGTGGAGGTGTTAACAATGGCAACAATGAGTTGGCACAGAGTGGGCAGACAGGTCTTGACTAGGGAGCTGGGCACAGGGCCGAGAGCACAAGTGGATGATTTTGATCGAGGTCTCGAGAGGAGATGCATGGAGACATACGAGATGCATGGAGGAAACAGGCTCACCTTTCCCCTGCGTTTTCCCGAACTCCGACACTGGTCGGTCGCTCCAAAACAGAAGCAGCTGGTGCAGCCCAAGGGGTTGGAGGGGTCAAAGTTGAAGGAGCCGTCCCGACAGACCTCGCAGCGGGTGCCTCCCACATTCCTCTACATCAGCGGCAACAACAAGGTCAGAACACATGACCAAATCATACGAAAACACATTTCACATGCACAATTTTGAGTGTACAGTATACATGTTACTGTATATTCAGTATAGAACAGTATCGTTTTTTTCTCAGGAGCTCCATAAGGTATGATATAGCTGACCTTGCAGAGGCAGCTCCCAGTGTCAGGGTGACAGATGTCCGGGGTGACCGCTCCTTGGGCACAGTCGCAGGGCAGGCACTCGGGGAAGCCGTAGTACCCCGCGGCACAGCGGTCACACTGACGCCCCCCGATCCTGGGCTTGCACCTTGACACACACACAGGCACATAGGCACACAGGCACGCACACACACACACACACACACACACACACACACACACACACACACACACACACACACACACACACACACACACACACACACACACACTTCATATGTTGGGTCTATACAGAACGCTCATAAAACGTATGGCAAATAATAACAATTATGAAACTATTACTGTTAATAATACTGTTAGGGTTGTTCATACATTTTATAATATTAAACAATTCCAGGAGGGATACATCAAGTAAATATAGTACCATAGTACCAAATATAGTGCCATTACTCACTCATTGAGCAAACCCAGAGCGGAACTCACATGCACTGGCCGGTGTTGCGGTCGCATTCCTGCCCCGCGTTGGTCTTGATGCCGTTGGGGGAGCAGTCGCAGCCGTCGCAGCCCAGCAGGGGGTGGTAGCTGAACGTCTGGCTCTCGCACACGTCGCACGACGGCTTGACCGTCTGCGGCGGGCAGATGCACTGGCCCGTCACCTCGTCACACAGCCGAAGGCCGCACTCGCACGCTGTGGAGGAGACACCGTGCACCGCTTACACTCTGCTACATGGGGGTGAGAGGGATGAGGCTAAAACGCTTTAAATCAAGAACTGCTACCAGAAAGCTGCTGTGTGTGTGTGTGTGTGTGTGTGTGTGTGTGTGTGTGTGTGTGTGTAACCCCGAGCATGGTCACTCACCTCTGCAGTAGGGAAAGCCGTAGAAGCCCGTGGCACACCTAGTGCACTGTCGACCGATGACGTGAGGCCTACAGGAGCACTGGCCGCCCGCGGGATCGCAGGCGGTGCCCGTGGCCCCGGACTTGTCACAGTCACAGGGCAGCGCCCCGTCGTTGTACGCGGCCACCAGAGAACGGGCCGAGTCCCTGCAGAACTGCGGCGATGTCCTGGGGCTGCGGGACAGGGGAACACGAAGTCTCATAAGGAAATGGCATCGTCCCTGCACTATGTGATAATAACCACTAGAGGGCGCCCTTTACACAACCGTAGGCTCAGGAGCCTTAAAATGAAAACAGACAGTCCAAGAAAAATAAAGAAACCCAATGGGACCAAATCTTTAGGCCTCCAAGATGATGTCTGGCTGTGTTTTTACAAAGTCTTAGTCCCTCAGCCAGCGGAACACCGGCAGGGCTCACAAGATGGAAACCTACTCAGTGTAGAAGCCCTCTCCTCGGCAGCGCTGGATGAAATCCGACGACTTATCCAGCGGCTTCTCTTTCAGGAGAGCCGGCGTGTAGCTGCTATCAGCAACCACCAAGATATAATCCTGAGGCAGAACAAAACAGAAAACAACTCAGAAAGCGCCCCAAAAACCGCTTCATTCAGCACAAGATTCCCTCCTGATAGTTCTCACATAAACATTCATATGGAAAAAAGAGGATAAGGATTCAAATTCATAAAATCATAAAAAACAGTTGTTCTTTTCATTGTATTTGGTTGAATCGGTTTAGTATTATGCCGCAATTGTTGATTAATTAATTTGCCTTGTTTAGTTTGTAAAGGGCTTTAGCCGCACTGGGCCTGCCTCGGCCTGGCAGGATTGGCTTTGAAAGCTGAGCTCTAATAGGGACAGATTGTGTAAGGGTTGCCAGGTTGAATACAGGCTCCTCATTGTTGTTGTTTGCTGGATGGCATAACACCGGGGAAAGAGGACGCAGTGTTCCAACCTGGCAACGTTAAGTCAGCATACCAGACACTGGCCCACAAAACTAGATACAAACACTTTGTAGTCCACAAGAGTCACAATGTATTTCTTACTGTATTATTTCATAAACACTCTCAAGCCACGGATGCCTGAAAACAGTGAAAAATGTACGAGGAGAAACACCGTGCCAGAGGCTGTTGGACTGACTGACTGACTGACCAGGGTGAGAGTTTTCCCGGGGGGCACCAGCACCGAGATGGTGGGCTCCTGCCTGGAGGGAGCCGAGTCGAAGTCAAAGGCGATGCGCTGCTGGGCCACCACCACCTCCCTGCAGCCAGAAACCCTGGGGCAGAAGGAGGCGTTCACGGAGCCTGGGAGAGAGAGGGAGGCGGGGGGAGGACAGGCGTGGATGGAGGAGGTTACGGAGGACAGAGAGAGAGAGAGAGAGAGAGAGAGAGAGAAAAGAGGAGAGTGGAGGGAGAACAAATCAGTGTGCCGCATGCTAATCCGTCCCCCTTGGCCTTCAGAGTAAAAGCGTGTCGGAGGCCTTTGATCATCTCCTGAAGGGGTTCTTAATCTGCTCTCCAAAGGGGAATTACCACCTCAGTCCAACCCCGACTGGGGCGACCGCAGGAACCACCAGCTGACCCACACTTAACGGCCCGTCCCTCTCAGCGGACAACCGAGCGTGACCACCATGACGCCACGCATCACGAAAACCCAACGAACCGCCACACACCACGCGTAAGTCACTGAGGTAAAGTGAGTCGGTTCAAACATACTAGGAGGAGCCGTCTGCCGCCAGCCAGCCAGCCAGCCAGCCAACTCACCGATCCAGGTGCGCCCCGCGTCCACGCGCACCTCCACGGGGAAGGAGGGGTGCTCGGGCTGCCGGTAGTGGACCACCACCACGTACCGGCCAGGGAGGGGCACCCTGAGGCTGAAGCTCACCTCCGTCTGGGGGGGGGCAGAGGAAGACAGGAGCGTTACACAATGCATTAGAAAGAGCGCACAATGCATTAGAAAGAGCGCGGGAATGCTGTCGAGGACCTCCTCAAGTCTTAACCCCGCCTGAGCTAGAAGACACCGTCTAAGGTAAGTTTCGATGCATAGGAACACATCGGGTGGAAGTGGGGGTGTGTTCTAGGTGTGTGTCTGGAGGGGCGTGTCGGGTACCTGCGGGGATTTGAGCAGCAGCCCTCCGCTCGGGGCCGCGGCCAGCGGGAAGAGCCCCGACTGCCGTCTCCGCCTCCACTCCTCGCTCTCCCCCGGCGGCGGCGGGGCGACCCGCGGGGAGGAGGGGCGTCCGTCCCGGGCCGCGTCCAGAAGCCACGCCGTGGCGGGCCGGTCGTACTGGCTCGGCACGCAGTGCTGGCTGGACACATGGAGAGGGCAACAGAACCAGCTGCGTTAGACTAGGAGACTAGGGATTCAAAGGGTTTGCCAGGCACTACTACGGAGCGATGTGACTCACTAGGAGTGGAGTCAGTCGTCGGTCAGGGGTCGTGACCTAGCGAACGGACAGTAATCCTCCATAAGCCTCTTTTGGATCTTGACATCCGCTACCTTTCACGTTCTCTTTCATCAATGCCAAAAGGTCCCCGCAAATCACACTGCCATACACACACACACCTCTCGTGAAAGCTCCAGTTTAAAAGCAAAGGCTAACCACTGTGATCTTTTGGATATCCCATATGTCTCCTGGTTTAATCTTCTGGTTTTTTTTTTTCTGGCTCCCTCGCTTGACGTCCCTTATCTCCGTTCTCATCTATCCCAGTGCTGGACGCAGACCAATGCATATAAGCAGAATTGCAAAGAAAATGGCAGTCATTTTACCTTTAGGGCAAACTGTCATCATCTCCGCCTCATAAAGGATATGTCTGTTTATCCAGTTGTCTGCCCTTATCTCATTGTTTCAGAGCAGAAAACAACAAAGACGGCAGGCATGTTTCACAGCTCACATAGCAGAGCAGAATTAAAGGAAAAGCTTTCTATCCTGTGAATAAACTCTGCCGCCATATCGCGTTGTTACAGGACAATCGAGAGTTTGCTTTTTGCTTTTCACTCTGTTTTTTGTGTTATGCATGCGCTTATTGACCTGCTCTTGTTAAATGGAACGCTCGCTCTGAAGGTGGAGCCCGACATGTTTCAGTGTGGGGAAAGTGTCCAGAAGTACGGCCCCTCAAAATACATCTCCGAAATAACAGGCGTGAATGTTGACAGTCAGTCAATCACAGGCGGTAAATATAGCTGTAAATTCTGGAGTGGACGCAGGGAGCGAGGGTGTGATGGAATAGTGAGAGAGAGAGAGAGAGAGAGAGAGAGAGAGAGAGAGAGAGAGAGAGAGACTATAAAAGTTAAGTGAAAGTCTGGCTCCAGGTCTCCACAGCCTCAGGTGAGTGACCCTGCCCAGCCGGGGAATGCATGGAATCACAGCTGGAAAGCAGATGTGTCTGTTAGCCCCCAAAAACAGAAGCTCCATGCAGTTCAGCCTACTAGAACTGTCAAAAACATAAGCAAAATAGTTAGTCGGTCCCTGTTATTACGGCCGTGTGTGTGTGACCCGGGGCGGGGGCAGTCAGAGGGACCCACCTGTCCTCGGTGAACCGGCCGTGGACGGAGACACAGAGCACCTTGGGGTCCACGTACTCCATGGAGAACTCCCCGGCGGGCACCGCGTACACTTTGTGCTGAGAGGATGAAAGGATGGGAGAAAAATAACCCTCGGTCAGGGGTCCCCACTCGAGAGTCTCACGTGTTCGTAACTCCACCGACGGCGACTCACCACCAGGAATGAAGCCGTGGAGATCTGCAGCAGGAGCTCCGCCTTGTGGGTCAGTTGGAAAACGGCCACCTGATTGGTGCTGTCGATGGCCACGCTCCGACACAGGAAGCTAGTGTGTGTGTGTGTGTGTGTGTGTGGGGAGGGGGGGGGGGGGGTAGAACACAGCTAATAAGTCTAGCATACAGTACAAAAAAAAAACATAGCGCCGAACTGCATTCAAAATATTAAAAGTGCAACAATACACAAACAGATATACTCCCACAGAATTCACACACACTTAGACATGCAGCCCATGAACACACACCTGTAGGCACAGCTGTAGATGTTGGCTCTTGCCTGGTTGGGCTGCTGAGCGACGAGCAGGTTGACGTTCTGGACGGCCTCCACCTCACTGGCATACTCCAGGACCAGAGCATAGGGCCCGGGCTGGGACACACGTAGACTCAGCTGGAGCTGGGCCTAGACCACGCACGCACGCACGCACGCACGCACGCACGCACGCACGCACGCACGCACGCACGCACGCACGCACGCACGCACACACACACACACACACACACACACACGTCAGACTAATGCAATTCTGTATACGTCCCAGAAACGAATGGTTAAGTACAGTAACAGGGCTCAAATGAAGGGTCACGGAACTCCAGCAAGAGAAACCCTTTCTGTCTGATAGTGGGTGTGCTCTTTCTGATAAAACAACTTGACCTGTACGGTTTACTGTGTGTGCATACGTGTGTGTGTGGGTGATGTGTTTAAGTCTGTATGTGGGCCCCCCCCCCGCCCCCAAAAGCAGTCCCACCTGTCTCCCAGTGAGCAGGGCCATATCGGGATGGTCTGGCGTGGGGCGCCGCGTGCGGGCCTGCCTCTTCCCTCTGTTCCTACGGCGGCGGTTGCGGCTGGAGAGCGTCCCCTGGGGGCCCCGCGCGGAGCTGAAGCCGTCCATCGCCACGTGCTTGTACAGCAGGCAGCTGACAGACACAAACACACCATCACACACTGACTGGCTCTGACAGAAATGTAACGTTCATATACTATGTCATATTGAAGCAAAATCTGGTATTACAGTATAGCTGGTATGGGACTGTGCAGGGATTACTTTTTGTCCGGGTCAGCAGGGGATGTATACGTGCATGGCTGCGTGATCTTCTCCTGGAGTAGTGGTGCCTCGTAGTAATCCCTAGGCAGCAGCACCAAGTAGTCCTGGTGAGGAAAAAGGGTAATATAACGGACTACACACAGGGAAATATGGAATCACCCAATATTATAGCATCTCTGAACTTAACTATATGACTCCTAACACATTATGTGGTGCGCTGGCTAAGCTAGGCACGTTGAGCAAACTGAAATTTAAAAGCTTGGTCTTTCTTTAGTTCAAAGTTCAAATAATGCCAATTGTGGCATTGCATGCCATTGGTTAAGTGAATTGACGAACTAAACCGACTGTTTGAAAATATGACCCATCTGTCTCACATTCAAATCCGCTTGATTTGGAAAGATTTACAACGGGTTTTCATTATTCTGTCCACCGTATACTTTCCGAAAGCTCTTTTGACAATATAGCTTCCCTCTCGTTTACATTTATAAACAAACTAAAACAGAAGCACATGAACACATTGTTACATCATGCAAAAAACAGTATCCATGAATCTACAGATTGATTTCAGACTCACCAGTAGGATGCCCTGAGCCCGTATGTGGACGATCCACTTCCCAGGAGTCAGGGAGAAGGGCTCAGCGAAGCCGTCCCCGGGGACAGTGAGGAAGGCCGGGGAGGAGCTGGGAGGGAACACCACCTCCTGACTCTGACCAGACCCTGGCCAACACAACCGCACAAGGTTACGCTCCAAACATGGCCACATGGCTGCCTAGCCCCAGGTAAAGTCAGGAATAATGCCTGAGTGAGTAGGTCATCGTGCACAACGGGCTTTTAATAGACGCACGGCACGGGTGAGGTCTCAGGGGGGGCGGTGTCATTCCAAGTGTAACACTGTGAGCAAAACCCGAATCGTGACGCGACGACTGGAGGTGAGTTGATGACTCATGTGAGAAGGAGGAGGATGGAGGTTGGGGTGGGGTGGGAGTGCAGGGTTAAGTGCAGTCTTACCTGGGGCGCCGCGGCTTTTGGTCGCTACAACACTGCCGGTCACGCTGTCGCCGCCCGGGTTAGCGAAGCGCAGGACCACGCGGAACGAGGAGAGAGGCGGGTTTGTGGCCCTGTCCACATCCACATGCACCGTTACTCTGACTTCACTCTGCAGACACAGGGGATTGGGGGGAGGGGGGCACACTGGAGTATATAACGTGCAGGACATGGGCAGAGTGAGGGGAGGTGGGGTTTGCAGTCTGTTGTCAAGGCGTACAGGTTAGACAGGCGGAGGTGGGTTGAGGCGGGGGTAGGAAGTGCGGTGCAGACCCAGAGAAATGAAGAAGAAGACTCCCCTTTCACTTACAGTCACAGCAAGCGTGCAAGCCAGCCTGGTCCACCACCAAGATCCTGGCTCTGACCCGCGTCGCCCCCTGGCGGCGGGAGGTGGCGTAGCGCGCTACAATGTGGAAAGGGCCGGGGACGCCCACAGCAAGCGAGAGGATCACCTCAGGCTGAAGTGAGACAGGGTTAACGCTGGGGGAACTTCCCATCGCTTCACTCCACAGAGAATGGGCATAGTGCACCACTAGTAGGAGTTTTAAAATGTAAACAGGGGCACAGGTTGGTAGAAGGTTATATAGAGAAGAAGAAAAACTGCAACCAGGAAACCAGAGGAGACAGTAGCAGCATTCAGACTATGCACCCCTTCAAACCGTCACCCCCCCCCCTCTTTCCTAAGATGAAGAAACGTGTTTCCCAGGATGACAGTGAGGACGGTGGGGGTCTAACCTGAGCGGGAGACATGATGGCGTAGCCTCTCCAACTGAAGTCAGGGAACTCCCGGGGGTCGTACCCGAAGCGCACGTGCCTGCCGTTTGGAGAGATGCCATCTTCCACCTCAAACTTCATCTGGTGGAGGCTGGGGAAGTAGTAGTTGGCGACGGGCCTTTGGGGGGCAGAGGTAACCATGTAACCATTACGTTTTGCATTTGCATTACAACTAGATCCATGAGTACTTAGTCGGCTTGGCCAACTTTATCTGTCTCTCATTGAATAAGGTATAGCACTGAAAGGATGCATAGATATGTATTTTTGACATAATCTACAGGTGTTATCTTATTGATGTGGAAAGCATGCTCGTTATCTTTGTGTGTTCAGGCGTCAGGCCTTACTCAGTGCAGGCGCGACCAGCCACATTGTCCCGACACCGACACTGTCCCGTCACCTGGTCGCAGGCACCGCCCACGGCCCCGCCCACATCGCACTGGCAACCTATCCCAGCAACGAGAGGAAGCTATTAGTTCCTTCGCGAGCACATCCAGGATCGATTCTACGGCCAGAGGTGACAGAACGTAGCTAACTTGCACATTCCTGATTGACTCATGCGGTGTTTGGTTAAGGAACAGCTACTGCAGGAGAGACAGAACACGCCTGGCATTGGATCATTTCCTGTCAGTGTGGCGGCTATATCAAGATGTTTCCACTAGACAAGGGGCTACGTAAGACGAGCACATGTTCAAAAGTAGCTCACTCATGTTTGGCCAGGATGGATAACGCACCTTGGCAGCCAAAATAGTTTTTTTTCTGCAACAGGAAGTAGCCATCTTCACATGTGTCACAGGCATGGCCACATGTGTTGGGTTTGCAATAACACTGTCCTTGTTTCTGGTGAAGGGGACAAAAGGGCGGATATTAACCCACATGAACTCGTCAGGCAAACTCCAATCTAAAAGTGTCCAAGCTAATCGTGAAACAGTGCATGAACTGTATGAGATAGTCCATGCTAGCTAGAGAGTGACCTTAAGGTTCAATCAATAAGATACCAATGGTCAGGGTGAACGAGGGAGCGACACTACCAAAGTACGGTACAAGAGAGGAGGAGGACTCACCTGTTGACACTCCCCGACACCACTCAGGGTCCCTTTGAGATCACAGCGACACTCTAGGAAAAAAAAACATACGACAAAGACTCTAGTGAGAAAGTCTGCACAGCTACACTTCTCTTTAAAGCCCCACAAATGAACAGTGTTACAGAAGCCATTTACTCTTTCATCAACTTCTTTGTTCACCTGTTCAGTTGAGATTTGGTTAGTTACAGTAATAATCTGTATGGGCATACTCCCACACACACCTTCACAACAGGAAGTCATATACTACTAACATGTGCTGTTGAGTATTGGAGCAGCTCCACTGGAGCATTTCCTAAATGTGGATGTTGTGAAGAGGAGAGGAATTATTTAGTCACTAATTTACTTCCTAAACCAACTTCACCTAGCGGAGCCGGGGGCACAAACTGACAGCCCTCCAGTCGGTGGCCACCCCCCGACCCCCCGTCCGTCCCACTCGTGCGGTACACGTGACAATTAGGAACGATGCGAGACGTGAAAGGAGGGTGGGAATGCACAGCCGTCAATAGTGGGTAACAGGCTGGAGGAAGAGGGGCGGATTTTTAAAAAAAAACTATAAAAAAAAAAAGCTAAGAGAAAGGATCCGCAGTCCCAGTGAATAGACTCTGACTACAGAATTCTTTCACTTTCGTGGCTGACTGACGCACACACACACACACACACACACACACACACACGTACGTAAAGACACACACGCACACCAATCCGCGGTTGAGCCTCACATCAAAGGCACAGAGGAGCCACTGCACGTTACACTGAAAAGAAACAAGAGCCAGGGCTCAGTGTCCAGGCCCGGCAAACCTGGGGGCATTCTTGGGATATTAAAAGCTCTTTATTTTCTGTAGCCCACATATCTCCCGACAGCCTTGTGGTGATAAGATTCTTGAACAAGGAGCAGAGGTGTAACTCTAGCTCGGCGTCTAGACAAAGGCTGGACCTGTTCTCTTTTACGGGCTGCTCCACAACAGGCCTCCTCCTCCTCCGAGCTCGGACCGATATGCTTGGGAGTCCGGGGAACGTCTTTCATCCCTGGGCTTCCCCCCTGAACTAAAGGATTGCGGCTCGAGCCTAACATTTGGTCCCATGCGCACGAAGGCGTGTGTACTCATCGCGTATCCTGCTCCTTCATGAAAAAGGCCACAAGTTACAATTCAGCACGTTCCAACATGGCAAGCTGCCACGCACTCCAGCTCATTTCAACGTGTTTCCCCCAAAACATCCCTGTGAGGGACAAGAAGACAGACACGGCCCGGGATCCAGTGGAATGGAATGTCACCTGGGAGACTATGGCATGAGCGAGTGGCTTCTCACGTTGCAAAGTTGATTAATAGACTTGACACAGAGATGGGCAGCTCATAGTGACATTTTATTTTCCATTATTAGTGAACCCGTAGTTACTAACCAGCAGTGCACAGAATAACAATGCTTTAAAAAGCTATTGTGCAAAGGTTTTGCTCTTGCCCCTAGAAACTTTTATTGTGTAACCAGTTTCGATGGATAAGGTTGACGAGTGCATTGTGAAGCAATGGGCATGCGTGCTGGGTAGACCTACCTATGCAACCCCTGGGGTTCTCTGGAGCCAGGTTCCAGTACAGAGGTTTGCATGTGTCACACAGGGCTCCCTCCACGTTGGGCAGGCAGCTACAGGAGCCCTGAGAGAACTGAGAAGAGGAACGTCTTCAAAATCAAACTATAACTATAACTGATACCAATGTTCATTTGGGTGTGTTTTATACACCTGAATCGTTTAGTTTGGTTTTTCATACAACATAAGAACTAGTAGTATCCTTAAAAATAAGTTTTTATTTTTTTAACAGAACCTTTTTTAAGCCATTTACATTCTAAGTGAAAAGCCAGATAGAGCGGCGTGTGGAAATCCTGCATTTCCGAGGCATTGAAAACTGGGGCATGTAGGAAGCAGCTTTTCCTCTTGTGATTACTCTTTAATTTTCTCTTCCGGGACGTAAAAAGAAAAAACAAAATAAAAAAAACACTTCCTAATAAAACCTACCGGATAAAGGTTGGGCAACACTGCTCTCAGAAAACAGATTGTGACTATGTGTGGGTTGACGCCCGAGTTTGTTGCTCTACAACTATAACTACCCTGGAAGCAGCTCCTTTGGATTCAGATAACAAAACACGTCGTCAAAGTAGGCCAGGGGAGATAAGACAGATTGCAGGCAGACATGTCGGGTAGGGCCTACCGTTTCGGGGCCGACGACCTCCGACCCTGCCGGGTGACACTGGCCGTTGTCAGCTGGAACACACAATTCCTCACAGTGAGAAGACACCATGCACAGCTGCTACCGACACAAACAGGTCAATCAAAGATTAACCTGTGTGGCTCCTTCATGCTAGGCACTGTCAGCTGCAACGTTGTGGTCAACAGGGGGGGAATACCCTTAGGTGTCAAGTTTAAGGAGAGCAAAAGATTCTGGACATGGTTCTGTTTCACAGCTTCCAAACCCCCGCAGCGAGGACGTCAGCGGATACCCATGACTAAACACTTAGCGTCACACATCACCATATCAAACCTCCCCAACCTGGACACCACCCTTAATGTCTGCATATTTCCCCCTACTTCCATTTCACTGAGAGGAAATCAAAGTTGAGCGTAGGGATACCTGAGCAGAGAGGGAACCTGAGTCCAAAGCCTGCACAGCGGTCACACTGCTGGCCCAGCACCCCCGGACGACAAAGGCACTGGCCCGACAGAGGGTTGCACATGGGGTCGTAGGAGCCCTCCCTGGAACACCGGCAGGCTGGGGACAGGTCAGAAAGACAGGGGAACGTCAGACAGAAAACGGGAAATGAAATTATGATCACGTGAACATGTGAAATGATGTGAAATGCTCCTAATCTGCCAGGCCTATTTTTTAATACACCACACAGGGACTTGGGCTGGAGAGTTGGCTAACACGGTGGGTGAGGTAGACGCTTTAAATTCATCCTGGCCCGACTGCCAGCTTCCTGCCTGGAGAGGTTTAATCGCCCGGCAGGGACGAAGAACAGCCGTAGGATTCTAGATTGAGTCGGTGACTCTCAACTCTCTCACAGATAAAGCTGTAGGAGACAAGTGAAATCGGGCCTGGGCGCATGAAATCCCGGGACGTTCCGGGTTATTTGGGGACTATCAGGATGTCAGGCTCTAGTGAACCGTGAGGGAACACTCGGTGAAGCCTAACGACACAACCGGCATCTGTCACACACACACACCCCCCCCTGCACCTGGGGGTTGTTTAAAGGTCACACAGATCGAATCAGAGCCTCCACTGTGGTCATGGGGGAGTGTAAGGGAAATTTTGCCATCTTCATGGATGTTCAACCCCGAATTGGATGCCAAAATTTCCCTTACAGGAGAAACGAGAGAAACACACGCACCGGCGCAGTCTGGGTAGCCATAGTAACCGGGAGCGCACTGGTCGCACTGCTGTCCCGCGTAGTTGTCGAAGCAACGGCACCGGTCGTCGAGGCCGCACACTCTGTCCACGGCACCCGCGCCGTCGCAGCGACACTCTGCAAGAAAAAGACACTGGTTAGATTCAGTCAGCTGCATTTAACAAAGGTTAATAGTCAATAGCTGTTCAAACATATTTTGACCTTGTAGGTCACGTCTCGGCAATGTTTAGGGTAGTAGTTGTTGTTGGTTTGAGGAGGCTCTCACCCTGGCAGGTGGGGAAGGAGTGGTGTCCTGGCCGGCAGCGGTCACAGCGCACACCCTCCACCCCCTGGCGGCACAGGCAGCGGCCCGAGGGGTCGCACACCTCATTCACAGAGCCACGGTTGTCGCACACGCACTCTAAACACACACACACACACGAAAACAAACATTTCAGTACACAATAGCATCACAACTATCGGACCAAGCCTCACTTAAACTCCAACAAGAAATCCTGTTTTTTACTGGGGCATGATTGTTCAATTACAATTACACTACTGTGCAATTTAACCTGACTTATTGAGGGACAGTTTAAGCTTGCCCACGGTGCTCTGCCAGTGGTCTAGGGACAGTGGTGCCAGTCTCATGCTCAGGCTGACCTGGTAGTGGTAAGAACATAACCCTGGCACTGGCAGCGGGCACCAGAGAATTCATCCATTGTTTACTTTGCCCCGCTAGCCTCTACTGGGAAACAGCCTTCCAAAGGGTATTAAATAAATTCCTTTCCGAATAGCTCAGAGCATGACTATTGTTTTCCTATAGTAATAGAGATTTTTTTTTAAATTAAAGAGTTGGTAAGAGAAACTGAAAGAGATAGAATCTTGTTGTGAATCGAGAACTTAGCCTATCTCACCAATCCGGCTCTCTTTTCACTGATCCGACCGAAAAACAGGGAAAACACGGGCAGGAGGTTTGGGAGGGGAGTGATGCTATTAATAGGCTGGAGTCTGCTTTTCCCCGAGCCATCCCAACTGACCAGTGCTAGCATGAGAGTACGGGCTGGGAAGACAGGCCAGTTGAACTTCAAATCCCCATTGAATGACAGGACCATCAGCTACAGGGTCGCAAAACATTGCCTTTGTCCACTATCATCTCATTCAACGGAGTTGCAGATTATTTCTGGTGTATTCGTTGTTATTGTAGTTGTTATTATTTACTTTATATTTAGTTATTCTGTTAATAAGCCTTACATGAACTGTATGTCGCCTGAATTCTATGGAGTCAAAGGCGGCCATTAAATCCACGCTTTAACTGGAGTCTCACAACATACTCTTAACCTTTGACTGCATGACCGCTGTTCCCTGAATGTTTCTCCATAGTGCCATTTGATGGCATGTGTTAAGTAAACGTACAAGACTGAAGAGTCCCGTCTCTGTGTTTCTTCCCAGCAGACTTTTATTCTCAAAAGACAAACCAGTGCAAACTATTCGAGTGTCTTAAAGGTACAATAGTTGAGGAGCTATTCAAGTTGTTAGCATTGCAAAGCCTGGTAATCAACCATAGCGTAGTTAGCTTAATGACACTTACGCTGACAGCTGGGTGGTCCAAAATAGCCCGGGGGGCAGGGAGTGGGCTCTGGAAGAACAACAGAAAAGAAGCCACCTTTGAAGTCATCGTCCAAAACACACTGGAAGCATTTATGAGATCGATCACGTTAATGTCAGTTTATGTGGTTGGCCCTGTTTACATTCTCTGGCAGATGAAGCTGAGGTTAACCGTGGTTTGTTGTAGCATCTTGTCTCCAGTGCTTACCCATAATATGACCTGCAGGGGCCTTGGTGGTTGGCTGGTAGATGGGGTACCCTGATTTCAAAGGAAAACCAATCATATCAACAGCATGAACATCAGCCATTAGCTCTAACGCAGTTTTAAGTAAAGCCTCTAGACATGAATCTCTCAATTATAATAATAAAATGCAGCAACCACTTCGTTCCCCATTAAGTCGTTAGGATGTAAGTGCTTAAATTGACATTTTGGTTGCTTGGCTTGAACTGCGCTTGTTAATTGGGACAGTTATTTATTGTTGTGCTGGCTGTGTGTTTTCTTTTTTGTGTGTCTTTTTTCTTTCACTTTTTCTGTCTGCCAAAACTCCCTTGCGTAAGAGATTTTTAATGTTAGTGGGATCTTTCCTGGTTAACCGATTTATAGGGGTTATAAATAAATGCATAAAAAAAAATAAACCTTGTAATTTATAATTTTATGTGTTTGAAAGATAATAACCTCTAAAGATTTAAGAAGGTTACGTGTAGGCATATAAATTATTTGGTGATTAATTGGGTCTGACATAAACGGGACATTATTCGATTTTAGTACTGAATGGTAGTTTTGATGAAAGCCTGTTGTGTATACTTGTCAGGACGCCTTCACCCTTTACAATGATTGCTTTTAGGCACACACGTCTAACATACTCCATATTTGCATTGTCAGTTTCCATCTATTCCCAATTTGTCTTGATGATCCTCAATAGTACCCAATGGTTGTCATGTAAAGCACAAGATAAACATTTTTATGTCTGTCATCCTCTCTGACAGACTGACTGAGTGGAATGGGTATGTATGTTGCTGTGACAAGTCAGAGGGGCACCCCTATGAATGGTGTGTCAATCAAAAAGTGCCTAGGACAGGACCCTTAGCATCACCACACACTAGGACACACCCTCACACACACACACACACACACACACACACACACACACACACACACACACACACACACACACACACACACTAAAACACTTCACAAAGTGGTGGGAAAACATGGGTGAGGCTTTTTACGGCCAACTGACGGAGAAAAGGTGGAATGTGATGAAAACATAATTACCTGCTATAGGCCTTCACAACATTTCGTGGCACAACAAAGCATACTTATTCTAGATAAGCCTAGCCCTATACTGAACATGATTGCTCAGATAACAGACTTAATGGAGATAAGCCTTGCCCTATACTTAATGTGCTAGATTAGAAATGTTTCTGTGCCATCTGCATGCTTCTGTATGGTAAGAGTTTCTAGCATATAGGGTTATTCTAGGACATTATTCTTAGCTTTACCCTGAGAAAAACAAGAATGGCACGACAAATGTAAACGCCCCACGGCTTTAAAAGGAGTTGGCTCTCCATATAGCTCCTAGTCACTCATGGGATTGTCCTTCTCACTCCCAGATCCCCGTCCTGCTGTTCCCCTGAGCTCAACAGCAGGACTTCCTCAATGAAGAGCTTCTATGAGAGTTTTGTGTTCTCTCGTACCAAATCTATATTGGGATACGAGTTTCATGAGATACCCATTCACTCCACTGTATGTAGCAAAGACAGGGTGAACTTACTGATGCACTGTGGGTAGCCGGAGTATCCGTCGGCACAGCGGTCACAGTTCTCTCCGGTGAATTGGGGTCCGCAGGAGCAGCGCCCGGATCCCATCTCACAGCCAGTGCTAGTCCTGCTATCGCATCTGCAGGCTAGGGATGGCCAAATACAGGACAGTATATAAAACACACACACGTTCAACTTGGCAAACGCGTACAACAGTTGTATGTCAATTTAGGAAGATATTTAAAGGGATTTTCGGCCTTGTATCGTAGTATTAAAGCTTTCCTTCCACAAAGGGCTATATTAACAAAGCTTACTATTATGAATATGGTTCAAATGTTTGTTCCTAGTAGTAGAAGTATTATTATTATTATAGGTGTGGTTGTTGTACAAAAACTACATGTATATATGTGCATTTTGGTGAAACACAAAATAAAGCAGAATCTACAGTAGCAGTCAAACGTTTGTGCACACCGTCCCATTCACTTGAACGAGAAAGTGTGTCCAAACATTTGTCCGGTACTGTAAGCTTTAAGACATATACAGACGCATTCAAAGGGATAACAACAGGTACCGTGGCTTTCATCCCTGTACGCTTTCATGCCAGAGCGGATTTTGTGGGTTTTCCACCCGGCGCCAACTTTCTAACAACCACTTCTGGAAGGGAAACGATGCCGGGACTAATGAGCTCTCCCTGTCTGCGTCTCCCCGAGTCGACACTTTCCGCCGCTAAGCTCACTTAATTTGCTGGTGGCTTCTTCTGGTCCGTTCAAAGCACGGAGGGCAAACCCGTTTAATTCCAACGCCTCCCAAAGCCCAACGGACAAGCGGCAGCTATTTATGTGTGCGAGAAACGACCACGGACCACGCCAGCAATGTAAACAAGTGTGGGGCCCGATTTAGCAAACAATGTAAGTGGTGGTGGTGCTGGTGCCGGTGAGGGTGGAGGTGCCACTGTGTCTCTGTCTCACGATAACACCACCCGCGGCCTCCTGGGGATTCTAACGCAGACAGGTCTTGGCCTCCCACAGGCATAGGACAGATACTTTTACACTCAGACAACAGCACTCTCGTATTTAACACGCTGCATATGGTTGGTATGCGTTGTTTGTCATGAAGCAACGTTGCTGCCATTCAAATACCATCTATACATAACTTACAGCATAATAGGGTACAAGGGAATTATGCCATAAAGGAATGGTCTCGTAGAGAAACAAAGGGCACACATTTTG